>CM060918.1:959185323-959692226 GCA_030737875.1 Allium sativum
TAGAACCGGAATGTCAAATTATTGTTAAGTTTAATTTTCCATAATTTTTCGAATTAATATGTGAGCGTGGCGAAGGAAAACGTGTTTTGTCAGTTTCGGTCAAATTTAATCGACTTGAAAATGGCCATTTTTCAAACATTCTCAGAATTCGATGAAATTAGTCTTGTTAGAACCGTATCGTCAAAACATAACTAGAAATATTTTTCCTGTAATTTTTAGAGGTCGTATGTGACCCCGGTGGATTTAATTGTGCGTCAGAATTAAATAATTAAATGATTTATAATTTAAATTAAATAAAAAAATATCATAACAGATGAATTGGGTTACGAGGCTTGTTCCATTGCATCCGAAACGGGGGTATTTGCCTAGGAACATTTTTCGTTGAATTTAATTTGGAGTTCCGGACGATAAACGAATTTAAAATAATTAAATAAAGGGGAAAATACGCGTATAAATACGCTTGCCAATATGAACCGTAAAAACCCTATTTCCAGCCGCCGTTCTAAGCTTTTAATGGCAAGAATCCTTCGATTTTCAAACTCTAATATCTTCCAATCCGCTGAATAATAAATCAAGTACCATATACCAAATCGAAAAGGAATCCGAGCTCTTGAATTTCATACGAAGGTGATCATCTATCACGCGCAGGAACGGTCGGAAATTGGTCGGGAAAGCGCCGACTTTGGGCGTGGTTTTCAGCAGGAGGGGTCCACCAAGATTGGCAGTGGTTTGGGCGCGGGTGCAGTCGAGGTCGGCGGTTCGGGTGGTGGTCTCTGATGTGGTGGCGGCGGCATGTAGGAGGTGCGGTGGTGGTTTTTAATTTGGAGCAGAATGGGTTGTTTGATTTCAGAACAAACGAGATTAAGAAGAAGAGGGTAACGGTAACGGCAATGTTCTAGAAATTTTATTAAAGGTTAATTAAACCTTGTTTAATCTAATTTATTATTCAATTAAATTAACTCAATGTTCAAAATAGCATAACTTCGTCATATCAAAACAGAATCAGACGAAACGAAGTGCGTTGAAATCATCTTTCCGAGATCTACGTTATGAAGCAGACCAGAACTGAAATCGAGCAAGCTGAAAATTCAGGAATTGCAGATCTGAATTAAAAACTGTGAGAATTCTGATTTACAAAATTAATTTTAAATTAATTAATTTCTCTCTTGTAACATCATGATATGTATGTGGTTGTGAATATTGATTTGTTGTTGAGATGTATTGTGATTGTGGATAATTTACCTGTGTGATGGATGATTTATAAATACAAATCTATATGTGTTTAATAAAAATATCCCATTTGCTATAATATTGATTTGGAATAGAATTGCCATTTCAATAAAAAGGAAATCATTTGGTTATGTGTTGAATTGCGTTAGATTTCCAATTCAATATAAAAACATTGTTTAGATTAATTTTTTTTTTTTGTTAATTTGGATTCAATTGTCAATTCAAAATAAAATAAAATTTTGAGTATAAAAAGAGAACAACACATGACATTGAATTTACTTTTCTTTGTAAATAAAAAGGACAAGATATGAAAAGTAATTTTATTTACTTTGTAAATAAAAAGGACAAGATATGAAAAGTAATTTTGTTTACTTTTCTTTGTAAATAAAAAGGACAAGATATGAAAATGATTTTTTTACTTTTCTTTGTGAATATAAAAGAGAACAAAAGTTGATTTGTGAAGATATACTTTTATTTACATTTCTCCTTTGTAAATAAAAGAGGACAAAACATGAAATTAGCTTTATTTACATTCTGTGAGAGAAGAAAAAAAAAAGTACAAAAGATGAAAACTTATAAAGTGATTTTTATTTACAATTTCCTTTGTAAATAAAAAGTACAAACTTGAAATCTCATTAGTAAAAATAATCTTTTATTTACATTTACATTTGTAATAAAAGAAGGCAAACTTGAAAAGTGATTTTTATTTACAATTTCCTTTGTAAATAAAAAGTACAAACTTGAAACTTGATTAGTGAAAATACACCTTTATTTACACTTCTCCATTGTAAATAAAAGAAAGACAAAATTTACATTTCTTTTTGTTGAAATGGAAAAAAGAAACATTTTGGCACTTTGAAAAAGAATGAATTAAAACCCTTCATTTTTGTCACTTAATAAGGAGTTTGACAAAAACATACATTCATGAATTATAAATACACATTTTTGGTGTCATTAAAGAGATTGAATTAAAAATGAACATTTTTGTCAAACTTGATTTGTGAACTAGAATTAACATTTTTGTCAAACTTGATTTGTGAACTAGAATTAACATTTTTGTCAAACTTGATTTGTGAACTAGAATTGACATTTTGTCAAACTTGATTAGTGAAAGTAGAATGAACATTTTTGTCAAAGAAAGAAATAGAAAAGGACATTTTTTTGTCACTTTGAAATAAAGGAATTAAAAATGTATATTTTCATACATTAAAAATAAAGGAAATAAAAATGTATATTTTCATACATTAAAAATAAAGGAAATAAAAATGTATATTTTCATACATTAAAGATAAAGGAAATAAAAACGTATATTTTCATACATTAAAGATAAGGGAAATAAATATATATATTTCATACATTAGAAAAGAATGAGTTAAAATATATATATTTCATACATTAGAAAAGAATGAGTTAAAATGTATAATTTTATACATTAAAAAGAATGAATTAGTAATGGACATTTTTGTCACATTAAAAGTATGAAATAGAAATGTATATTTTTATACATTAAAATGTGTGAAATAGAAATATATATTTATACATTAAAAAGAATGATTAGTGGAGGATTAGCATTTTTGTCAAAAGAAAGGATTACATACAAAATGAAGATTTTTGTACTTTAAAAAAGGGAATTATACGAAATGAAGATTTTTGTACATTTAAAAGGAATTATACAGAAATGATTATTTTGTACATTAAAAAGAAGAGTTGAGAATATATACTTTTTATGCATTAAAAAGAGGAATTGAAAATGTATACTTTTTATTTTATTTTATTATACATTGAAAAAGAAGTAGATCAAAATATATAGTTTTGTTTACTTTAAAAAGAATTAAACCAAAATAGCATTTTTGGTCATTTAAAGGAGTTAAACACAAATATACATGTTTGGTCATTGCAAAGAATTACACAAAAGATTTAAAAGTCAATATTTTTATTGTTGATTAGTTACAATAAAAAAGATTAGAAATAAAAACATACATTTTCATGTAGTGTTGAACTCATTTAAAGGTGTAGAATTAAAAACATATATTTTTATGTAATGTCATTCTAATTAAGGAGAATAGGATTAAAGGATTGTATTTTTATTGTCACCTGTTCACAATAAAAGAATTGAAATATATTTCTGTGATGTTATGCCTGATGTGTTAAACATATTGCTAGTATATTCAAAATTGAATATCACACTTCCATTTACGAGTCATCCGACTTGTTGATGTGATTGGGTCGATAATTTTTACACATCGCCCAAGTGCACAAATAATTTATTATTTGTTTGTTGGATGAAACCCCACACAGGTGTTGGGATGATATTTGATCTACACTAGTCCCAATATTTAGTGTAGAATCCACTTTGACTGATTAATTGGATGTTGATGATTATCTATCATGCTTTTTGATTTCATGCGGTATGTGGTTGTTGATTGAGTCACAATTCCAATAAAGAATGTTCTAGAAAGAATATTTTAGAATATAATTTAGAAAAAGAATATATTTTAGAAAAATATATTTTTGTTTAAATAAACTAGTTATTAACTAGGATCAATCATTAAATTTAGATTTCATGAAGTTTTCCAATTTGCTAATATTTAATTGAAGATTAAATTAAATAAATTGGATTTTGGGTTTGTCGTGAATAGTGTCTTAAATAACACTGTTCTTTAACCCCGTATGAAAAGAATAATCTTCTAATTAAGATTATTAAAGTTTTCAATTATATTTAGTAATTGGAATAAAATGTAATGTGAGTTGGGTTTATTGTGAACGGTGTTTTTAAATGACATGTGTTCTTTAACCCAACTGATAGTGAAATATGATTTGGAATTATAAATCTTTTATTAAGATTTAAATGGGAATTTTCCAAAAGTAAAGTTTTCCAATTTAATATATTAAATTGGAGTTGAATGGAATTCGAATTAAAAATACCCGAGATAAGCTTTTGTAAAAGAAGACTGATACTACATATGGAATTTAAGAGGCTTTGCCGTTATTCCATTTATATTATTGGATGGATACAAAAATTTATAACGATTATATTTTGATTTGATTTCTGTGAAGATTCCATATTTTTATGGAAGACGATTTTGGGTTTACCGTGAACTATGTTTTAAATGACATTAGTTCTTTAGCCCAGTAAAGATAAGATTTATTTCTTAAATTTAAATAATCATTGAATAAAGATTTTTGATATTTAAAACCGAATTGGGTTCTTAATAAATCTTTAAAAGTAAGGTTTAAGAATAATTTTAAGAGTTTATCTTTGATAAAATAATGCGAATATTTTATTAAATGAATATTCTGAATTGGAATGTGGTGTTGGATGTGCTTTTATAGTACTTGATTTTTTTAATTATAAAAATACGCTAGTTATTCGGAAAGACCGGGTTTAACCCATTCCGAATAATCTCTACGACGATTTAGAGTCGAAGAGGAAGACGGTGGTTGAAGACCGACGATCTTCACATCGAATGGATTTGTTGCTACAGAGACCCTGATGGGAGTAGCTACCTTGAAGGGATTTCAGTGGTGGCCGTCCGGACTATTGTTGATTGTTCGGATTTGGTTTTTGCTCAGACCCAGAGCATAAGCTAATAAATGGATGCGTGTCTGATATTGGATTTCGTTCCACGTGAATTAAATCGATTTCTGTTAATGTATGTCTGTTTGGTGGTGGAGGATTTATTCTCTACTTAACACCCTGGTATATATTAATAGTGATTGATCGCATGGCGTGAATTGTCAATGTGGCACGCCAAGATGCAATTGATCAAGGCTTTTGTTGAAAAGCAGGGCCTTCTGGGATGATCAAAGCATAGCCTATTACGACATAGCTTTGTGTATATCGCGACTTCGCGAGCCTCACACCCCAGTATGAGACAAAAACGAGATATGAACTGCAGGGAGTGCGCACGTTTCTTTCTAGCTAGTGGTAGTGTCAGTGCTTTAACACGGCCTGGCATTTTACTTATGTGGGTGATGGATTTTGAGGCGCCTCGGATTTTTATAGGCCGATAGTAGTCATATTATAGGTTCAAAGGAACCGGGAAGCATGTGTTCAGGCATAATTAATCCACTACCCTTAGGTAGGGACCGACCCTGAAGATCCAAGGGTTCACTGCGGGGGATCCTGAGGCATTTGCTGGAGTGTCTCGAATCGGAGAGGAGCTTGCCCCTAGCCTCGACTCATGATGGAAATCCAATTTCCAATACGACCTTGCGGTTTTGATTGTAGAACTAGTATGGCGACATGATATATGGTACCCATGCCGTCTATGATTTATACATTATGATTGAAATGTTTTTATTAGAACATATACGCACTAGTATTAAACCTGTTTTATCGTATTAAGCATCTCTTGACTATTATAAGGTAAAACCCTATCCTCTGGTTTGCGTTGCATTGTGTGATGGGACTTGTGTCTTATAATGGTTTCATTTTTCTAAAAAGCGTTGCGTTGTTTTAACGTTTTACTTTATTTTATGCACTGGCAATCCAATGGAGTACACTCGTTCTGCGTTAGCGGCGTGGTCCTGTGATTAGCCATATTAATTAGATAAGTTAAGCTAGATTTCTCATACTAGTCCCATGACTGACCTGTAGTTTGTTTCACTGGCAAACTCGGGTGCCCTAATTTTCCACACGGGCAGTCGAGTAGCATTTTGCAGATATATTTAAAGGATCCTGGTTTACAGCTGAAGCGGTATCCAGAAAGCTCTGTATCCGTGTATTTCTTCCAGTTGTATATTTGTATTATTTTTCCACTGCTATTTAAGTGTAATTTAAACTCTGATATTATTGTATTTCTATTTCTGTAATAAGTATTCATACTCTGTTACATTCTTGTACTCTGATGTAATTGTTGTAATCAACAATAAAATGTTCTTTAGTTTGTATTCTGATGTGTGTTGTTCTCAAAGCAATCTAGACTTTCCTTTACTGGGAGGTTTGGGGTTGTCGCAAGTGGTATCAGAGCCAATACCCAGCCGGAATTGTGGCTCATGTGTGGACCACAGCGCCTGGGTGAGGTGTTTGTGAGCCAACGGGGACGTTAACCTCTGTAGGAGGGGAGAATGTAACACCCCTAAGTCCCACATCGTGGAAGCCTGTGCGAAGTGGGTACTTATATGGTATAGCCCATCTCTTACTAATGTCGAGGCCTTTTGAGGAACAAAACCCCACACCTATACGGTGGCTAAGTTGGGGACAATATCTTGCATGAACGGAGGTGCGGGCTGTTACACATCCTAATCGAAATGACCTACATAGCCATGTTGTTTTCCCAATTTCCGTCATTTCGTGGTTGATAAGGCTTGAGGTCACAATTACCTTTCCGACAACATAACATCATCTTTGAATGCCAAATTTTTAGATCCATCAAATTACAAATTGATTTGCACAAATACACTCCAGATGTTAAACTGAAAGAAGTTGCCATCTCTGCCACCAAAATTGGTATATTTGTAAAAAAACAACGAACGTGATTCTTAGGAAATACTCTATCATACATTCAACCATACAAGTTATCTAGGAACATGATAATTCGAAGGCATCCTCCTACCGCATTCTAAATAGGAATCACCCCAAGGATTAGTAGTGAGTAGTCCTTGCAATCTGAAGATTTCATTTACGATAGAATCACTGCCGAAATATCACTGGTATAGCCAGAGAAATTCAACAAGTAGCTCTTCTGCTCATGAAGATCCACAATCTTCATAGCTTCATCTTTATAAGTATCCCGATAAGTTAGTCTCGAATGCAAAGTTAGTTCAAAGTGGTTTTGGGTCCAGTTCCCATCCCGGTCTCTTCGAACTAACACATCAAAAGTCAAAAGGGGTATTTATTTGATAGTCGGTTGTTTAACTATTAAATCATAATAACATAATCTAATACATCATCAATTCATGCCCTTTCAATTAAAAGTATTCATTTAAAATTATTTCATCGATTCTTAAAAATCGATTTTTATATTTATTTCAACTAAATATGTATATTCACAAATTTTTC
Organism: Allium sativum; assembly: GCA_030737875.1. NCBI lineage: Eukaryota > Viridiplantae > Streptophyta > Magnoliopsida > Asparagales > Amaryllidaceae > Allium > Allium sativum. The sequence goes on from CM060918.1 coordinate 959,192,558, forward strand.
GTTTTTATTTACTATAAAAATAGTAGCCATATTTTTATTTCTCATCAGCATAACCTCTTTGTTTCATCTCTTTGAAAACCCTAGCCATTTACTTTTCAATGTTTTCAACTTAACTTCAATTTAATTGAATGCCTAGTTTAAACAAAAGTGGTATTCATGTTTCATATCGAAAACCGATCTCGGTCTCTTTGAATCGATGAACGTTAATGTCATTTAGGTTAAATCATATAAATGAAAACATGGTATCTTTTGTTTATAATGAAATTTATTTTGTATTATCATAACTTGTCCACTAAAATTAGCTTACTTGTATAATTCAGAATGATGATCGATACAATCTGCTTTAATCTTAATAAAATGTGTCAAAGTTTTATTTAATTACTCAAACTCGTTTGAAAATTCCATCTGCAATCCATCATCACAAAATTTGTTAAAAAAAACAAGCTTATTATAATTCTTAAACATTTAATTTGAAAAATATTTCAAATATTTATTATTTAATATTAATTTGGACATAAATGAAATTCGTTTCAATACACCAAAACTGGAGATTCCCAACGAGGATAAGCGTCGCTAGTAATTTCAGTGACACTTATATGTGTCACTGTGGACGATCGAGAATATTCGCAACACTCATAAGCATTGGAAAATTTTCATTTACAACGCTTATAACCATTGGCAAGTATTCATTCGCAAGGCTTATAAGCTTTGGTAACATTTTATTCATAGCACTTATAAGTGTTGGTAACATGCAACACTAATATTTGCACACAAGATAGCATAATTTCTATTTAATATGCATTCAGCTATGATATTATCTCAATACAGCAACGTGTAACAATATCAATAAGAAAAAAAAAATCCATATTCGTGGCAACAACAAAGTATGAACTGACAAAAAAAAAATTGTAACGCCCCACATTTTGACCGTGCCGAATCGACAAAACATGTCAACTTGAAATGTCCAAAACAACATATTGTTATTAGCTTCTGGGGTAAACAGAATAAATCATAGAATCACAGATCACAGACACATATACAGAGCAATATTATGTGTCGCAGCAGAAAATACAAATACAATAGTAGTTCATGTAACTACTAAATAAATTTACATCAGAGTTTACATAAATAATGCAGCGGAAGTCTAATACTATGAATTTCAGATACATAAATAAAAGATAACTATATAAACTGAAATGACAAGAATAGCTAGAACTGGATCAACTGAATAGGTAGATACAGGTGAGAAAATCCAATATAAACTCCAACTCCGAAAGTGAATATAAAAACTTTAATACTCGATCTGACCGAGCAATAATGCAAAACAAAACAACTCGGATCAGAACTAACATTCTCATGGAAGTAAATCAACTCAAATGAAATGTTCGATGAAATGCAATCAGTAACTTAGAGGATGTTTGGGATCACCATCCTCTAAGCATCCGTCAAACTAATAATATATAGTATAATACGCTATATACAATAGTGCCTATCAGCAAAGTAAAATATCAAAATAGCGTAAGCGGGATTACCATGATTACCCTTACACCGTTTATATATTCCCATAGTATATACAGTACCGTAATTCCTGGAGGTTGATCAGAAGGCACTCCATATAAAACAGTACAAAACAAAGTCGTAGTAGGATCGTATAAGGCATGTGACAAGGCACGCAAAGAATGCCAGGGTGGATTCACCGTTACAGAGCCAGACTAGTGGTAGCGCATAGTATCTACTACCACCCACCTCGATACACACTCCCATAATCAAAATGGCCCAAATCGAATCTCAACAATAATAGAATAATATCGAAGAAATGTGCTCGATAGGCGGTATGACCTCACTTGCTCCATGCATAGCTCCTCTTTTAGCCACATAAGGATGAGTCAAGGTAATCAGGGTCTTGCAATTAATATAGAATACAAAATAGAGTCGTTCGCCAAATCATGCCCTTCATTTTGGAACTCCACCGCATATAAAGTTGTTAAAGTGGTTTTCGGTATTAGCAGAGAGTATGGCAATAGCCGATCCCGGTCTCTTTAACAACCAAACATTTACATTTTTCACACCGTGGTGATTATTTTATAAATCACTTTATAAAATAGTTTATACAAATTCTCAAATTCAAATAAAATTCAAGATTAAATATTTAACTTTGATTTTAATTAATTTTGAAACAGCTTACTCATATCACTTTAATCAAATCGATTACAAAACCATATCATAAAGATCTTAAAATCTAGTATAAACTAATGCTATACTATTTAACTTTAGTTTTATATAATTTTCCGAAATTATTTAAAAAACAAATTTTGATCTGGAAACGACTTATTTTCAAATCATATCTCAATGATTGCAATTTCCATTTAAATCGATAAAAATATGTACTTCGATAATATTTTGGTTTGTTTATATTCATCAAACTCATGTTCAAACCATTCAACTGTTTCAAGTTTACCATTATAAGATATCGTCTAAATTGATTCATAAAATCTAATATTTGGTTCAAATTTAATACATACACTCTTAATCAAAATCTCATATTTCGCTTATATAATTCAAAACATATCGTATCATACTTTATAACTCAAATCATAAATTCAAATCCATTACTTAAAATTCGAATCAAACTCTTATAATTCAAATTTGAAAAATCATATCTTATTTACTCAAGTCATACAATTCCATATTGGCAAAATTCAAATCATACGTTTTAAAAATCATCTAATAAATTCGATTTCACAAATTTCATAATTCAACTAGACGATTATAAAAATCAATTCCGTATATAAAATTATATGTATACAATAAATCACATTATTCACTATAAGTTCATTTCAATTTGAATTCAAATTCATATCTGATATGAGTCCATTGTTAAAATCACATATCGTTATTACAAATTCAAACTTCGAAATTAAGTCGTGGAATCTTAACTTAAACCAACTTTGACTTTAAAGTTCGCAAAATATATAAAAAGATAATTTTATTTTTTTGAATATAAATATATATATATAAGAAATTAGCCTTTGAAAATAAATAGACATAAATATGTATAAGTTTACTAAATTCGAATAATAATTAGAAAATAGATTATAAACATATATAGGTTTAAAATAATATAAAGTAGGTTTAAAGAAATTATCAATTATAATATAAAAGTTTAAATTACATATATGACTAAATTATATGATTTAAAAATAAATAAAATTTTAGGTAAAATCTCAAATAAGTATTTAAGAACCATTTTTACCCAAAAATCATTTTATAACGTATAACTTAAAATTTTCAAAACTTGAGTTTAAAATTCTTAAATTATAAATATAAAATCTTAAATTATTATTTAAAACTCAAATTTCCAAAAAAAATTAGTTTGAAAACATGACCAACGATGTCCGTATATAAATTTCTACCCTATGGTCAAGTGATATGGATATTTATCATTTCAGTCCGCAATTTATAAAATCTCTACTGGTCTATCATTTTAACCCGCGATCCCAAATTCAATAAAAATCGTTCTGGTTTATCATTTCAACCCATAACGATTTTTCAATAATCTAATGTCCGTTCGGGTATGTATCATTTCAACCCTTAGTGATTTTTCCTACACTAGGTGAAACATCCCACCTCCGTTAAGGTCACTCACAAAGGGAATGCATTAACTTCGGTGAAGCATTATAGGTAAAAGATAAAGATAATTTACAAGACATGTATATAAACAGTAGAAAAACTGGAATTTTTTCATAAGCAGCTTGGTCAAGTCAAAACATTACAACCATTGTCTCAAAACCCGACTTCCGAAATACAATAAAACCTATGTCTTGATTAAAAACCCAAAGTACATAATGAAGCATAAAACAGTATTAAAGCGGCATAAATCCCCAATAAAAGTGTAACCACAGCCGTAGCTCAAGAAAAGAGAATCCAACCAATACATCTACTCTCTTTAAGCTGGAAAAGGTCTGAACTAAGATGAAGTATTCTCTCCCTACGGACCTGGGAGGAGGGGGGAACGGAAGAAAAGAAGACGAAAGAAAATGGGTTAGACATAAGCCTAGTAAGTCCAATGATTTTTCAACATATAAACAAGAAAAAGGATCATGATATGAATAAACTAAAAGTAGGATAATACCATAATAACAATATAAGGCAAGATAAACTGAATATACTATCGCACTCATTCCTATTTCTCTGCACCTACTAAAAAAAAAAAATTCAACTAGCACCTTGTGTTCATAATATAATGATCCCTTTTATCGATCGGCTTCTACTCGCATGCAATTATTACTTGTGTCATTCGGCCCCGCTTGATTGTAAATACCTTGCTGGTCCCACCATGGGGTGTATCAATCCCTATGGGGGCAACCCGACACGATTCAAGATGCACAGTGTATAACTATTGATGCCCAGTGCCTGATTTTTCCACTTCGGAATACGTGCACGCCCGTACTCCGTTGGAACCAACATTGACGCACCACCCGCCGCTATTTTGACTGCTTATAGTCAGCCCAGTAATCGTGCCCCACCCTGCCTAATTCAGGGTACCATGATACGTCTATGTGGGTTATTGCTGAAATGGGTCCCCGTTACTAGAGTTTCCTAATCAACATGTTATAATGGTTAAGTGTTCTCCATTTAACCTAACCCCACCCATCTGTTTAATTAACATGTTGTATTGGTTAAGTGTTGTCTTAGTAAACTTAACCCTACCATTCCTAACATGTCAGTTCATTAGCATTAATTCATTCATTAATGCCTTAACCTCTCACATTAGAACTGTTGTTTGCGGTTGCTGGATGTGCCGGCGGTTCCTGGCAGACTTTTACCGCAAACTCATTCTAACCTCGGGTTTTGGGCTTTATGCGCTAACCTCTCACTTTATATCTGTGTTGTTGCGGTCGCTGGATGTGTCGGGCGGTTTCGGGCAAACTTACACCGCAACTCAATCTAACCTCGGGTTAGGCATTTTCATCTTTTAGCCAATTTACATTTTTACCATATATGTCCAAATCTAGATTTTTGTATGCCAATTATCCACAATTGTAGTCAATCAAAGATATGTCCAATATACATGTTATGCCCAAAATTACTCGATCTAATTGTACCCAATTCCCCGCATTTCAATCGCACATACAACGAGATTTACTCTAGGTTCCGAATGAACCTCTTATTCATAAAATAAAACAAAGAAGGGGAAAAGAGAAGGAACATAAAAATTGACATAAGAACAAAATAGGCATGTACCAAACACAAGAATCATGGTTCCAATAGATTTATTGTATACTAACAATAAATATGAGTAGACTGAGCAAGTTACGTCATAGGCATAAAGATTAGATAGAATTGATCATAAAAGGATCACAAAATTGATGTACAACATGATATGTTCCATTGTTTCAATCACAACAGTCTCATAAGCATAGGTGATTCAGATTCAACAAAAGGATAAGCATGAATCAGAACTGATCATCTCACAATTAGGCATAGTGGTGTACAACATGATATGTTCCATTGGTTTAATCACAACAGTCTCATAAGCATATGCAATTCAGGTTTGACAAAAAGATAAGCATGAATCAGAATTGATTATCTTATAATTAGGCATAGTTCTAGATCTGATTATTACAGTCATGATTTCTATTAGGTGTTCCGCTCTGAATAATAACTGAACTTACAGAAAAAGAACGAATCTTGTATTCTGGGATCTGATTTCTGAATTTGTTAAGCTTAACCGTTGATGAAGACTTTTGATTTGAAGTTCTTCTAATTAACTTCTAGTTTGGAGAAGATGGAGGCTTGGCTAGTTTGGAGATGGACAACATGACGACTTCATAGAATGAGATTATGAGGTTTAGGTTTAAGGTTTAAGATGATTATATTGATGTTTAGGATTAATATAAGCCTTTAGATAAACCTAGAGGTCATCAGATCCATCCGGTCTGTAACACCCCACGTCCACTAATTTCACTCACAAAGGGAATGCATTAACTTCCATGGAGCGTTTTAAGTGAGTATAGAACAGAAACTTAACAACATGACAGATATAAACAGTACTTGAAAAATTAAAAACTTTATTTCATTGCAGCGGAAAATACATATGTTTGATTACATCATCAAAACTAGAGCTAAGTACATAATATCCATCTTGACTAAATCAAAGTACATAAATTGAAAGACATAATCCCCAATACAAAATAGCCATAAATAAAAGAGAGACTGAACTTTACTTCAGCGATCCAAGCAATCTTCTAAAAGTAAGAAGCAAAGTTGTCCAATATCAAGCTCCACTGATGCTAGTTCCAACCTGAGCACCTTGGGGGGGGGGGGGGGAGGAAGAAAAGAGGAGGAAACAAAGGGGGTCAAACATAAAGTCTGGCGAGTGCGATAACTTTAACAATATAATCACCAAATTAACTAGGCTAAGGCATAAGTTGGAAAATCAGGAAATGACCATGAACCATTGAGTATGGCAGAGTAAACAAGGAAACAGGATGAACAACGATATCGTTAAAGCGCACCTAACCCACTGTAAGATAATTACTAAACTACACCAACACTATGAGATAATTTCTATACTGCACCACCACTAGTATACTGCACCACCACTAGTCACCCTAAGGTTGATCCTGCCTACTGAACATAAGTGATAATAATAATGGTAGTTTCGTGTACCCCTAGCTGCTGTCATAGGTGCTGCCTGCTCCTATCTCCACTAGTCGTACCCACAACCTTCCCCATTCGATCGACTCCCTAACTCGTAGATACCCGTGCTGGTCCCATAGTGGGGTGTATCACTCCCCAAAGTGGCAACCCAATACTGCCAAAGATGCACGGCTTATACCTACACGATGCAACAACGTCTCATCTGCCAGCCCGGGTCCACACATGCATATGAACCCGTTGGACCTGTGTTGCCACCGCTAACCCGGTTTGGCCTCTTACAGTCAAGCCCAGTATGCGTGTCCCGTCCTCGACTTGGGTCGAGCCCACAAAGATACGTATGGGTTACTGATTGAAATGGGCCCCCATGACTTGACACAAGCTATCCACCTAAGCTTAGTCCCCTCTAGTATTTCCCACTTAACCCACTTTTTATTCATGTTTCAATTACATGTTTTAATTTTTGTTAAGTATTTCTAATCGTATTTCAAATGCCACCCAAGGCACCCACTAGATTCCACATGCCACCCAAGGCACACACTTAACCCCCTCATGTCCCACTACATGTTTATCTGGTTAAGTGTTTCTTAATTCATTAAGACTGTAACCTCATAAAGACCTCTCACATTAGACTGGCATTTGTGGCAGCTGGATTTGCCGGGCGGGTCCGGGCAGTCTTACACTACAAAAGAGTCTAACCTCATGTCTTAGACGATTAATTACTCCTAATTAATCATTCCGCAATTTGAATTACTTTCCCTATTCAAATTATCAATTAATTCCAAATTTAACTATGGCCATAATTGACTCAATTATGTCCATCTATTTATGGTATGTAAAATCATACCAATTTTCATCACAAATTTATTTTATGTCTTTTAAGGCGTTTATGCCAATTAAATCTTTTAATATTATCCCCTTTACCCCGCGTTGTACGTTCGTTCGTTTAACGTAAAATATACGTTAGACTCAAATAGTCTAACTCATGGAATAAAGAGAAAACATCACAACATACATATAATTAAAACTAGATCTAAACATAGGGATGAACTTGCATGTGTGAATTATGTTCTACATCTAAAACTTGCATAGGCCAAAGTTACAACTTGCATAAAACTACATATGTCATAGACCCAAATCTAAAGGTGTGAACTTGTTGGGATAATGGTCAAAACTTGCACAAATCATGTATGTCATAGATCTACATCTAAAGGTGTAATCTTCCATAGGCAGTAACCACAAACTTGCATAACATGATTCATATTCAAACACATGTATTCATATAAAATTGCATATGTGATTTATGCAACATATCAATAGTATAAACTTACATCTAAACATGTAAACCAGCATGTAGAATTTGACATACAACTCACACATGTCATAGCCTAACTTTAGATCTAAAATAGGTGTCATGAAGCATATGAGGTTATACATATAATTTTCCCCAACTTGCATATGATTCATGTCTTAATAAAAATCTAAACTTGCATGCATACCTATGATTTATCATATGAATCAACATACCCAAACTAGCATATGAACAACATGGTGATTCGATTATACATAAGCCAATCATAAAATTACAACATAGATGATCACAACTTTATAAGATAGCATCATAGAATTTTCAACATGAACATCACAATTTTACTACATGAATAATAACATGCGGTCAATAATTCACATCATATCCAAATAGTCCACATCATAACTCAATCCAATTAATTTGCTAATTATTTTATTAAAATTATCGAACTCACAATTCAGAGAAGGCCTTGAATTCTGAATTCTGAGTTCTGAAGTTGTAATAGCTTTTCCTTGAAGAAGATTTGTTGTTAAAGTTGAAAGGATTGATTTTGACTAGCTTTCTTCCTCTTTAATTGGTGGTGGCTATGTTGTGTTGCTAGGTGACGACATGGAGGCCATGAATCTAATTTTGTTTTGATTTTAGGGTTTGAGTCTAGAGGTGTTTTAATAGAGTTTAGGATTAATTTAGGCCATCCAATCAACCTAGAAGCAACCTGAACCATCTAACCAAGATAGGGTGACACCTCAGCCCTAGTGACTCAGCACAGTGTATTAAATGTTCATTTTTTTTCTATAATTTACATATTTCTTATTTATGACAAATTCCATATGTAAATTATTCCCATTTTAATTATGCCATAACTATATTTTTAATTATGCTCACAATTAATGGTATACTATATATACCATTTCATGAACCAATCTATGCCATGTAATTTTCATGTTTATCCTTCATATTTATATGTAGATTATAAATCTATTATTGTTAATTGCATATTCTCCCTTTTAACGCATACATTAATTACCCACATACAAATATCCATTTATACATGCATAAATCTTTCTTACCTTTAATTTGTCATAAAAGCCAATCAAAGAAGGCCACATAAAAAACAATCATTGACAACCAAAAATGCGCCACGTACGCCACATGATGCGTACACGTCATATATATATATATATATATATATGTGTGTGTGTGTGTGTGTGTGTGTGTGTGTGTGTGTGTTTTCTATATATATATATATATATATATATATTCTTTTTCTTTTTATCTATCTTCTCAATTACCCATTTTCACACTAAACCACTTTTTGAACTGTGTTCACACTAAGCCATTTTAAGCCATTCCCCTAAAACAAAAATATGGCACTGGCGGGGATCGAACTCCGTACCCCTTGTGTGCAAGTCACGTGTTCCAACCAAATAAGCTACTAAGTCTTTTCCTTACAAACCTTATAACAATGCTAAACATTTATTATTTTCTCATTCTTTTTTTCCATGTTTTGCTACAATATTTAATTTAAAGATATTGTTTTCATACGGAATCCAATTTACGCAAACTCGGACTCTATCCCAACCAGAATTCCGAGACGAACACAATGGCGCAATCCGTTTCCCTTAATTCTCACATCTGAGATTAATTATTCTTTAATTTAGTTGATTTGATTATTCAAAAATTCAGAGTGTTAAACGGTCCAAAGAGAGCCAACCGGAACATGACACGTATGCCCTAAAACCTTAGAAATCGTCGTGCAGATCTGGAAACAGGGGGTCGACACCCTATAGGGGGGTCCACACCCATGTGGTCACCCTTATAAGGGGGTCGACTTCCATGTCGACACCCCTTAGGGGGGTCGACACCTCTGAGCGGGAAATTTCCCGCTCAGTTGATTTCCAGAACTTTCAATTTTGAATCTAATTTATTTATTATTTTAATTTAATTTTTGCTTAAACTTGAAATCTTCTATCCTCCATAACTTCTACATACGGAGTCCGATTGATGCAAACTCAGACACTATTTCAAGCAGAATTCCGATACGAACGCAATGACATAACCCGTTTCCCTTAATTCTTCTTCTAAAAATTAAGTGTTCCTAAATATGTTAATTTTAATATTCACAGAAAATGCGGGGTGTTACATTCTCCCCTCTTTAAAGGATTTCGTTTCCGAAATCTCTAAGTTAAGAAGAATGTATCCAAACATCCAACATCCATCTGCTCAACCATTAATCACAAGCATCCATTTTCCTTAAAAAGATTTCTAATGCTTTCATGATCATATGCATAGTGTGTGTATGTCCTTATCGAATGCAAAATCAGATGGTCTACTGATTCAGTTGACCTCCTTAATGCGAATTATGTCAGTGCTATGAGTCCATTATGTATGCAGTTATTCCTAATCATACTTTATAACTTCTACATGAGTGCACAATTGTTCATACAAATGCAACGTCCACATGATAACACATCAAGTTTCAATCCATATACAAATACACATATGCATATGCAATATTAGGGTGATTGAGCCAATGTAGTACCTGATGTGTGTGTATATGCATCCACGAGCAACCACTAACAACCACTTGTAATCACTTGCAACCATCAATCATAACATGTTTCAAATACATGTTTACATTCATTGGTTTCTACCTAAGGATTAAGAATAGGACCAAGGAGATATACTTAAAAGACAGATACAAGCATGCATAAATTTATGGAAAAAGAGACCAAGGATGTACCCTCAAAAAGATAAGGGTAGGTTGTGCATATATTGTCTTCAGTCTCCCAAGTCGCGTCTTTCTCAGTATCACTCCATTGTACTTTAACAAGCTTGACCTCACGATTGCATAGCTTTTTAATTTACGTTCCCAAGATACGAGTTGGAACTCTTCTCACTGTCGCTTCTCGTTCCACCTTTACTTCCTCTAGTATGCTCGGCTCTACAACTTCCGTAGACTCGTGTAAGCACTTACATAGATGAGAAAAATGAAAGACATTATGAACTCCAGCCAATCTTTCGGGCAGCTCTACTCTATAAGCCATCGTCCCAATCCTCTCAATGATAGGAAATGGTCCTACAAATCTTGGTGCCAATTTCCCTACGGATCCAAAGCGAATGGTATTCCTCAAAGGAGATACTTTAAGGAAAACCTTGTCTCCAACCTCAAACTCAAGGTCGGTCCTTCTTTTATCCGCGTAGGACTTCTGTCTATCTTGTGCAGTCTTCATTCATCTTCGTATCAAGTCCACCTTCTCTGAAGTTTCTCTAATCATGTCAGGCCCATGTATGAGCTTGTCTATAGACTCCCACCAACAAGTTGGTGATCAGCATGGTCCTCCATGTAAAGCCTCAAAAGGTGCCATGCCTATGGTAGTTTGGTAGCTATTGTTATAGGCGAACTCCACCAAAGAAAGATGATCCTCCCATATTCCTCCCAAATCGAGAATGCACAATCTCAAGAGATCTTCTAATACTTTGTTCACCCTTTCAGTCTGACCATCGGTTTGAGGGTGATAAGCAGTGCTTAAGCATAGCTGTGTGCCTACAACCTCTTGCAAACTCTTCCAAAACTCGCTCGTAAAGATAGGATCTCGATCACATACTATGCTAGAGGGTATCCCAAGCAGTCGAACTACCTCTTTAAGATAAATGGATGTTAATGATGAGGCAGTCCTCCTACTCTTAACATGTATAAAGCGAGCGCTTTTAGTGAGCCTGTCAACTATTACCCAAATACCGAAATTGCCCCTTCTTGACCTAGGCAGACCATCACTAAAGTCCATCGAAATGCTATCCCATTTTCACTGTAGGACCTCTAGAGGATGAAGCAGACCACCAGGCTTCTTTTGTTATGCCTTGACTTGTTGGCATATCAAGCACTTAGATACAAATTCAGCTACATCCTTCTTCATGCCATTCCAAAAGAAAACCATTTTTATGTCTTTATACATCTTATCTCCACCTGGGTGCATGGTCAACTTAGAATGGTGTGCTTCTTCAAGAACTGTCTTCACCAAATCCCTTTCTTGTGGGACACATAGTCTTCCATCCCGTCTCAACCAACCCTTGGCATCTATGGAGTATCTATTGAGGTGACTAGAAGTCTCACCTCTAATTAGCTTATCCATCATATCAACAATCTGGGGGTCTTCACGTTGCGCGGTTCCTATTGAGTCCAAAAGCGTAGGATGCACCTTTAGAGTTGCTAACAAGCCAGGTACAAACTCAAAAGAGGTTCTAAAGTCAAAGGCTGCTATGTACTCTAAGCTTTGCCTTTCCACAAAGAGAGGACTTAAGGTCGGCTTTTTCGTATTCAAGGCGTCTGCTACCACATTGCCATTGTCAGGAGTATAAGCAATCTCAAAATCGTATGAGGCAAGAAACTCCATCCACCTTTGTTATCTTAAGTTAAGATCTTTTGTGAGAAAAGGTACTTTAATGATTTATGGTCGGTAAATAATTCAAACCTTTCTCCTAGTAGGTAATGACGCCATGACTTAAGAGTGAAAACAATGGTAGCTAGCTCTAAATCATGAGTTGGGTAGTTCTTCTTATGTACCTTCAACTGCCTTCACCCATAACAAACTACTTTGCCTTCTTGCATCAAGACAACGCCTAATCCTGTACCGCATGCGTCTGTGTATACTGTAAACATCTTACTCCCATCAGACAATGTCAGAACTGGGGCTGGTGTTAGAGCCCTTTTTAATCGTTGGAAAGAAACATCACAATCCAAATCCCAAGTGAAAGTTAGGTTCTTCTTCTTTAATCTTGTAAGTGAGGCTGAGATCTTCACAAAGTCTTTAATGAACTTTCTGTAATAGCCCGCTAGTCCGAGAAAACTTCGTACTTCGGTTGCATTCCTTGGAACCTTCCAATATTGCACTGCGACTACTTTTGCGGGATCCACGGCTATCCCTTCTTTGAACACCACATGTCCAAGAAACCTTACTTCTTCTCTCTAAAAATGGCATTTGGAGAATTTTACTTTCAGCTGATGTGCTTAAAGAGTATCCATAACTTCCCTTAAATGCAAAGCATGTTCTTCCTCACTTTTTTAGAAAATCAAAATGTCGTCCACGAAGACCAACACAAATTTATTAAGGAACTCCCTTAACACCCTACTCATCAAGTCTATGAAATAGGCGGGTGCGTTTGTCAAGCCGAAAGGCATGACAAGCCATTCGAAGAAACCATCCAGGGTCCTGAATGCGGTCTTATCTATGTTGTCTTCAGCCACTCTTAGCTGATGGAATCCGGTGGCCAGATCTAGTTGGGAGAAAACTGATGCACCTACAAGCTGTTCGAACAAGTCATCTATTCTTGGAAGTGGGTGCCTATTTTTCTTGGTCAGCTTGTTTAGCTCCATATAATTAACGCATAGGCGAAGTAAACCATCCGCTTTTTTTGCGAACACTACTGGAGCACCCCATTCATAAATACTCTTCCTTATGAACCCCTTTTCGAGTAGCTCTTTAACTTTCTTGCTGAGCTCCTTCCTTTCCCTTGGGGCCATGTGTCAAACGGGTAAAACAACTGGTTTTTCATTATCAATTAGGTATATGCGGAAGTCTGTCTCTCGCTTCAGAGGTAAACCCTTCACCTCTTCAAAGACATCCGAGTATTCACGGACTACTCTAACAGGTTGCAAGTTTTCAACAGACGCATCAAGAGATTCTAGGTAGCTGAACATAACAGAATTCATGGGATTACAAGAGATTTCGAGAGTATTACCGAGGCAAGTCATAAGTCTAACCACTCTCTTTTCACAATCGAGGATGGCACCATTACTGGATAACCAATCCATGCCTAGAATCAACCCATAGCCCGTGAAACCCAAAACATAAGCATTACATCTAAACACAACGCTTAGTATAGAAATTTCCAAATCCAAACAAATCATTGACAAATAACTCGAACCCCCAATTGGTTTTGAAACAACCATGAGATCCTTTACTATACCAGTATCTAGGTGCAGAGATTCAACTAAAGCAGTAGATATAAAAGAGTGCGATGCGCCAGAATCAAAAAGAGTACAAACTGGATGATCAGAAAGATAAACTAAACTCTCAACAGAAATATTTCTACCTCTTTCTTGTGGAGGTGCTATGAGAGCATGAATCTACCCTCCAGAAGTGGATCCAGTCCTCTACCGTTGCCCTTGCCTTTTTGGGCAATCCTTAGCCATATGTACTGTCTCACCGCATTGATAACAACCACTCATCTTCCTCTTCTTCTTTCTGCAGTCCTTAACAAGATGTCTAGGTATGCCACAAAAATTACACTTCCTCTTGTCACAGGGTTTGTTATTCTTCCCGCCCTTCTTGGAATCCGTCTTCTTATTCTAAGATCCCTCCACTTTCTTGTCTAAAGGTACTTCCACCTTTGTCTCTTTCTTGCCATCCTTGCCTTCCTCCTGTAACAGTGCCATGTCCACAAGTCTCTCATAAGTCGCACCCATAGGTATATGGGACATAGCTAGGCTGTGCAGTGACTCATTCAACCCTTTAACGAAACGGAGAGCTTTTTTATGTGGAGTGTTTACTAACTCGAGTCCGAATCTAGCCAGCTGGTTGAATTGGTTGACGTATTCCTTGACCGATAAGCTTCCCTGTTTAAGTGCTAAGAACTTTTCCATCTGTAGGCTTCATCTAGCTTGCGAGAGGAACTTCATTTCAAACCACATTCTGAAATCTTCCTATGTCTCAACTAGTCTTTCATCATTAGTAACTTCCTACTAGAAAGAGGTTCGTCCTTAAGCAACCATACAACAATTGTATCTTCTTCCTGTCGTCCACTTCGAAGATAACAAACAAATATTCTGTTTCCTTGAGCCAGTTTCTTGCTTCCACGAAAGATTCAATCCCATTAAAGTTCTTTCTGCCCATAGCTCGAAAGTCTCTTCATATCTTCAAGAAAGCATTCACGCGCGAAGGAGGAGGAGGAACGGTGGCAGTTGGGGGAGGAGGAATGTCTGCAGGGCCTGCGACATCAGCCCTAGCCTCTAGATACCTTCTGAACCGGTCGGGTATCTGTATGCCCTCGGGAAGATTAAGATCCCCAGACATACTGAAACGGAAAGAAAAGGTTCAAAACAAAGAATAGAAAGATAGTGCATATGGCTTTGGGGAATATGCCTTTAAAATAACACAACACTTTTCTTAAAAATGCTTCTTTAAAACTTCTTTTTGAAAAATAGTTTTCAAAAACTTTTATCTGATCTAGTAACCATCAGCTCTAATACAAAGTGAAACACCCCACCTCCGTTAAGGTCACTCACAAAGGGAATGCCTTAACTTCGATGAAGCATTATAGGTAAAAGATACAGATAATTTACAAGATAGATATATAAACAATTGAAAAACTGGAATTATTTCATAAGCAGCGTGGTCGAGTCAAAACATTACAACCGTTGTCTCAAAATCCAACTTCCAAATTATTACAATAAAACCTATGTCTTGGTTAAAAACCCAAAGTATATAAAGAAGCATAAAACAGTATTAAAGCAACACAAATCCTCAATAAAAGTGTAACCACAGCCATAGCTCAAGAAAAGAGAATCCAAGCGATACATCTACTCTCTTCAATCTAGAAAAGGTCTGAACTAAGCTGAAGTATTTCCTCCATGCGGACCTGGGGGGAACGGAAGAAAAGAAGACAAAAGAAAATGGGACAGACATAAGCCTGGTAAGTCCAGCGATTTTTCAGCATATAAACAAGAAAAAGGATCATGACATGAATAATCTGAAAATAGGACAATATCGTAATAACAAGATAAGGCAAGATAAACTGAATATACTATCACACTCATTTCTATTTCTCTGCACCTATGAACAAATGTTTCAACTAGCACCTTGTGTTCATAATAAAATGATCCCTTTTATCGATCGGCTTCTACTCGCATGCAATTATTACTTGTGTCATTCGGCCTCGCTTGATTGTAGATACCTATGCTAGTCCCACCATGGGGTGTATCAATCCCTATGGGGGAAACCCAACACAATTCAAGATGCACAGTGTATAACTACTGATGCCCAATGCCTGATTTTTCCACTCCGGAGTACGTGCATGTCCGTACTCCGTTGGAACCTACACTGACGCACCACCCGCCGCTATTTTGACCGCTTATAGTCAGCCCAGTAATCTTTCCCTACCCTGCCTAGTTCAGGGTACCATGATACATCTACGTGGGTTACTGCTGAAATGGGTCCCCATTACTAGGGTTTCCTAATCAACATGTTATAACGGTTAAGTGTTCTCCATTTAACCTAACCCCACCCGTCTGTTTAATTAACATGTTGTATTGGTTAAGTGTTATCTTAGTTAACTTAACCCTACCATTCTTAGTACGTCAGTTCATTAGCATTAATTCATTCATTAATGCCTTAACCTCTCACATTAGAACTGTTGTTTGCGGTTGCTGGATGTGTCAGGCAGTTCCGGGCAGACTTCTACTGCAAACTCATTCTAACCTCGGGTTTTGGGATTTATGCGCCAACCTCTCACATTAGATCTGTGTTGTTGCGGTCGCTGGATGTGCCGGGCGGTTCCGGGCAGCCTTACACCGCAACTCAATCTAACCTCGGGTTAGGCATGTTCATCTTTTAGCCAATTTACATATTTACCATATATGCCCAAATCTAGATTTTTGTATGCCAATTATCCACAATTGTAGCCAATCAAAGATATGTCCAATATACATGTTATGCCCAAAATTACTCAATTAAATTGTACCCAATTCCCCGCGTTTCAATCGCACATACAACGATATTTACTCTGGGTTCCGAACAAACCTAGTATTCAAAAAATAAAACAAAGAAGTGGAAAAGAAGGAATGCAAAAATTGACATAAGAACAAAATAGGCATGTACCAAACACAAGAATCATGGTTCCAATACTAACAATAAATATGAGCAGACTGAGCAAGTTACATCATAGGCATAAAGATTAGATAGAATTGATCATAAAAGGATCATAAATTTGATGTACAAGATGATAGGTTCCATTGTTTCAATCACAACAGTCTCATAAGCATAGGTAACTTAGATTCAACAAAAGGATAAGCATGAATCAGAATTGATCATCTCACAATTAGGCATAGTGGTGTACAACATGATAGGTTCCATTGTTTTAATCACAGCAGTCTCATAGGCATAGGCAATTCAGGTTTGACAAAAAGATAAGCATGTTTTATCAGAATTGATTATCTTATAATTAGGCATAGTTCTAGATTCGATTATTATAGTCATGATTTCTATTAGGTGTTCAGATCTGAATAATAGCCGAACTTACAGAAAAAGAATGGATCTTGTATTCTAGGATCTGATTTCTGAATTTATTAAGCTTAACCTTTGATGAAGACTTTTGATTTGAAGTTCTTATAATTGATTTCTAGTTTGGAGAAGGTGGAGGCTGGGCTAGTTTGGAGATGGACAACATGATGGCTTCATAGAATGAAACTATGAGGTTAAACTTGAAATCGTCGTTCAGATCTGGAAATAGGGGGTCAACACCCTATAGGGGGCCGACACCCATGTCAACACCCCTATAGGGAGGCCGACTCCCATGTTGACACCCTCTGGGGGGGTCGACACCTCTGATCGGGAAATTTCCCGCTCAGCTGATTTCCAGAATTTTCAATTTTGAATTTTGAATTTTATTTATTTATTTAATTATTATTCTAATTTAATTTCTGCTTAAACTTGAAATCTTCTAACCTCCATAACTTCTTCATACGGAGTCCGATTCACACAAACTCAGACTCTATTTCAAGCAGAATTCCGAGACGAACGCAATGGCATAACCCATTTCCCTTAATTCTTCTTCTAAAAATTGATTTTTTTTAAATATGTTAATTTTAATATTCACAGAAAATGCGGGGTTTTACACTAGGGGTATCTACAACATAACAAATCATCACTTATCATCAATCACATCATAGTCATATATAATCAATGCACATACATGTCATATGAATATCATGTCACATATGGAAGTGTATTATTTAAACAAACAATTTCTACAGACAATCCTATACATTTCATAACAATTCATTTAGTTGATCTAACATCTACGAAATAATGTAAGTCAGATGTGAGATAAACTCACCTTTTGTGGGACAATGAAGACGACAAACGAATTGATACAGAATTGAAATGGATAGCTCAGCCAAACAAAAACACTCAAAGAAACAAAAGTCATGAACATCAAGACATTTGGCTTGGCTTGACAAGGTGCGGAGGGACGATGCAAGGTGGTTGCAGATCCTTTTACATGATGGCGAGATTGCGAATAACTTAACAGACAATGTACATTGAACGCCACTGCCTTGCACTTGGACAATTGATATTCCACTTTTGGACTGGTCGGTATGCTCCATGCTCACATGATAACATATATATATATATATATATATATATATATATGCCTCATTAGATTTACTTAATCAGTGCTTTCCCTTTTTAGTTCTCGTGCACATGACATGACTTCATCTCAAAGATTTGGCAGTGCAGTAGTGTTAACTGGGTTGATAGAGTTTAGGCATAGAAGTTGTGTCCAAACTTAGCGCAAAATGTAGCACACAAAGTCACATTGCTGTGTTTCCATGTTGAAAGTTGGGGAGGTAGCGAGACAGATGGAGGGTGCGAAGGGAAGGAGCCGAACTAGGGAGGAGGTTTGGTTGTGGGTCTGGGCGGTTTGAGGGTAGCGACGTGGGGTAATGACGGTGGAGTGGGAACGACTCGTGAAGCTACTGGGTTTCAATTCTTTCGATTTTTCCCTTTTTTTAGAGAAACATGAGAGAGTATAGAAGAACTTTTTGAAGATGAAAACTGATGAGAAGTTTCATTATGGGAAGAAGGAAAGGAGAAGCGAACATATAAAGAAACAAAGCGTTAGTCAGATAAATAAGAACGTGTACCCCACAATTGGCTAGAGAATAGGTATCCTTGACAATTCTCGTATGAAAGAATGTCAAACACAAGAATAGGTACTGTATGCACCAATTCAACCTACCTATTTGATTTTATATTAAAATTTATAACCTAGTTCTTTGATTAAGTAAACCACACTAGCACATGTTTTGGTTATTTTTATATTATTTTTTTAATTTGAAGATTGGATCTAATAAGAATTAGTGGCTTCAGGTTGAGCACCACATTCTTTAAATGCATGCACGCATGCATGCCTTTCTAATTTTCAAATGTATCCTTCCCTTTTATTTATGATAGTGCATGCTTTGGAGTAAGGATGGAAATGGTGCGGGTCTAGGGTCCAAACCCACTTGACCCGCCCCTATTTTGACCCATTTAGACCCGCCCCATAGGGTCTTTCGGGCGGGTAGACCCATGACCCGCTTTTGGTGGTCCGGGTCTAGGGTCGGTTTTGGGGCATGGCTAACCCGCCCCAACCTGACCCGCAAGATTGAAAGATCATTAAAACATTTTATAATTATAATGATTATTTGTTAATCTTCTTAAGTATACATGATTATAACTTGAATATTATATTTTTTTTCAATCAACAAACTATAAAATTTCTAGAGTATTAAGTTGCATCAATGATAATCATACAATAACAAATGCATACATTTTGAACTATTATCTTACAACTCATGTTATTATATTCCCATATCATTGTTAACACATTATAATATGTATATAATTTATCATTTAGTGAAAAAAAATATGTATATAAACTTATGTACTTTAGAACATAATATCACCGGGTCGTGGGGCGGGTCGGGTCTACCCTGACCCGTACGGGTTTCGGGTATGGGGTGAAATTCCAAACCCGCACCGGGTCTACAGCGCGGGTCTGTGGCAGAGTTTAAAAAGTCTGGGCCGGGTCTGGGGCAAGAGAAACCCACCCCAACCCGCCCCACTGCCATTCCTACTTTGAAGCATGGAACGTTCCATAGTTTTGGAAAAGGCATACTCAAAATGAATGTGATTCAAAGTTTGAAACATAACGCAAGAGCATGCATCCATGTTATATTTACTAGTAAATGTTCCTTTACTATGTTTAAAAAAAACAAAAAAATAATTAGGTGATTTGGTAAAAATAAAAAGACAGCTTTTGCAAACCCAAAACCACTAGAAAAGTATGTAAGATCGAAAAAGAGACACATCGAACTCAGATGGCTCTATTCCAAAAATGAACTGTACAAGCATATTCATGATTTCAACGCGAACCGAACACTGCAACTGACAAATGAATATATTGCGGAAATCAGCGCGATGAGACAGATACAACGGTATAAAATTTGTAGTGCCAAGATGCTCCATTCAAAAAGGCAATACGGACCCCTTTAAACGTAAAATTCGAACAGGAAAACAATTAAACAGAGATCAAAACGTCTGATTTTCGCGAAATGAATTTCGCCATCGGATTTTGACAACGAATAGAATATTTTTCATTCTTATTCGAACTGGTTTCGGAGAGATTCAAAAATCGTTAAAATTTGGATTGCTATGAGTAGCTTTGCACTGAAAATTGCATGATCGACAAACATTCAAATTTTCCGACGGAATTTTCGCAACTGCTACGTATCACTGTATGTATTTCAAATTCTCTTTATGAAAACTATAGAATATCTCCAAAATAAATTTTGATATGAGAATGGCGGATGGAAAAACTAAATTAACGAATTGAAAATATGTTTGTAAATAAAGTAAATAAATGAACGGTTTTACCAATTAGAACGCGAACGATATCAAACGAGAAATATATTTAAAAATAATTAAAGATAAAATTGTATTAATATCAATAACAAAAAATATATAATCTTATAAGTTTACTATTAAAGTAAATTCCTAAGAAATGAATTTCATTAACTCGATAAAATAAACAGGATTTGAAATAGAAATATTGATTTGCATTACGAAAGCATATTTATCAAAACCCAATTGATTTGCTATATAAACCAAAATAAATTTAGTTTTAAATCATAAATCAAAATAAAATACAAACAAATTTAGTTTTAAACAAATAAAATAGAAATCAAAATTTTAAATTAAATTATTAAATAAAAATACGCTTAAAATTCTGGATGTTACAGTCTCCCCTACTCAAACCTTTTCGTCCCCGAAAAGGAACGAGGCAGGGAATAGTAATTAAATAATATATTTAAACCAAATGGCTCATAAATTTCCTTATATATATATATATATATATATATATATATGATTTGAAATGTATATATAAATCAAAAGAAACATATTTCAAGCTTTTCAAAATAGTTTTAAGTATTCACTCGATGTCTCGACTGGCTGAATATATTCATCCCACTTTCGAAACCCGAAAATAGATATCAATGATGCTGCAGTCATCACAAGAATCATTTTCAAACGACTAGAGTGTGATTCTATATCTATCTAATACATATAGCATTTAACATATACGTTGTTCAGACGTATACGCCAAATCACTAAGTATTCGATAGGCCAATTTAACGTCAAATAAATACTCAAAACATATTTCTATGTTTAAACATAATATATACCAAAATTTTCAAATCATATATGACAATTAAGATATTTCAAATCATAAAATATTTAAGTAGGGAAAATTTATATCTCTCCCCCACTCATTTATTTATTAAAAATTCAACCACAATCAATAATAAATAACTATCAATATATATAATAATATTATTATATATTATACTATAATATTTCAACCCAAGTTATCGATATTTAAACTTATAAAACTTAATTGATTATATAAATTTAACATATAAATACATTACAACTATAATCTTTACAAAATATTGGTATTACCAAAACATAGGGTTATTTATAAATATAAAAATTCAATATTGCATTAAGAAGATCTTATATAGTAAATATCTTTCAAAATATAAATTACAAACAAATATTTAATCCGAATGAACCCACTATAAGACCAATACTCTCCTTCTACATCCTAACTTGTTATGGACAAAGATAAGTTACTGAATTTGAATAAAGCTGAAGGAACGAAAGAACCTAATCAAAGAGGATTTACTAAGGAAGATGGAATCGAGTGGAAAGGAAATTCATAAAAGATTTAAATATTAAACAAAATTTTATATCCGAAAATATTTGTTTAAAGCATTTTAAACCACTTCAAAACTATTTATAATTTAAAAATACGCTCTCTCTAATGAAGGATTCTGCGACCGATTCCACTTATTATAGGGTATTACTACCTTATCTCTAATGAGCTTTTACCCCACGAGCTGAAGCTTTGATAAACCAAAGCTCTAATACCACATGTAATGCCCCACCATTTTGACCATGCCGAGTTGACAAAACATGTCAACTCGAAACATCCAAAACAACAGATTGTTATTAGCTTCTGGGGTAAACAGAATAAATCATAGAATCACATATCACAGACACTGATACAGAGCGATATAATATCTCGCAGCAGAAAATACAAATACAATAGTAGTTTGTAACAACCCGAATTTTTACAACACGTTAAATCAAGAATCAAGACAGGATTAAACTTTAAATTCTGAATCAAGTGAAACGGGCTATGCCATTGCGTTCGTCTCGGAAAAATACGCGAAATAGAGTCCGAGTTTTCGAGAATCGGAGTCCGTATGACCCGTAAAAGGCCCAAAGAAGGTTTCTGGAAATTTGAATTTCGGAAACAGTTTTGTAAATCAGATCTGGGGGGCTAGGCGGGCAGCTTCCCGCCTAGGCCATGTCGACAGGGCTGTCGACAGGCCTGTCGACTTGGGCCCAGACCAAGTCGACAGCCCTGTCGACTTGCCTGTCGACAGGGGGTGGCCGGGGCAAATTGCCTGGCGCACCTGTTTGTCTCACCTGGTCTTGTTCTTGGGCTGGTTCTGGAAGCTTCCGAGATCTGATGGTCCTGATCTATCCTAGGGTTAATCTAAGGGCCTAAAACTATCCTAATCTCTATAAAAAGACCCTAAACCTAACTTAAATCCCTAAAAATCAAACCTAGCAACTAAGTGCTACCAAAATCAAGTTTGATCATGGCCTCCATCTCCAATCCCTAGAGCCTATGCATTCAAATCGGGTTCAAATCAAAAGGTGCAAGCTTGCTACACCAAATAGAGGCCAAATCAACGTTGCTATGCGAGTTCCATGACGATTCTTCAACAAAGGAGGCACCTTTCTTAGCCAAGATGATTCATGTCCTTTCCCTAGGCCTAACTATGTAAGTTCTAGCTACTTTTAGATGGAAACGGTAGTTTTGATAATGACATGGGATAAAATGAGGCTAAACATGATTATGCGAACCTATATGAACCTTACCTTGCCTCTTGTGTTCATGTTTATGATTTTAGGCCATGTGAGTGACTTAATCATGCCTCTCATGCTATGCATAACCTAGTTTAACTTGCAAGTTTGGATCTTTATGCATGAAATGCTAGCATGAACCTTTAGAAACCACTTTACTTGTGAAACATTGGCTAAGACAAGATTTTGGGGGCTTATGCATGTTTATGAACCCAAACCCCTTATGC
The DNA here is from genome assembly GCA_030737875.1 of Allium sativum. Taxonomy (NCBI): domain Eukaryota; kingdom Viridiplantae; phylum Streptophyta; class Magnoliopsida; order Asparagales; family Amaryllidaceae; genus Allium; species Allium sativum. Next base: position 959,216,017 of record CM060918.1, read on the forward strand.
TAACATGCATGTTTGTGGCCAAATTACCTTATGACACTATGCATGTTTATGGCCAATCCCTTTATGATGTTATGCATGTGGAAGCCAAGCCCTTTTTGGCATCATGCGTGTTTTGAGACCAATATGTGACATAGTATCCTTACTATGTTGACTCGCTTTGCTTGCGTTGGGTAAACACGATTTTGGGTAGTTAGATAAACATGAACATGTCGCGAAATCTTAACTTGAATATGACATGTGTTTATACTTGAAAATATGACTTGAAAGATAACATGGAAGTTGACATGTAAGTATGCATAAAAACATGAGCTTGGGAATTTACCTATTAAGTTAGGTCTACCCTTTGGGAATTTACCTATTAAGTTAGGTCTACCCAAATGCTTGAAAACTTGTAACATGTTTTGGAAACATGATGAACTTAGATAATATAAGTGTGGCCAACTCGAGGTTGGGTTGAGTTTGCAACGTAAAACTACCCGGAACCGACCGGCCTAACTAGTAGTTGCAAACAATAGGACCCAATGTGAGAAGTTGGTCATGTCGCGCTTAAGACCCGAGGTTAGACTAAGTTGTGGTGTAAATCTACCCGGACCCGCCCGGCTTAACTAGTAACCACAACAAGGTCTAATGTGAGAGGTTAAGGGTGCATTAATTAAATTAATGCCACATGATAAGGTTAAGTAAATTTGACTAATGACACTTAACCATGCAAGATAATTTAATGGGGTTAAGTAATTAAGACTTAACTAACCTAACCACGGTAATTAGATGGGGTTAAGTAATCCACACTTAACTAATCTAAACACGGTAATTCGATGGGGTAAGTTAAACACTTAACCAATTTAAACTTGGTAATTCAATGAGGTTAAGTAACCAATACTTAACCAACTTAATGTGATAATTTAATGGGGTTAAGCAACTTATACTTAACCAATTATACATGATGATTTGATGTGGTTAAGCGACCTAAACTTAACCAATCTAACTCGTTAATTTGGTGTGGTTAAGTGACCTAAACTTAACCAATCTAACTCGTTAATTGGATGTGGTTAAGTGACCTATACTTAGCCAATCTAACTCGTGAATTTATGGAGGTTAAGTTAACCCATACTTAACCAATCTAACGTGAAAACATGATAAGGCTAAGTCACGAATCACTTGAATACGCTTGACCGATTTGACTCGGTAATTTGACAAGGTCAAGTTAATTTATATAATTAACCAATCTAAAATGATAATTAGACGAGGTTAAGTTATGGATTGCTTAATATACTTAGCCAACTTGACACATGGTTTGTAGGGTTAAGTCTTGGACTTGGATACTTAGCCAATTTTGACATGGTTTGTAGACGGGCTAAGTTATGAACTTAAGTGACACTTAACCCATTAGATAAACCCTAATTCGGAGGATTAGGTAAATAACCATAGTTAACAAGGATTATGGAAATAAGGCTAAGTGGTAAACCTTAGTTAAGGGAAACTAAGTAATAATTCTTAGTCAAGGAAATTTGGACCATTTCTTAGATAGATTAGTAACCCGATACGTTAGGTCAACGTTTAAGTATGCGTGTAGGAGCAGGCTATCTGATTTAGATAAAGGCTCCAACGAACGGGGTAACGAAGCAGCGGCTTCGGGGAACGTGAGGATATTCTTGGGATCCCTCTGTGAGCTGCCAGGTCAATATACTAGGCTCACGAGAGGTTGAGGTCTGCGGTAGAAGAACCAAGAATATGCCTTGGTTGCTATGCGAGCGACCTAAAGACTGGGGTGGATAGCAGTGAGTCGACGAATACATAAGGTGCCCGAGATAGCAAGTTCGTCGATCATCTACCATCTTGAGTCAAGCGTGTACGTACGGAAAGGCAGGGAACACCCAACAGACCATAATTGCTATCTAATTATGGGTGAGGTAGGCCGTAGGATGTGGGCTGGCCGGAGTGTAGTTCTCATGCAAGATTTTCTCTTGTGTTGCCTTTCACTAGTTGAGGGAGGGGTCTCGTGGGACCATAGCCACGTGTAGAAAAGAAGACCTTAGTATCTGCATCGGCAGATAAATCTAAAGCTCCCGACCGAGTCCTGTATTTCTTGTTTTGCCCTGTGACAGGACTCGGATGGCACGATGTGATACATGTGCATACAGTTATAGAAAAACGATTCACGATGAATGCGTGGGAAAAAGGGCGCGGTTGAGGGTTAGCGTAATCCCTAGTGGCCTAGGTGGTTGAACCCAAACCGAAATACGAAAGCGTGCAATAGGTAAGCGTAATCCCTAGTGGTGCTAGGTGGCGTAAGTCCTAGTAGTTCAAACGATGATTCATATGGAAGAGCCTAGCTAGAACAAAGGTGACAGTCCAAACGATTTCAAGGATAATACGACATGAGGAAGCCCGTACGAGGTACGGCAAAGGACTGAACTTATATACATGGAAAGAAACATATGATTTGAGTAACCTATATATGCGATATATTAGGTTGACATGGACCATTACACGACTTTGAGCAAGGGACATTCATGGTTAACACATGACGCGGGTAGGGATACTAGTACGAGAGGTGCAAAGCAAATATACATGTTAGAACTAGGAAGAATATACATAATAGATACAGTGGGATGTTAGACGGGGTAGATACCTTGGGATAATGTGCTCGATAGAAATCTGACGATGTGATACCTTGACTTATCATAACACCGTAGTTTATCATGATACCTTAGTTTACTTTGCCATAGTAGTTCAACCGGCTACCCCGGTTTATCTATCTTGTAGTTATCCTTATGTTTACTTTCAGTTTATGCATGTCATGTTACCTTTACCTGTTTTTATACTGGAAGTAGATAGGACTTACTCAGTCTTTTTGACTGACCCGTTTTGTTTCGCCTCTTTTCTTCCGTTTCCCCCCCAGGTTTCAGGGAGGAAACAATGCTGTTTAGTTCGGACTTCTTCTGCTTGAAGGTCATCATGGATGGCTTGGACTTCTCTTGGCTATGGCTACTTTACTGTTTTTACTTGGGGAATAATTTATGAAAAAGTCTTTATGCTTCTTTACTGTTAAAGACAGGTGTTGATGTACTCTGATGTAAAAGGCTTTAGACCTTAATTATTGAATTTATGAAAGTTCGATTTTACTTCCGCCATTTTATATGTTCTGTCTTGTGATATTTCTGTGCATGTTTACCAATAATGCCCCTCTAAAGCTAGTGCATTCCTTTGCGAGTGACCCTAGCAGAGGCGGGGTGTTACATTTGGTATCAGAGCAGAAGGTTACTAGATTGGGCAAAAGTTTTTAAAGACCTTCTGAAAATTATTTGAAAAACCGTTTACAAAGAAGCATTTTTCAAGAAAATTTTCTTTTAAAAGAAAAAGGCTATTCCCCAAAGGCCATTAGCATTATCCTTGTTTCCTTGATTGAATCCCTTTTCCTTTCTTTCCTCCATCTGTAGTCACAGTGGTTTTGACTGCGACTAGTTTTTCTAGCTGCGTAAGCGTTTCCCGTACGATGGAGGTGGTTCTCGAGAGACCATTGCAGAGTTATGCATGAAAGGATAGTAAGAACAAGGATAAAGGATACGAGCTCAGGGATAAGCAACATGTTGGTATGGCTGAGTCCTAAAAGGAGGGAGAAAGATGAACAATGAAACCCATGACGAGAGAGTACCTTTGGCATGGTGAAACGGGACGGATAGTTAAGTATCATGGAACAGGGACAAGATCATTCGGAGGGAAATAGTACGTTCCCATTTCTAGGGTACCTCGGAAGGAGGGTAACGATCTTGTTAAAGATCTAGCTTTTCTTTTCTATCATCCCGTCCAGACTTTGTCTTGATCATCGTATCATTTAAGTCTACTTGGATAGTTGAGTCTCTGCACCGTAGTACTAGCATGGTAAAGGATCCCAGTTTTGTCCCAAAAATCTGGTTGGAGAGTTGGTCCATTCCTTCGTAACTTATTGGATTTGAGAATGACATGTCTCAACTACGGATGGATTCTAGGGGTAAAGCGGTTATCCAGTAAGGAATACCATTCTCGGTTTTAGAAAGAGGATAGTTGGATTCTTGACTTGCCTTGGCGATACCCTCGAAGTCTTGTGTAACCCTTTTGGGTTCTGTCATGGCTAGTTACCTAGAATCCCATGATGCAGTTGTTGGTAATCCGTTTGAATAGAATTCGCCGCTAAGGCGGATGGTTCGTTTCGATTATGCATGAGTTATGGGAATCACCCTAGTAAGAACTCTTGGCAATTTGGATTGGCATCGGAAAACGAGATCCAGAATTCACTAGTGAATTTTGGAGAGCTTGCATGAGTACGCAGATATGTTTGAGCCAAGCATACTAGGGAAAGAATAAGTGGAACGAGAGGCGACAGTGAAATGAGTTCCACTCACACCTTGGAAATAGGAATCAAGGAGCTACGAAATCATGAAGTCAAAGGCGGTCAAGGCATGATGGAATTAAGCTCATGGAAATGCGGCTTGGACGAGCGCATCACGTCTCTTTTCAAGAGTATATCTTTGATCCGTGGTTCACCTGTAAAGCTTACTTGCATGCTATCGCTTGGTGGATACCCTCTCGGTCCTGTTTCTGTTACAAACCCCGTAAGGAGTTTGTCTTGTTTATCTTCTCGATCTTATCTTGGGAACCTTAGGTAGAACGCTATGGATGTAAACATGTATTTGAAACATGTTATGGTTGATATGGTTGCGAATGGTTGCAAGTGGTTGCTCGTGGATGCGCGAATTTACATTAGATATTAGCTCGACTCGGTCACATTTCATATTGCATATGCACGAGTATTTATACTTGTTTATGGATGAAATTGAATGTGTTATCATGCGGATGTTGCATATGGTTGAATGTTTGTGCACGCATATAGTGTATATGACTAGGACTATTTGCATACATGATGGATTCATAGCACTAAACATAATTTTTGCATTCAAAAGATTTTTCAGGCCTGATCATTAGCATTAGCTAAGGAACACGTACACACACGTTTTGCATACATTCATAAAGCATTAGGAGTCGTCTGAGGACAATGGTTGCTTGTGGATGATGGTTTGAGTAGATGGATGATGGATGGTAGGATATGTTCTTCCTAACTTTGAGATTTCGGGGACGAAATCCTTTAAGAAGGGGAGAATGTAACAACCCGAATTTTTACAACACGTTAAATCAAGAATCAAGACAGGATTAAACTTTAAATTCTGAATCAAGTGAAACGGGCTATGCCATTGCGTTCGTCTCGGAAAAATACGCGAAATAGAGTCCGAGTTTTCGAGAATCGGAGTCCGTATGACCCGTAAAAGGCCCAAAGAAGGTTTCTGGAAATTTGAATTTCGGAAACAGTTTTGTAAATCAGATCTGGGGGGCTAGGCGGGCAGCTTCCCGCCTAGGCCATGTCGACAGGGCTGTCGACAGGCCTGTCGACTTGGTCCCAGACCAAGTCGACAGCCCTGTCGACTTGCCTGTCGACAGGGGGTGGCCGGGGCAAATTGCCTGGCGCACCTGTTTGTCTCACCTGGTCTTGTTCTTGGGCTGGTTCTGGAAGCTTCCGAGATCTGATGGTCCTGATCTATCCTAGGGTTAATCTAAGGGCCTAAAACTATCCTAATCTCTATAAAAAGACCCTAAACCTAACCTAAATCCCTAAAAATCAAACCTAGCAACTAAGTGCTGCCAAAATCAAGTTTGATCATGGCCTCCATCTCCAATCCCTAGAGCCTATGCATTCAAATCGGGTTCAAATCAAAAGGTGCAAGCTTGCTACACCAAATAGAGGCCAAATCAACGTTGCTATGCGAGTTGCATGACGATTCTTCAACAAAGGAGGCACCTTTTTTAGCCAAGATGATTCATGTCCTTTCCCTAGGCCTAACTATGTAAGTTCTAGCTACTTTTAGATGGAAACGGTAGTTTTGATAATGACATGGGATAAAATGAGGCTAAACATGATTATGCGAACCTATATGAACCTTACCTTGCCTCTTGTGTTCATGTTTATGATTTTAGGCCATGTGAGTGACTTAATCATGCCTCTCATGCTATGCATAACCTAGTTTAACTTGCAAGTTTGGATCTTTATGCATGAAATGCTAGCATGAACCTTTAGAAACCACTTTACTTGTGAAACATTGGCTAAGACAAGATTTTGGGGGCTTATGCATGTTTATGAACCCAAACCCCTTATGCTAACATGCATGTTTGTGGCCAAATTACCTTATGACACTATGCATGTTTATGGCCAATCCCTTTATGATGTTATGCATGTGGAAGCCAAGCCCTTTTTGGCATCATGCGTGTTTTGAGACCAATATGTGACATAGTATCCTTACTATGTTGACTCGCTTTGCTTGCGTTGGGAAAACACGATTTTGGGTAGTTAGATAAACATGAACATGTCGCGAAATCTTAACTTGAATATGACATGTGTTTATACTTGAAAATATGACTTGAAAGATAACATGGAAGTTGACATGTAAGTATGCATAAAAACATGAGCTTGGGAATTTACCTATTAAGTTAGGTCTACCCTTTGGGAATTTACCTATTAAGTTAGGTCTACCCAAATGCTTGAAAACTTGTAACATGTTTTGGAAACATGATGAACTTAGATAATATAAGTGTGGCCAACTCGAGGTTGGGTTGAGTTTGCAACGTAAAACTACCCGGAACCGACCGGCCTAACTAGTAGTTGCAAACAATAGGACCCAATGTGAGAAGTTGGTCATGTCGCGCTTAAGACCCGAGGTTAGACTAAGTTGTGGTGTAAATCTACCCGGACCCGCCCGGCTTAACTAGTAACCACAACAAGGTCTAATGTGAGAGGTTAAGGGTGCATTAATTAAATTAATGCCACATGATAAGGTTAAGTAAATTTGACTAATGACACTTAACCATGCAAGATAATTTAATGGGGTTAAGTAATTAAGACTTAACTAACCTAACCACGGTAATTAGATGGGGTTAAGTAATCCACACTTAACTAATCTAAACACGGTAATTCGATGGGGTAAGTTAAACACTTAACCAATTTAAACTTGGTAATTCAATGAGGTTAAGTAACCAATACTTAACCAACTTAATGTGATAATTTAATGGGGTTAAGCAACTTATACTTAACCAATTATACATGATGATTTGATGTGGTTAAGCGACCTAAACTTAACCAATCTAACTCGTTAATTTGGTGTGGTTAAGTGACCTAAACTTAACCAATCTAACTCGTTAATTGGATGTGGTTAAGTGACCTATACTTAGCCAATCTAACTCGTGAATTTATGGAGGTTAAGTTAACCCATACTTAACCAATCTAACGTAAAAACATGATAAGGCTAAGTCACGAATCACTTGAATACGCTTGACCGATTTGACTCGGTAATTTGACAAGGTCAAGTTAATTTATATAATTAACCAATCTAAAATGATAATTAGACGAGGTTAAGTTATGGATTGCTTAATATACTTAGCCAACTTGACACATGGTTTGTAGGGTTAAGTCTTGGACTTGGATACTTAGCCAATTTTGACATGGTTTGTAGACGGGCTAAGTTATGAACTTAAGTGACACTTAACCCATTAGATAAACCCTAATTCGGAGGATTAGGTAAATAACCATAGTTAACAAGGATTATGGAAATAAGGCTAAGTGGTAAACCTTAGTTAAGGGAAACTAAGTAATAATTCTTAGTCAAGGAAATTTGGACCATTTCTTAGATAGATTAGTAACCCGATACGTTAGGTCAACGTTTAAGTATGCGTGTAGGAGCAGGCTATCTGATTTAGATAAAGGCTCCAACGAACGGGGTAACGAAGCAGCGGCTTCGGGGAACGTGAGGATATTCTTGGGATCCCTCTGTGAGCTGCCAGGTCAATATACTAGGCTCACGAGAGGTTGAGGTCTGCGGTAGAAGAACCAAGAATATGCCTTGGTTGCTATGCGAGCGACCTAAAGACTGGGGTGGATAGCAGTGAGTCGACGAATACATAAGGTGCCCGAGATAGCAAGTTCGTCGATCATCTACCATCTTGAGTCAAGCGTGTACGTACGGAAAGGCAGGGAACACCCAACAGACCATAATTGCTATCTAATTATGGGTGAGGTAGGCCGTAGGATGTGGGCTGGCCGGAGTGTAGTTCTCATGCAAGATTTTCTCTTGTGTTGCCTTTCACTAGTTGAGGGAGGGGTCTCGTGGGACCATAGCCACGTGTAGAAAAGCAGACCTTAGTATCTGCATCGGCAGATAAATCTAAAGCTCCCGACCGAGTCCTGTATTTCTTGTTTTGCCCTGTGACAGGACTCGGATGGCACGATGTGATACATGTGCATACAGTTATAGAAAAACGATTCACGATGAATGCGTGGGAAAAAGGGCGCGGTTGAGGGTTAGCGTAATCCCTAGTGGCCTAGGTGGTTGAACCCAAACCGAAATACGAAAGCGTGCAATAGGTAAGCGTAATCCCTAGTGGTGCTAGGTGGCGTAAGTCCTAGTAGTTCAAACGATGATTCATATGGAAGAGCCTAGCTAGAACAAAGGTGACAGTCCAAACGATTTCAAGGATAATACGACATGAGGAAGCCCGTACGAGGTACGGCAAAGGACTGAACTTATATACATGGAAAGAAACATATGATTTGAGTAACCTATATATGCGATATATTAGGTTGACATGGACCATTACACGACTTTGAGCAAGGGACATTCATGGTTAACACATGACGCGGGTAGGGATACTAGTACGAGAGGTGCAGAGCAAATATACATGTTAGAACTAGGAAGAATATACATAATAGATACCGTGGGATGTTAGACGGGGTAGATACCTTGGGATAATGTGCTCGATAGAAATCTGACGATGTGATACCTTGACTTATCATAACACCGTAGTTTATCATGATACCTTAGTTTACTTTGCCACAGTAGTTCAACCGGCTACCCCGGTTTATCTATCTTGTAGTTATCCTTATGTTTACTTTCAGTTTATGCATGTCATGTTACCTTTACCTGTTTTTATACTGGAAGTAGATAGGACTTACTCAGTCTTTTTGACTGACCCATTTTGTTTCGCCTCTTTTCTTCCGTTTCCCCCCCAGGTTTCAGGGAGGAAACAATGCTGTTTAGTTCGAACTTCTTCTGCTTGAAGGTCATCATGGATGGCTTGGACTTCTCTTGGCTATGGCTACTTTACTGTTTTTACTTGGGGAATAATTTATGAAAAAGTCTTTATGCTTCTTTACTGTTAAAGACAGGTGTTGATGTACTCTGATGTAAAAGGCTTTAGACCTTAATTATTGAATTTATGAAAGTTCGATTTTACTTCCGCCATTTTATATGTTCTGTCTTGTGATATTTCTGTGCATGTTTACCAATAATGCCCCTCTAAAGCTAGTGCATTCCTTTGCGAGTGACCCTAGCAGAGGCGGGGTGTTACATAGTTCATGAAACTACTAAATAAATTTACATCAATGTTTACATAAATAATGCAGCGGAAGTCTAATATTATGAATTTCAGATAAATAAATAAAAGATAACTATATAAACTAAAATGACAAGAATAGTTGGAACTGGATCAACTGAACAGGTAGATACATGTGAGCAAATCCAATATAAACTCCAACCCCGAAAGTGAATCTCAAAAGCTGTAACACTCGATCTGACCCAAGCAATAATGCAAAACAAAACAACTCGGATTAGGACTAACATTCTCATGGAAGTAAATCAACTCAAACGAAATGTTCGATGAAATGCAATCAGTAACTTAGAGGATGTTTGGGATCACCATCCTCTTAGGATCCGTCAAACTAATAATATATATGTAACGACCACGGATTTTGCCCGGACCTAATCGATCGCTAGAACGACCAAGACCGTTCAAACCCCGGATACGTTAACTTTGGGCATACAACAGATTAGAACAAATGAAAATAGACTTTTATAAACATTATAATAATGTTACATCAGATTATAGAATATTAGAGTACATCGAATTATATTACAACGGAAGATTAAATTACAACAAATTAAAATACAGTGCAGCGGAAATAAATATGATATACTAAATGAAGTCTGAACAACCAAATAGAGATGATAGGATCCATCTTCAGCTTCATAGCTATCTAGAATGAGTCTGCTAAAACATGAATACAAGGCTGATCGTGTGGAAAAGAGGGCACCCAAGTTTGCAAAGTGAAACAAACTACGAGTCAGTCATGGGACTAGTATAAGAAATCTCACTTTACTTATCTAATAATGAGGCTAATCACAGGACCACGTCGCTAACGTGGAACGAGTTTACTCCATTGGATTACCAGGGCATAAAATAAAGTAAATCGTTAAACAACACAATACTTTTTAGAAAAATGAAACCATTATAAGACTCAAGTCTCATCACACAATGCAACGCAAATCGGAGGATAAAGTTTTACCTTATAATGGTCAAAATATGCTTGATACGATAAAACAGATTTTATATTATTGTTAGTGTATATATGCTTTCAAAAACATTTCAGTCATAATGTATCAATCATAGACGGCATAGCTACCATATACTATGTCGCCAAATATAGGTTTACAATCAAAACCGCAAGGGTCGTATTGGAAGTTGGATTTCCATCATGAACCAAGGCAAAAGATAGTCCTTACCGAATTGGAGACACTCTAGCACGTGCCTCAGGATCAGCCGCAACTACACCTTGGATCTTCAGGGTCGGTCCACAAATATGTTAGTGGATTGGTAATGCCTAAACAATATGTTTCCCCATCCTATGGGGCGTAAATAGAGCCACTAGGGACTCAAATAACCAAGGCGCCTCATTCCATCATCTACATAAGTAAAAATGTCAGGGCTGGTAAGTCGCTGACACCACTTCCAGCTAGAAAGAAACGTATGTCCTCCCTGCAGTCCTTACTCCCGATTCTGGTTCATACCGGGATGTGAGGCTCGCGAAGTAAAGCTATACACAAAGCTATGACTAAATAAGTCGTGCTTTGATCATCAACCACAAGGCTCTGCTTTTCAACAAAAGCCTTGATCATTTGCATCTTGGCATGCCACATTGACAATCCATACCATACAATTGATTTCTACCAATATATAACCTCTAAGCTCGTATGTCTCAGAGAAGGGTGTTAGACACCAAACAGATATATATTTAGCAGAGACCAACAAATACAGCATAAAGGAACACAACGTTAGACAAACATCCATTTACAAGTTCGTTCTGGGTCTGAACGAAACCGGAAACACCTTATTCCTCCCCATATGTCCAATACAGAAGAGAGGTTCTCGCATATCCATCGATCTCCAAGTACGTCTGGACGATCACCACTTATTACCTTGTCTTGGGTGGCCGCCCAATCAAGACATCAGTAACTATCCAAACGATGTGAAGACCTCCGGTCTTTAACCACCATCTTCATCTTCGACTCTTAATCGTCGTAGTAATTATTCGGAATGGGTTAAACCTAATCTTTCTGAATAACTCACGTATATTATAATCAATAATAAAATACTATAAAAGCACATCATACGCCTCATTCCAATTCAGAATATTCTTTTAAATAAATATTCACAACATTAGGGAAAGGTTCCCATTAATTTTATCAAAGATAAATTCTTTAATTTATTTTTTAATCCTCTTTTTAAAGATTCATTAAACCCAATTTGGTTTTAATATAAAAAATTATTACTTTATGATTATTCAAATTTAAGAAATTAATCTTATCTTTAACTCGGTTAAAGAACCAATGTCATTTAAAACATAGTTCACGATAAACCCAAAATCATCTTCCATTAAATATGGAATTTTCATAGAAATCAAATCAATACATAATCGATATAAATTTCTGTATCAGACTAATAATACAAATGAAATAACAGCAAAGCCTTTTAAATTCCGTATATATTAACGGTCTTTTTTTACAGAAGCTCATCTCGATTATTATTAAATTGAATTCCATTCAATTCCAATTTAATATATTAAATTGGGAAATTTTACCTCGGAAAATTTCCACTTAAATCTTAATAAAAGATTTATAAATTCCAAATTATATTTTCACTGTTAATTAGGTTAAAGAACAAGTGTCGTTTTAAAACACGGTTCACAATAAACCCAATTCACATTTCATTTTATTCCAATTACTAAATACAATTGGAAACTCTAATAATCTTAATTAAAAGATTTATTCTAATATTCAATTTAATTGGGAAACTTCATTAAATCTTAATTTAAAGTTTTATTCTAGTTAATTAATAGTTCATTTCGATAAAAATATATTTTTATCTTTTCAAATATGGAAATTTTCATCCAAAATCTTTTCGAATAATTTATTATGAATTTACATAATTTTTCCATATTTTTTATAAATTTATTAAGGCTCGTACAGTAGGTTTCCTACAACGGCCACCGAACTGCATCCATGGCGACCTTTTTCAAATTTGATTTGGACCTGATTCCAACTGTTAGATTTCAAAAGTCTTTTATTCGTTTGGAAACTATTTCCGATAAGAACCCAACGGTTCCGGTTTTAGGAAAATCCGACGGTCGGATCTCCCAACGCTAATTTGAAATTAATGGTCGAAATTCGCGAACGATCGCTGCTGTTAAAACCCGTAACTTCCCCGTAAAGGAAAGCGTCGGATAGTTCGAGAACAAGCCACAATAGAACGCATATAAAAGAACATTTCATTGTATATTACAACAATGCATCAGAATACAAGAATATACAGAGTATAAATGAATATTACACAGAAATATCAGAGATTTAAATTACATTTAAATACATAGCAGCGGAAAATAATACAATACACAACTAGAAGGAGATATACGGATATAAGGCTTTCCGGATATCGTTCCAGCTGTAAACCAGGATCCTGTGAATATAAATCTGCAAAACCAAAACTACTAGATGCCCGTGTCAAAATAGGGGCACCCAGAGTTTAGGTTAAAACAATAAACTCTAGGTCAGTCATGTGAATGGTGTGAGAACTAAAACAGTTATTATTCTTCAATTTAAAAGTTAGGTAAATCAAGGGACCACACCGTATAACACGGAACGGGTTTCCTCCCAAGAATACCAGTGCATAAAACAAACAGCGCAATGCTAAATAAAGAAAAATGAAGCTGTTATAAGACCCAGGTCCCATCACACAATGCAACGCAGCCGAGGATAGGGTTTTCCCTTATAACAGCCAAAGAATGCTTGATACGGTTAAAACAAATCGTTTGATACTATTATAAGTGTATAGTGTATAGAACAACTTCAAATCATAAGTATCAATCATAGGCGGCATGAATGCCCCATACCACTATGTCGCCATATATAAGTTATACAATCAAAATCGCAAAGTCACGTATTTGGAAATTGGGTTCCCATCTATGAACCGAGGCAAAAGATAGTCCTCAACCGATTCGTGACTCTCTAGCCCGAGCCACAGGGTCAGAGCGCATCGACCCTTGGATCGTCAGGGCCGGTCCACCGATGTGGATTAAACTTAAACCCTGAACATGCGTTCCCCCGCCCTATGGGGCGTAAATGAGCCAACGAATGACTCCATCGGACCCGGATCGTCCGATCAAACCGAGGCGCCTCGCAACAGCAACAACCACATAAGTCAAACTCGTCAGGGCGTGTAAAACCACTGACGCCACTTCTAACTAGAAAGAAACACATGCCCTCCCTGAGGTCCGTCTCCCGTTTTTGGTTCATACCGGGTGTGAAACTCGCGAAGTAAACGTTACACAAAGCTACGCCACAAAGGCCGTGCTTTGATCATCACCACAAGACTTTGCTTTTCAACAGAAGCCTTGATCAATTGCCACTTAGGCATGCCACACAGGCAATTCACTCCATGCGTTTGATATCCATCAATATATAACCCCTGAGCTCGTACGTCTCAGAGAAGGGCGTTAAGCAAGAGAATAAATTCTCCGCCGCCAAACAGATATATATTTAATAGAGATCAATCACACGGACTAAAATCCAATGTCAGACACACAGTCCATTTACAAGTCCGTTCTGGGTCTGAACGAAACCGGAGGCACCTAGTACCCCTCATATCCATCGATCTCCAAGTACGTCTGGACGATCACTAACTGTTTCCATCTTCTTGGGTGTACAGCCCAATCAAGATCATCAGTAGTCACCCAAACGATGTGAAGACTTCTGGCCTTCGACCACCGTCTTCATCTTCGACTTTTCGTCGTATCAGTTATTCAGAATGGGATAAACCCGGTCTTTCCAAATAACTCGCGTATATTTTTAAAAAAAGTGTTACATAAACACAACATACGCCTCATTCCAATTCATCAGTCACTAACCATAAATTAATCAAGAGAATAATTTCCCAAATATTAACCCCGAAGGTCGAAACCAACATCAGATCAATATCCAGAAAACCACTCTGCTTGGCTAACCGACAGTTAGTTTCTAAATTTCACATTTATAGGGAAAGGTTCCCATTAATTTTATCCAAGATAAATTCCTTGAATTTATTCTTTATTCTATTTTTGAATCTCAATTCAAACTAGTCGGGATTAGCGAACCTTACCGAAGTAATTATTTATTTTAATTTCCCCATCCCAACCTATTCATCCCATGAAGTAAAACTGGTAATACTTCATATCTAACACCACAGTGTTATCGGTAAATTCAATTACCATTTCACGTTCAAATCTAATTAAAGATTTAACTATCGCCTGGGGCAAAACTGGTGATACTCCATTTTCGATCATTTCAATCTAATTAAAGATTCATTAAAACTCCACTTAGTTTTAATCTTCGACTGGGTTAAAGAATCAGTGTCATTTAAAACACGGTTCACGATAAACCCAAAATCACATTCATTAATTATCGGGTTAAAGAACGAGTGTTATTTAAAAACACTGTTCACGATAAACCCAAAAATCAATACCAATTCAATTCCATTTAAATATCATTCAATTGGTACACTTCATTAAATCTAAATAAAAAGATTTAATCTTTTCTCAACTGGGTTCAAGAACAGTGTTAGTGAAGACACCATTCACGACAAACCCAAATCACATTTGATATTCGATATAAGGCTCTGAATGGAAAATATATCGGCTTAGATTCAATATCAAATTCTACGATTAACAAATGTCGTATTGGAAATAACGATATAAATATCTACATCTTTCAAATTTCCATAACAACATCTGTATAATCCCGAATTCCAACATCGAAATATTCCGAAGACAATTTCGATTCAAATCCACTCCAATGCAATCATTGGAAATTCTAGTTATTTTTAAAACCATTTCAAATTCAATTTATTTATTTAAAAATAAATAGAATTATATTCCTAGTTCAAAACTAGTTCATTTCGATAAAAATCTATTTTTATCTTTTCAAATATGGAGTTTTTCATCCCAAATCTTCACAAATCATTTCTTATGATTTTACACAAATTATTACTATTTTTAATAATTTTATCAAGGCCCGTACAGTCGATTTCCATCAACGGCCATCGAACTGCACTTACAACGACCTTTTTCGAATTTGATTTGGACGTATCTCCAAATCCAACCGTTAGATTTCTAATTTCTAATATTCGTTAGAAAGCTCCTTTCGATACGAACCCAACGGTTCCGGTTTTAGGAGAATCCGACGGTCGGATCTCCCGTAATGTCCGTTTGAAATAAATGGTCGAAATTCACGAAATGCCGCGGCGCGGCGCGTTCTATTCAGGCCATTATATTATATATATAATATATATAATATATATTTCGTCGATTTCTATTTAAAACGAATTATATAATTAGTTTTAAAATTCGTTTCAAAAGCAATTTCAACTTCCATTTCAATTCAAATCAAAATTGAATTCTTCTTTATAAATTCGTTTTAAAATTCATTTCTATTCAATTCAAATTTCAATTCAATTTGAATTCATTTCAATTTGCTTTCAATTCAATTTGAATTCGTTTTCAATTCATTTCAAAATCGTTTTCAATTCATTTCATTTCGAAATCGTTTTCAATTCATTTCATTTCGAAATCGTTTTCAATTCATTTCATTTCGAAATCGTTTTCAATTCAATTCATTTCGAAATCGTTTTCAATTCAATTCATTTCGAAATCGTTTTCAATTCAATTCATTTCAAAATGAATAAAATCGATATAAATATCGTTCACATCAAAATGGCGTCAATCTAATCAACACGACTTCATAAATTTCTATTTTCAAATATTCTATTTCAAATATTTCTTTTTCAAAAATAGTTGTTATTATCAAAATATTTCGTTCAACACATGACCAATCTCAATGGATGAGTACTGTCAACACATGAACCTTTATTTTATATGGATAAAGATGTAAATTTTATTACTAAAATATTTCGTTCAACACATGACCAATCTCAATGGATGAGTACTGTCAACACATGAACCTTTATTTTATATTATACTTTATTTTCTAAATTGGAATGAGGCCCAATCAATCACCATATAATGTTAATTATATGGATTTTCATACATTACACACATATAATAGCATTGAAAAATAATCAACCATCAACCAAAGTGCACTACACTGTATAAGCATCAAATATAGATATATAACGCTTATAACAGCCTGTCAATCAATCGATCGACATATTTAATCAATCAGGATGAGTGAACTTCAAATTTCATCCCAACACCCGTGTGGGGTTTCAAACAATCAAACGCATATTTTATCTGTGCAGTTGGGCGATGTGTAAAATTTATCGACCCAATCAATGTCCTTCAAATAGGTGTACATAAACAAACCGTCTGGTTTGTAAATGAATATTTATTTGTTCAAATTCACGTTAAAAGTTATATTTTTAACGACAAAACATTTTATTCCAACATATGAATTTCTATTCAGTTCATTCTTTAAATAAAATGATATTTTTATTTTTCTAACTTATTTTAGAAAATTTCGGCGGCATAACGGCACGATACTAGAAACGGGACAAGGCCTAGCCTTATCCCCGGTCTAGTGAAGGCCCACACCATTCACACATCAATCAAATCAATTTCCTTTCACCAAACAATTCAATTCAAAACAAATAATCTAACCAACTACACAACCAAACAATTTAACAAACAAGCCATCCATGGTCTGTGGATGACGGGTGTCGGGTGCTACTAAGCACCGTCTGCATCCTAGTATATAAATATATCTAGAAAAGAAATTGAAAGGTGAGAAATTCTCACCAATAGCTATCCAATTATCTTGACTCTTCTTTAAGGGAAATCTTCATCGTTATTGCATCTTCGTCATCTTCGTTGCCCGTATTCACTACATATATAAAAATCGAATTTTTACTTCGCTATTCAATATATAAAAATCGAATTTTTACTTAGCTATTCAATATATAAAAATCGAATTTTTACTTAGCTATTCAATATATAAAAATCGAATTTTTACTTAGCTATTCAATATATAAAAATCGAATTTTTACTTAGCTATTCAATATATAAAAATCGAATTTTTACTTCGCTATTCAATATATAAAAATCGAATTTTTACTTCGCTATTCAATATATAAAAATCGAATTTTTACTTAGCTATTCAATATATAAAAATCGAATTTTTACTTAGCTATTCAATATATAAAAATCGAATTTTTACTTAGCTATTCAATATATAAAAATCGAATTTTTACTTAGCTATTCAATATATAAAA
Organism: Allium sativum; assembly: GCA_030737875.1. Lineage (NCBI taxonomy): Eukaryota > Viridiplantae > Streptophyta > Magnoliopsida > Asparagales > Amaryllidaceae > Allium > Allium sativum. The sequence continues at coordinate 959,233,684 of CM060918.1, forward strand.
TCGAATTTTTACTTAGCTATTCAATATATAAAAATCGAATTTTTATCTTCACTTCGCATATGATAAAAATTATATTTTGTTACATATATAAAAATTATATTTGTGTAGTTAGAAATCAAATCTTTTCTATGTTTTTAAAGAAAAAAACATATCTTTACAACGCTCTTGATATAATGACATTCATATTTTATTTCACTAAAAATCTCATCTTTATATATTTATAAAAATCAAATCTTTATCTATTTACAAATCTTTTCTTTTTCAACAAATAAAAATCATAACTTTGTCTTAAGAAAAATCATAACTTTGTCTTAAGAAAACTGATTTTCTTTATTTTAAGAAAACTGAACATATAGAAAATAAATACGTAGGTTAAATTAAAAACTTACTATTTTTTTCAGTGAAGGGGAAGTGTTGAAGCTCGCTGGTGCTATTGGGGTGGCTCGGGGTGGCTTCTTCCGTCGATCTAGGGTTTGGTAGGGGGTGTTGGGGCGTCGAACCGGGCTGGGGAGGAAGGGGCTTGGTCGGAGCTGCTTGGGAGGGGTCGTCGCGGCGTTGGCGGGTACGGGAGGGGGTTTCAAATGGAGGAAAAGGCGTTGTCGCAAGGAGAACGGGGAAGAGGGTCGCCGAAGGTGGTGGACAGAGGGGGGGTTACGCCAGAGGCCGGCGCCTGCTAGTGGCGAAGGCGGCGGACAAGATCGAAGGGGGGGAAGGGCTCCGTCGCTGTTCGGTTTCCCCCCCCTTTTTTTTTTTTTTAGTCAACGATTAAATGGGAGGGTAAGGGAGAGAGAAGAGGGAAAAGGGCTTTGACTTTTATTTTATATTATTTAATTATTTAACTCCATAAAGGTACTTTTTATTTCGACCTCCAAACGAGACCCACCGACTATCGCCCCTAGCGTTATACCTCCATTCCGAACACAACGGGATATGTTTCGTAAGCTGGTTTGATCGTTTCGATCAGTTTCCGTTGAATTTACATTTAAATCACTATATTGAATTTTAAACGTACATTTCAAATTATCGGGGTCACGTATTAACTCGGAAAATTACAGAAAAATATTTTCTAGCTTCGTATTGACGATACGGTCCTAACAAAACTAGTTTCGTCAAATTCTGAGACCGTTGGAAAAATGGCCAATTTCCAGTCAATTAAAATCAACTAAAACTGGTCAAACGCGTTTTCCTTTGCCACGCTCACATACTGATTCGAAAAATTATGAAATTTGGAATCTAGCAATAATTTAACATCATGGATCCAACAAAACGGGTTTCGTCGAAATCCGAGGTCGTTTGCAAAATGTCCATTTTTAAGGGCCTGAATTCCATAGCGACTATTCAGAATTTTCAACTGGACATATCTTTTGATTCCCGTTATGAAATCTCGATTTTTCGGATTCGTTGGAAAGATATTATCAAATAGATCCTAATGTTTTTGGTTTCACTAAAATCCGGATTGTTTTGCACCCGGTACATTCAATTGAAGTTTGAAATCGAATTATCGAACTACCGCGCCATTTTCAATTCCTTTTATAATTATATATAATTATTTATATTCCAACGACGACGTATATAATATATACGTCGAATTTTATTCAAAACAAATTTCTCGACGATATTATTTAAAATAATCCATTTTAAATAATCAAAATTCGCTAAAATAGCCAAAATAAAAAAATTAAACTGGCCCAGATTTTCGGGTTGTTACAGCTGCGCGGCGCATTCAATTCAGGCCATTAAATAAATATATATATATTATATATTTTGTCGATTTCCATTTAAAACGTATTTTATAAAATATTTATAAATTCATTTTAAAACGATTTCAACTTCATTTTCAGTTTTAAATCAAAATTGAATATTCTATATCTTTATTATAATATTAATATTTCCAAAATATTAGATTTTAAAATCACTTCTTTTCGATATTTATTTTAAAATAAATAAAATCGATCGATAAACCCATTCGGGTTATAATGTCATTTCTATACTTAACCCTGCTTCATTTTTTATATTTTTGTGTCAATCCAAAGATGAACGTAAAATCATAATTTTATTCTTCATTAAAATTATTTTAAAATATTCGTTAGTTTTAAAATATTCTTTATTGTAGAAGGTTCTTTAGTCTAAAATATTCTTTATATAAAAAGGTTCTTTATTTTAAAAATATTCTTAATATAAAAAGGTTCTTTATTTTGAAAATATTCTTTGAAAGAATACTGAATCGGAATGCGACCCAATCAATTACCATACAACTTCAGTTATATGGATTTCATACATCGCATGTATATAACAATAATCATTAAATAATCAAACTGGCCGACCACCCAAGTCGACAGGGGTGTCGACTGGGCAGTCGACACCACCTGGGGTGTGTCGACTCCCAAGTCGACTCCCCAGTCGACTTGGGGGTGGCGGGAATTTTCCCGCCTGTCCTGCTTGGCTGAATTTGAATTCTGAATTCAAATTTGAACTGTTTTTGAACTTGAAATTTTCTGAAAACTTTGACGGGCCATAACTTGGTCATACGGACTCCGATTTTCGAAAACTCGGACTCTATTTCGCGTATTTTTCCGAGACGAACGCAATGGCACAACCCGTTTCCCTTGATTCAGATTTTATCATTCAATTCTGCCTTGATTTACGTTATAACATGTTATTCAAAATACGGGTTGTTACACGCGAGAGTATTCTCTGAGTTGGATCTCGCGACAGGTTTTCATCAGCTTAGAGATGAAGGTGAGAGTATAGCTAAAATGGCATTTCGGACGTCGTCTGCATTTTATGAATGGTTAGTCATGCCATTTGGGTTGACCAACGCACCAACATATTTTGTGGATCTTATGAATAGAGTATTCAGAGATCAGTTGAATAAGTTTGTCCTTGTGTTTGTGGATGATATTTTGGTCTATTCGAGGACAGAGAAAGAACACAAGGAACATTTGAGGATAGTGATGGAGATGTTGAGAAAACACCAGTTGAAAGCAAAATTCTCTAAGTGTCACTTCTGGAGGAGGGAATTGAGATTCTTGGGTCATGTTGTTTCAGAAAATGGTATTGCCATGGATCCTGCGAAGGTGGCTACGGTACAAGATTGGTCTACGCCCAAGAATGCAACGGACATAAGAAGTTTCTTGGGATTAGCTGGATATTATCGTAAGTTTATCCAAGACTTCTCCAAGATAGCAACACCGTTGACTCAGTTGACCAAGAAGAATCAAACCTTCGTCTGGGACGAAAAGTGCGAGAGTGCATTCAAGAGCCTAAAGGAAAAGTTGACATGTGCACCAGTGTTAGTCATTCCTAAGGGGAATGAAGAGATGACAGTATATACGGATGCATATGGCACAAGGCTAGGTGTTGTATTGATGCAAGGAGGTAGGGTTGTAGCTTATGCAAGCCAGCAATTGAAACCGCATGAGAAAAGATACCCTACCCATGATTTGGAATTGGCAGCGATCGTGTTCGCACTGAAGATGTGGAGACATTATCTCTTGGGAGAAAGATTCGAGTTGTTTACCGATCATAAATCGTTAAAGTATCTCTTCTCTCAGAAAGATCTAAATCTCTGACAGCAAAGATGATTAGAATTCTTAGCTTCCTATGATTTCGACATCGCATATACACCAGGAAAGGGCAACGCGGTAGCTGATGCATTGAGTAGAAGACATGCCAATTTAGGGGCTATGTTTCTAGAATGGAAGCAACTGGAGTACATCGCTGGGTATGATTTCAGACCAAAGTGCGAATTGGATCCAGAAATGTTAGCAAGTTTGACGATCAAACCCCACTTTGATTGAGCGGATTGGTTCCAGTCAGAGGAACGATCCTAACCTATTGGAAATCATCTCAAAGTTAAAGATGGGAATTGACGGAGAGATGAACAAGTATGGGCTTGATCGAGATGGATGGCTTAGAAAGAATGGAAGACTAGTTGTACCCAATGTCAATGGATTGAGAGATGAAGTGCTTAGAGAATGTCATCACTCAAAACTGACTATACACCCCGGTGGTAACAAGATGTACCGAGATATGAAGCAGATCTACTACTGGGAAGGGATGAAAAGAGACATTGGGAAGTTTAAATTCAAATGCATGAATTGCCAGCTAGTTAAAGCTGAGCAAAAGAAGCCTAGTGATTTGCTACAACCATTAGAAATTCCAAAATGGAAACAGGAACAAGTGTCAATGGATTTCATTGATGGGTTACCAAGGACTAGATCGGGCCATGATAGCATTTGGGTGATTATGGACCGATTGACCAAAAGTGAAAGATTTATACCCGTCAAGTCAAACAGGACGGCAGCTAAATTAGTGGAACTGTATATAAAGTGGGTAGTGAGATTTCATGGAATACCCAAAGGCATTGTGAGTGACCGAGATCCGTTGTTCACTAATAGATTTTGGAAGAGCTTACAAGAGGCGTTAGGATCAGAATTACATCTCAGTACCGCGTATCATCCTCAAACTGACGGACATACAGAAAGGGTGAATCAAGTGTTAGAAGACCTCTTGAGAGCTTGTGTATTGGATTTTGGTGGATCATGGGAAGACCATTTGCATCTAGTAGAGTTTGCATATAATAGTAGTTATCAATCCAGTATTGGTATGGCTCCGTTTGAAGCTTTGTACGGAAGACCGTGCAACTCACCGTCATGTTGGGTAGAAACTGGTGAGAAGTTTGTGCTTCGACCCGATGTGGTAAGAGAAACTTCAGACAAGAATAAGGTTATCCAACAGCGAATGAAGGCTGCCCAAGATAGGCAGAAGAGTTATGCTGATAAAGGGAGAAGAGAATTAAAGTTCTCCATTGGCGACTTGGTGTTTATCAAGATTTCTCCGTTGAAGAGCGTGATACGATTTGGCAGGAGAGGCAAGTTAGCACCAAGATTTGTTGGTCCATTCCCAGTTCTTGAGCAGATTGGGAATTTGGCATACAAAGTTGAATTACCAGAGAAGATGGCAGGAGTTCACAACGTATTTCATGTTTCCCAGTTAAGGAAGTTCGTGCACGACCCAGATGTGACTATTTCATCTGATCAGTTGGATGATATCGAAATTGAACCCGAGGCGGTTGGGAACCGCAAGCCTATGCGTATTATTGGGAACAATACGAAGCAACTTCGAAGGAAAGTGGTGAAGTTAGTCAAAGTTCAGTGGGGCGAGAATGAGAATGACTGTACTTGGGAGACAGAGGAGAGCATTAGCAAGACGTATCCAGAACTCTTCGCATGGTAAGATTTTAACTTCGATTTAGTCTTTCCGCATGCTAGGATAGGCTTGTTTTGTTTGTTTTGCATGATTGATTGTTGTATGTGGTTGGTAGGCATGCGGGATCCTTAGTATGTTTTGGGTTAAGGAATTTCGGGGACGAAATTTCTTAAGGGAGGAAGAGTGTAACGACCCACATTCTACGTACCATATGATCGTAGAATATTTATTTCTTTCACATACGAAGTCGTATGGTCATGTAACTTTGGGAGATGACTATGGGGGTCATTTTCCATGTTCATGATTTTTGCCGATTTTTAAATGACTATTTTGCCCCTAGCTGATCTTGTTTTGGCCATAACTTTTGATTAGAAAGGAGTTTTGACCTGAAACCACTTCCATTAGATCCGGATGATGGTTTACAATTCCGTAGAGTGGTCACATTAGCCAAACGGACTCACCGTTTGGGAAATATGGCTGAAACAAGTTCCAGAAGGTGAAAAACTGCTTAACCGGGTCAAATGAGGTGATTAGCAAATGGGTCCACAACCCATTTCGGGATTAGGGTTATGGGAAGCTGAAATGAGTTAGGGTTCATTTCATTCCAGTTTTCTAGCCGCCATTTACCTCCTAAGAACCCTAATAATGGCCTCCAACCTCTAAAACATCCTCAAATCACTTTCTAATCAAGGATTAAACTTAGCAACATCAAATTAAGAAGAAATAACACCAAGGCAAGGTTAGAGCTGCTTTAGACATCAGTATTCGTGCCAAACAGAGATTTATTTCAGATCTGAGTTTTATTTGTGGCCAAGATGAGTGATTTGCATAGTTTTGCAATAATTACGGTTGATTAAGGGTAATTAGTGAAGATTAACGAAATTAGAAATGCTAAAAATCTGGAAAAATATTTATAAATTCGGAAATAATGTTTTAGACCACTGTTAGAAATTTGGTTTGATTTGGTTAAGTTTTGTTAATCATATCATTAGTTTTGCTTAAACATTCTTTAGGGAAAATATGAGATTTTAGCTATGTTTGATCCGTTTAACCTTGTCATATTGTTGTTTTAGTGTTTGTGGTCACTTCTATTTGTTACTACGACTGTATGGTGTGCTTTGTGATTGATTAGAACAGTTAGAATGGTCTAAAACGCCGTCGTATGGCGTAAAACAGTCGCTGGAAAAGTTGTAGGAAGATGTGCAGGGTTTCGAATCGGATCGGAGTAAAGGGCTCGGATCGGATGGTGGACTGGGCAGAGAAGCCGAACCGGATCGGAACTTTGCACTAAAGAAGGCTTGGCGAGAAGGAGGGCCATTTGTTTAGAGTTGGAGTTGGGCAGGGGATCGGAACGGAGAGACCAACAGGGGATCGGACCGAAAGCAAGGGCGTGGAGATCGGATTGGACTAGAGCCAGGAAGCAGAATCGGATCGGAGGACCAAGCTTGGAGCTAGAGTCGGAGCGAAGCACCAAATCGGATCGGGACATCTAAGAGGGAGCAACCACCGAACCGAATCAGAGCTGGAGGACCGAACCGATGAGGACTGGAGCACATGCACAACCGACCCGAACCGGATTAGAGCTGCGATTACGCGACGACTTTTCTGAAGACCAACTCCAATTCGACCAAAGCCCGAGATGCGAAGAAAGTCCAAATAGGAAGTTGAGCTCAGGATCCAGTTGGGAACCAACGAGACGACTTCATGAGTTGGGCTTTGCTGCGGGACGTGTGCAAAGGGGTTGTCGATGTCTGTAACTTTGGATCACTATGTGTAGGGATTATGTGAACTGATTCAGGGCCACAGTTGCCTAGGTACGACTAAAGAGCTATAGACCAATGAAGTGGGGTCATTTGTAAAGATTTGGTCATGACTCCATGGGGCAAGCTTGGTAGTAGCAGTAGTTGTACAAGTTGAACTCCGTCACTACTTCGATGGGTCTAGTGATTGACAATGGTGGACATTGTATGCTTTACGCACTGAGTGAAAGATGTGAGGATGGTTGATTTGTTTGTCATCATTATGACATGTACACCCCCACCCCCCGTTATCTTTACACCATCTGTTCCGTGGTACCTTAGAGTATTGTACGGTATGTAGTGCTAACTCTTTGGTTGCAGGTCCAGGTTCAGGAATGGTTTAATATACCTGCTATTGTTATGATTAGCTGCTTATCGCTCATACCAGACTTTTTGTCTGACCCGGAGTTTTATGTCTCTTCTTATTACTCTGGGTGCTCTCACGAGCAGACTAGAGACAGGTTAGGTGGTATGCACGAGTAGCTGTACCGGAGACGAGCAGAAGGCTTCCACGTAGGATACGTATATATAGATATTCTCCATGTGTTGTTGCGGTCACTACTTTGGGCATTAGCGGTGTACCTTTCTTTCTTTTGTTTAGAGACAGTAATTTGGAAAGTTGTAATAAGTTGTATTTGGATTTCCGCTGCTCTGATGATGATGTTGATGTTGGTTTTAGTTCTCAGCTTATGCACTGTCTCACCTGTTTTATGTCAAGTATATTATTATTATATTTTGTTTCATGCGCTATGAGACCTTCTACAGGTTTTCGATTAATTCATTCTCTTCTTTCCTTTCTTTGGCGACCGTTTCGTGTCAGTCGGGCATGTGTACAGCGCACTTTCGGAAGAAATGCCGACTGGTGCGGAGTCGGTCGTCACATTATAAAATAACGCCATTATTAACTAAATTTGACATATTTACTTGCCACAACATAACATACACAATCTGACAGAAATGTTAAAAATTGACTATTTTTGATAAATATTTCGTCTGCTTATTCTTCAGTCTTACGCTATAACAACAATCTCTTAGATGTTAAACAGTAAGTCAAAAACTGAGAAGATGACTTTGGAAACAAATAAAAAAGTAGTTATGTCTGTATACACATATAAAGTAAATCCTCATAAAACCAATACCAATTTGCATCATGAATATGTTGTTTGTCATGAAACATGGATCATAATCAATATATATATATATATATATATATATATATATATATATATATATATATAGATGATTCATCGGATTATATATATATGTATATGTATGTATGTATATATATATATATATATATATATATATATATATATATATATATATTCTTGAAAAGTCCATAATAGTCACGTCGGAATAAGAATTCCACGCTTTGAATACCATGGGAACAAACAACATGAGGAGTCCAGCAACAGTCGAACAAAATAACATATTCATCAAAAGAATAGGTCTTTCTTTTAACATTAACAAGTGTGAACCCGTGCTACGCACACGGAAGGTAGCTACACATCATTTTTGCAATCGTATTTAAAAAATTATTTTTGATCTCTTGCAATAATATCACGTACATCAAATCAGTACTCTGTTAATAGGAGGAAATACATTTTTTAAACGTTACTACTTTGGGGCAACTTGGTGAGATATCAAGCTGTCAGGGCTTTTGAGCCATAATAATTCTAAAACGAAGGTTCATATGTGTTCTGTTTTGCGGAGGCGTAGATTAAACTCTGGATGGTTTTCAATATGTCTAGCCTTTGCAAAACAAACCAATGATTTTATCCTGGAAATACAAATATTATGGCCAAACGTGACTTTCTTAAGTGGCATAGCCTGTTCTGCTTTAATTAACAAATATAACAAATTATCATTTTTTGCACATACCATTATTTTACATGTGGCTATAGGGAAGAGTTTATAAATTTCACTAAAATACGGAAAAGATCATAATGACCTGAAGGGCCGACGTGGGTTTTTGCAAAAAACTAAACATCATTACATATCTAACTCATCTGTACTAACATGCAAAATAGCATAGGCGATACCACAACGTCAGCTTTGAACATATGCATGGTCATGTTACATTCATGAACGACTAAAAGGAGATCTAAGCAAATACCAATCAATGATAATTAAACATCAGAAATTCCTACAAATTAAGTCATAACATTAACTAACTTCAGCCAGTTTGCTTGGGTTGAAAATTTTGATCTTGAATCCTAATTTGATCAATCTAACAATGGTTGAATTCATATTAGTCTCCATTCGCCTTCAAAGGCTGCATAAATATTCAAGCTTAACTCATAAAAAGAATGATTAACTTCTAAAATGTAAAACAAAAATGAGTTGCTAAATTCAAGCACGATCATGCAGAAGCTTCGATCACGACAGCGCTATAAAACCAAATTTTGTGTCAATGTTTGTTGATTTCAGCTGTAGCATATATTAGAATACAAATGTAGAGAAAAATTAGTAAAATTGTCCATAATATGTGTAGCGTAGAAATAATATATCTCAACATTGTCTACCTACATATATTTTTCGTAACGTGATTCAACAAAAAAAAAAAAAAATGCATAACTTTTGAAAGCTTACCAGCCTTATATTTTATTAAACAAGAGCACTTGTACAAAAAAGTTCTATCAGCGTTTCATCGCACATCGACATAGGCAGAAAGGAATGTTAAAACTATTAAATCCATATTAGGTCCTAAAAGTTAAAGATTATATAATGTTTCATCTCTTTAGAAATATTCTCCAGTAGTCTTAGCAGTTTATAACTCAATTTCATAGGTATATAATTCCATTAACTGATAGTAAATAAAGCCCAGAAAAATAAATTCAAACCAAATCATAGTTCTTCACAACACTTGATATCATAATATTTTGCTCTTCCAAAACACAAATTATAGAAATCTCTCTGTAAAGAGCAAAAAGTTGCACAAGGAAATCCCAAAAATTGGACCCAAGTAATAATAACTATGCGATTTCCAAATTCTTATATTTATCCAATATAATAAATCATTTAAAAAACTCAGGAAAAATTCGTGGCTTATAAAGTACTATCATACACACTTTGATACAAACTGCCTAGACAAATCTAATGATGTTAACATTAAATAAAAAGCGCGTATTCAATAGTTCTGCTTAGCATGAAGGAAATTAATGAGCTGAAGCTTACTATGATGATTGAATAACCAATATAAATCCAGATGGTTACATATGAAAAAGAATAAGTACTCCAACTGAAGCTTCATGAATAAAAATGACATCAAATCATTGCAATTCTCAAAGAAATAAGAGAATAAAACGAAAGAAATGTTTTATGGACATATTATAAATGGACATCTATACTATCTGAGAAGATTAGAAAATCTCATTCTTATGAGAAGCTGATGAATAGAAGGATCCCAAATATAATCTTATTTGAATTTGAATGTGCGCTCTCTTTTTCCTGCCATGCTGAATTCTAGCATTTTTTGTCTTCCAACGTTGTCTTAATATATATGATACGTACACTGGGATTCATTAAAGCAAAGTTGAAAGCACAAAATGATATAAACCAACTTTAGTTTATTTGTTTAGTTTAACAATCACATTTCACAAAAAAGAAAATATTTAACGAATATAACTATAGAAAAATCAAGTAGTTGTAATTTAAGAAGCGATCTTAAAATAATACATAGTGTAACTTGTATCTAAAGATGAATTTCTTACTTTTTACTTTTGAATTCGAAGTATGGATTGGTCAAAGGAAACCAAAGACTCTGGAAGCCTTCTACAAGAAAGCCAACCATTTCCTAAGCTAAGAAGAACCACATAGTAATCGAGCTACTAAATCAGGTCATCCCCATAATCGACATCAAAATGAAGCTCGAAGCTCTAATGATAATAATTCTTATCCTCCCAATGAACCTACTCAAGAGGACAACGATGGAGATAGCCCTGACAATATTCCTATTGACAGCTACTCTCTGCTTGAAGACCTTGTCTGCCATCGGAGTCTCTAGTTGTTCGAACAGGATCCTCTAAGCGAAGTACCTGAGCCGTCCAACGCTTGTCAGAAACTTCACCCAGCCAGGTTAGTCATTGATTAGATCCCTTAGGACCATCCTTTCAACTCAGCAATATTGCATCAACGATAAGCAGTTCATACATAGATGTCGCACCTCACGTTTCATCTTGCTAAAGTTACACCTTATATGAACATAGTTTCTTTCATTTCTAATGCATTTGACTTTCGTGTCAAAATTTCGGCAAGTAGCTCGAGTTTTCTCGTAACCAACTTTGTTGTAATCCTTGTTTTAAGTATGAAAACATTAGCATTATCCTTTGAGATTCATTCGTGAATTGCTGAAGCACCGTTACTGTGATTACGCTAAGTCCAGTAGATTTAGCCTAACCTACCTATTCAACTAGTGCTTAGAAAAATCAAGTAGTTGTAATTTAAGAAGCGATCTTAAAATAATACATAGTGTAACTTGTATCTAAAGTTAATTCTACAGAAGAATACCTTACTTGGAATTTACAACTGATAGGGGGCGTAATCTTGTTGTACAAACCATTTCAAGTTTCTTTCCCTTCCGCTAATATGAGGTTCACATGGGTAAAATAAAACAAAACAAAACAAAAAACTAACGAATACGATTTTATCATTTTAAGTGGTCACCCAATCAAAACATTCATATAAAATAGTCTACCTAAACAATACTTTGCAATACAATGTAGGAACGTGTAAAAGCTAATCAAAACATATATACCTTGCACTTTTTCTAACATAAAATGCAATCTAACTTGCAGCTTTGCAATTTAGACTTTTTTTTGAACATTTTGAAAATTTCAAAAACTTTGAAGAGCACAAGTTAACTTGCACTTTCTATTAAAAAACTGCAAGCTAGTCCGCGTTTTCTGATTTAGAAAAGTAGCGAGCAAACTTACATACTCATTGCTAAGGAGACTTTTCTTGTAATAACATTAGAAATAGGGATTTGCTATGCAAAGCCAAATTGGAATACGTAACGTAATTAATAGTAATAGTATACATGCAAAAACTTACCAAACATTGAGCAAAACCTTCCTAACTTAAGGCTACTTAACTTATCAAACACTGAGCAAAATCTCGCTATAACTTAAGATACTAACATGCAAAAACTAAGTTTGAAGAAACTAACTTTGAATTTAACGTTAATTATTTCAGTCCGTGTGAAATTGCACTTCTTTGCATTAAATTTTGAGAGCCAAACATCTCTTATTTTGCTGCAGAAAAGATAGCCCATTGCATACATTAAAAAATCTAAAAACAGAAGAGTGAATATTAAAACAACTACATGAAACTTGCTCATATATGACTTGAATGAAAATGAACTGAAGAAATACTTAAAAATTTGATATTATTAAGTTAGTGTACCTGTTATTGTTTCATTACAGCTACGCTAACAGGCCTTTTTAGTAAGATAACATGCTATATATCATACAGGATTAAAAAGGCAAGAATAAATGGGAAGATGTGAAATTTTAGTAACTTTATTTGAGGATTGAAAATCACCCATTAATCAATTTTGATTCTCATATAACATAAACAACCAAAAGCTCGTTAAGTCGCAAATATCCAATAAGTATAATTTTATTAACTATGGACATAAAACCCTAACAGTAAAATCTTTGGTGGAAGAGACAATAACAGATCACATAAACTATGTATAATAATAGGAAGTTGAACCTAAATAGAAAATTAGGAGAAAAATAAATAAGAGCAATAAGAAGTCAAATAAAGCTCATACCTTGGGTTGGGGTTGGCTCTGTTCATGCTGTTATCATCAGCCGCACTGTTAAAAAAAGAGAAAGCAGTGGCTATTGTGCATTCATTCCCTCCCTTCAATCTATGCTAACCCATGGTATTGTTACCTCAGTTGGAGTCAGTTGTTTAGAACTTTGGTTAGATTGCAGAAGTTCATGGCCTGGAAAATAAAAAATAGTCAATATCTATTTAAGAACAATAAAAAATAAGGAATAACACATTGTTGACTATTGAGGAACCAACTTATAAACTCTACATCGATGTAAAAAGATGCCGAAAAAGAAAATTATGAAACTGGAGATTTCAATTAAAACCCATCATCTTTACACCAACTTTTCTCTTTCACAAATTCAAAAAATAACTGAATTCTACTTTTACATACTATACTATGCTTTCAATTGATTCCTACATTAAAAAAAATGATAACTTATAAGTTGAAATTTTGCTTAAAATTTGCAAACGTAGCAAATTGGAACACATATATTAATACAAATAGAAATAGGAAATTCAAACGAAGAAATATATAACAATTCTTGAAATTGATGACAGTGTGTACTTATTGAGCTTTCTACGTATGCATCAGCTGTTGACAATATGTGCTTATGCTTTAAAATTTTACTGACATACATGTTTGTTACATTATACTGTTAAATAATAACATAAACCTAATTGATGATGTAAAATTATCATTGATTATTTCACATAGCCAGGAAATTTAAAAAAATTGTAACAGGTATTGAATTGATCAAGAGACCATAAGCAGACTGAAATAAAGTATAATATTCTAACAGTATAAATGGAACTACTCTGTTACTAACACGGTTTCACGATAGTTCAGTTCTTTAACTTCAACTTAAAAGTGGAAACTACAAAAACTAAGTATGCCTATGGCAACATTTGTGCTAAAGCGAGCTTTCAGAAGTCAATCCACCAGAAAATGAAAACTATTCCAGTATTTCTCAAGAATTTCAATTACATTTAAAAGCAAGTCAAAGATTTCAAAATAAATAAAAAGTCCGAATTTCTAAAACTATAAATTTCTTGATTGCCAAATATAAATATAATATTAAAATCCCAACAACAAAAAAAAAAAAAAAAAAAAAAAAAAAAAAAAAAAACCAGAACTCCAGGAGACATTGCTAACCTTTAAATAACAATTTGCTCAGCCCAAAAACAATTTGTTTTCATTTTCTTTAAATAACCAACATCTTAGGCAAATTGCTAACCTTTTAAGTTTTAACCTTCTGTCCAAAGAAGGCAAAACATATTGAAAAATAAAGTAAATACCAAAATACTGTGAAATTCCTAATAATGAAAAAAAAAATTAAAAATGAAAAATGCCTGTAAAAAATATGATTTTCTTTCAGTATGCCTAATACATTTTCAAAAAAATATTTAAAAGCAATTCAAAGATTTGAAAATAAATGAAGAGTTCTGATTAAATAAAAGTGCAAAAAAAAAAAAAAAAAAAAAAAAAAAAAAATGCAAAATTTGAAAAGCTGAAAAGAGATCTTAATGTCCAATGAAGTCATTTTGAAAATATTCCAAAGCATCTGCTTATCCCAAAAACACCTTTTTCATTTTCTTTAAATAATCAAATATTTTAGAAAAACTACTAAATTTACCCTTTTTCAAAATCTGGGAAAATATTTCAAAAACTGCAGTAAAAACCAAAATATTGTAAAATTCCTATAAATTAGATGCAATTATTTCGAATGGTCAAAATATTCGTAGTGTGGTGCTAAGGACACCCCAATATGTTCTTCCTAATACCACAATTTAAAAAATAAAACTCATTAAATTTTGTATGCTTACTAATACCACATTACCTCTCAATTCTAATCACTCATTCAATCATTATTTGTCAAACTAATCACGTGCTAAGCTAATCTAAAAACCCTAATCTCTCGTAATCACTGACTTCTTCGCATCTCTCACGAAAAAATTCAAATTCGTACGGTAATCTCTCAATTGTTTGATAATCTAGAAACCCTAATCTCTCGCTTCCTCGTCTAATTTGCTTAATTCAAACCTTATTCACAGCTTTTGTATATTCCTCGGCATTGCGACATCGAATTCGTTTATCGGTTACAGATGTAGGGTTTAGCTCGTTGATTGTTTTTAGAAATGAGGACGAACGAATATCGAGTGAAATAAAAATAGGGTAAAATAGTGTGGTAGCCCCTATTTTTTAAGTACGTGGTAATAAGAAAAGTGTAAAACTAATTCTTGTGGTATTTTTTAGTCGTGGTATTATGAAGAACATATTGGGGTGCCCTTAGCACCACACTATTTGTAATGAACGAATGTCAAAAACATGTAGCAACACTCTAATTAAAAAAAATCAAGGTTTTTAAAAATATCATCATTTTAACTTAATTATAGAATGTTAAAAATAAGGATTTCTAGAAAATTAGTTTAGTTCAACGATCATATTGTTGATAAAACAAAGAAAGTTGCAAGAAATTATTCTACAAAATATAAATTACAAATGAGCGAATAACAGTTGAACCTTTTTTCTATTGTATTCAGCTTAGCAAATAGAGAATACTGTTAGACGATTCAATTCATACAATAATGATACTGTTAGTCAATGAATATAACTTTTTTACATAACAAAAACTAAAGCCTTTTTCTAATGATGGTGTTATAGCTAATAACATGTGTGCAGTAATTATCCCCTAGCTCAATTTAGTAAAGTAACTAAATACCAGTTGTCATATATAGCCTCGACAAAAGATCAGAAGAGAAATTGGGAAAAAAAAAAGTAGAAAAAATCCAATACCTCCATATGTGTTTTCCTGTCCAACATTAGCATGCATGGTTTATATTTTAGCTATGCATACGAATTTTACGCAAAACTATTAGGAAATAATAAACCCAATCCTTTAACCATAGTTATAATGACTTCAGATTTGCAGGAAATTATTAGGCAATAATTAGAATTATATATTCCCAAATTACTCTCGTTACATATTAACAAAAGCATTCCAAAACATTCAAAACAAAACAAAAAACGAGAGACTTGTAAATATGGGAAAGATAAATGTTTTGGCTGGTCTTTGATCAACGAAAAATAGATTTTCCTAAAGCAACAATTTTTTGGAATACAACATGTCATAAATTTTAGGGAACTTGCCGTTATAGAAAAATTGTATTACTAAATTGAACAGTTTTTTCAGATTATAGTTAAATATCTCATATATGTTAATTAACACAAACGTTTTGATATTAGATATTTGATTACACTTAAAAGTGTACTGAATCTCCAATATGTTAAATAAGTTGAATTTGTAAATAAATTGTTGTGCATAAATTTCAAATTAAATTGAAATACTGACAATTATATCAAAGAACCACAAATGAACTTTTGAATACAATCTAGTATTCAAAAGAAACACTAACAGTGAATACCTAGATAGCATTAGAAGACATATGATGAAATATGGACTGTGAAGGTTGGAGAACACAACATATTATAGTTACACAAAAATCCTAGGGTTACTAAACCGAGAGAAAAGAAGAACCTGGCAACCTTTCTGTGCTACCTTGCTAGCAACTAATTGGACAGTCGGAGAAGAAATATGGTCAGTAACGAAAAGATAAGGAAGATTGACAGGGAAGCTGTAGCGAAGTTTGCTGTCAACAGACTGAAAGGGATAAAGTTAGGGTTTTCGATTGGAAGGTGTTAGATAATGCAAGTTGAAGGAAAACAACAAATGTGGATTATAGGTATATGCGATGTGGTTCAAGCCGGTATGCCTTAAATTGGAGGAAAAATTAATTTAGAAAGGCGAAGAAAAAGGAGAGAAGAAAGCTTAATAATAAAAAAAAATCAACAGAGCTACGCCATTTGGATCTGTCGGCCGGAAGCAATCGGGCAAACTATATGCCATACCATAGCTGAAAACTGCTGAAAAATGGACCTATTTTTCAACAGAAGAGAGGATGTATGAACACATATTTTAGATTTGGGGAATGAGCATAGAATATGGAAGACAAAGAAAGAGTGCGACTGTTGGTTTCCAGAAAGAGCGAGGGTGGGTGAGAGCACAGTATTCTCTACTCAGTTTTAATAGTATAATAATAATATATAGATTATGACTATGCAACTACAAAGGAACAAACACCAACAAAAATTTATATAATTGAAGTGATATAAACTCCTTGTTTAGATGGAACAATAAGCTTCTTCTAGCAAAAAAATACTCTCTTCCTACATGAAACAAATCGACCAAGCATTTGTTCCCAATTTGGAAAGTAATAATTTTGTCAAATCATTGTTTTAAAATAAATCATTGTCAAATCTTTAGAAACAAATTGATATAGCAGATTATTTGATGATCAAGTCCAAAATAAAATAAAATAAAAATAAGAAACGCATAAACTATCATCCAAATAAAGAACTGATCGTTTGATGAATAGATTTGATCTAGAAGAACTGAGATGTTGATGTATAAATTAAAACTATTGTATAATCTTAATTATTATATGAGCAGTTAAATAGTCAAGTACTGGAATAATGAGGGCTGTGAGAAATCTTGGAAGAAGGAACTGGGTTTGTGGTGAGAAAAATGGAAGGCGAGGGTCGGGGAGAAACATAAGTAATTTCAAAGGCCCTGATCGAAACTCCATATCTGAGAAGCATATTACCTATTCTAATCAATTATTTGAATAGGTAAGATGCATATTACCTATTTTATGTGCTGGAAGCTTTATTGGTTAAATGTTCAAAACTTCATATCTGATAAGAAAACTTCTATTAGCTAAAAATGAGCCAAAAAGTATAAAGATCTTGACGTCAAGGAAATAATGATACGACCATATAATCTATCATTTTTTTGAACCTATACACATAATGCAATACGGTAAGACTAACAACATCACATATTTGTATGCAAAACAACACCTTCAAACTAATAAAATAAGTCTTTTTCTATAACAAAATGAAAGCCAAATAAGCAATCAAAAGATAAGTGTAGATGATAAAGCCGCTGCAACAATTGCAATTCTTGAATGATGGATTAACCTTGCAAACATATTGTTTTATAAGCATGTAGAGAATGATACCAATATAACACTAAAATAATATGAACTATATTTTGAATAACTAATTCTATTCTCCTTACGGATTTAAAATGTAAATTCTAAGTGAATGTAATGATAGCTAATCTGAATATCACATACTCGTAAGCAGTACCAAGCAAACTTCAAAGGTTATAAATACTTCATTATATAGTATACTATTTAAATCACAAAGAATACAAAAGCGTATCTCGTATATGATGGTAACTGCTGCCAAGCTCAATGGCATAAGTACATAAGAAGTCTTAAGTAGTCCGTAATCAAGATAACATTGAACTTATTCAAACACCCGAGCCTGGACCTTAAATGAAATCTGACCTCCCATGAAATAAGCGCTGAAACTATGCATGCACGTACCTACCCGTAAGAATGTGCATGCAAACATACACAAACGCCTATTACATATATACGTATGTACATACATATATACTGAGAGAGAGACAAAGATAGGGAGACACACACATTATCTATTAAATACTGCTCAATAGAAACTCCTGAATTATTGTGTGGTAACATAACATGGCATAATAAAACCTTCATATTCAAATGAAATTTAGCATCCTATACACAAAATCTATCCAAACGAAATTCATTGTAAAAAAAAATTGTATAAATCTTAAAGTCCATGAAATTCAAAATCATACCAAGCAGATATGGAAATTGTAGAAATAAATATAGACTAAAGATTTTAAGCTTCAAAAGACTTTCTTTTTTTAACTCGTAAACAGGCAACTGAAAACCATTTAAAAAAATGGAAAAATCTACATAGATTAGATTTAAATGCACATGTAGAAAATTAAGTTTAAGCTGAACTTAAAATTCAGGAAGATTATGGGCCAATCATCTATGATGTAAGTAAAAGAACATATAGAAAAGAAGATAGGCTGAATTCACTTTATAAAGTCCTATATTACAGGACACTAATATTCAGATAAAGAATATTGACTTATAATAAATACTTCCTAATTCGAAAGTTTTAGAGACTGAAAATATGTATAAGAAATAGAAGTTCCCTTTATAGTGAATTAGCTGTTGTCTAGAATCGAACCCGACAACTGCAGTGATTAAGTAGAGGGGTAGAGCGCGAGCAATTACATATTAATAGGCCTATCTTGACAGATTCGCACTTTTGCTTGGTTGAGGTGCGATAAGCAGCAAAAGTGTGAAACATATAAAAATTGGTGGATCATCAAATTATTTGGTTTACTTTCCTATTTTATTCAATATCTGCAATTGCACTATAATTAGCCATATAATGTGGACCATATATCAAAGTTTCTTGGCAAAATTAAAACTTCACAGTACAAATATTTATGATGCTAATTAGGACAAATCAGAATAGCATGATGATAGCAGACATAAAATGTATTTGCAACTGTCAAAATTCATCTTCCAAATTAATTCAAATCCTAACTACTAAACTATAAGAAAAAATTCAGGTGAAGATAAACATAATAGAATGTAAAATTGCCCAAACCATGATGTCAAAATAATCATTATTATTGTTAAAAAAGACTGAATGATGTCATGATACGTGACATATAGTGGAAAACAGCTTTCATCATTCTAGGAGAACCCAGATGATAAAATTATTATAGCATGTCCAACCCCAAATCAGAGTAACATTAAAACTTACAATTATTTAAGCACTTCGTACATGAGCAGAAAAAGTTGTTCTATGCTCCATCGTGAAGTCCAAGAGCAGTGAAATTGAGGCGCCCAGGAAGCATAGGGAAGATGTGAAAGCACTCGATAAATTGAATTACTGGTAGGACCGTTACTGTAGGACTTCGAATCTGCAGAACGAAAGGGCAGGGAGGTTAATATTTAAAATAATGGGGACGATTTGATCTAGGGTTTGGAAAAGGCAGGTTGGGGAAAAGGCAACAGAGGAGGGAGATGATGTTTTATAAAGAAGCGAAACGGGAAGAACGATTGTGATTTGTGAGCCCTTTTAAATGTAGGGGACGACTTGACCTGAGATTTGGAAAAGGCAATGGAGGAGGAAGACAATCTTTTATAGAAAGCGATACGAGGAGAGAAGGTTTGTGATAAGTGCCGAAGTGTGCGACGTTTCAGTTCAAATTAGTGAGGATTGCTGTGAGCGCTTGAATGCAAACTCAGTAATTATAATATAGTATAGATAGTTTCACATAATAACATGAGTTTTAATGATATACACGTGAGTTGAAGATACCTAAGTTGTTTCAAGATTCAAGGTGTAAATGGCTTCTTGCAAGTTACCAAGAAAGGAATCCATGACCAAAGCACCATTTACCATAACAACACCAATGACGCTAAAATTTGGGGATATTGGTGCATCAGCAAGTGTGAAAAGTATCAAATCGATTTTAAGGAATATTGCAGAAGCATATTTGTGTGTTGGGTATTTACGCCTAAGTCCTGGAATGAAAGCCTCCATGACCATAACAGACAACACCCAAACATGACCACCCATTTAGGCTGCTTATGAAGTTACCTCCTATTAAGCTATTAATGAACACATAAGAGTCTAGAACACTTATAATACACCAAGGACTGACTAAGACCAATCAATGATCATTATGATAGTTCTAGATTTTTTAGAGCCGATAGACTGACCCTATAATGTTTGCCAACTATTATAAGTATAGCAAAAACAACTAATAAGTTATTTATTATTTACCCATATGTTTGCCGACAACTTACTAAGACAAAATAAACTGTTCACACGGTGGTAAGTCACAAGAAATAAACACTTACCTGCAGTTTATTTCAACATTTAAAATGTAGTAACCCGAAAATCCAGGGGAATTTGAGCTGACCAAAAACACAAGTCCAACCCCAAATTACACTGGAAATTCAAGAAACTAATAGAAAGAAGGCGGAGGGTGAGGATAGATAAGGTAGAAACTTAGAATAGAAGAAGAAGAAGAACACAACATCAGAGTAACACGAACCTCACAGCGGAACGAATAACATATAATAAATAACATAACTTTGAAATATAACAGTTATGTATACAATAGCACTTATCAGAGTACAGCACTTACAACACAGCGGAAATAACTATAACTATATGATGCTGAAGCCTCCTGCTCCAGCTCTTCAATGTATCTGTAAAACCCGACTACTTGACTGCCCGTACAAATTTAGGCACCCAAGAGTTTAGGGAAAACAACAAAGTAACTCCGGGTCAGTCATGGGACTGGTGTGAGTAAAATAGTTTAAACAGGTATATGAACAAGTAAACGATATCTCATAAGACCACGCCGCAGAACGGAAGGGGTTTTTCCCTTATGAGAATCCAAATAACTTTTCAAAGCAATATCATTCTGATATTATGATAATGTCTAAGTACAAATAAATATCAATCTAGCAGAAACGCTTGCATCTCACGTTACTACATATATAGTATACAATCAAAATCGCAAGCACGTATTGGATGATTGGATTTCCAACTATGACAAGGTATGGAACCACCTTCCGATCAGTGTACTCTAGGAACGATACACTGGAGTTCAACAGGAACATCTTACAACTCAGCCACACATGACCGACCACTCATTTCGCTTGAGTGTATCGAATGTACATCACCAACGGTTGGGATCAGCAACCGTTCCCGTATATATATATGGGACAGCATTGATAGATTTAAGAAACAAATGAATATTCTCTAGATAGGTGATTATACACCCTACTTCGGTGCGACCGACTTAGCCATGCTGCCTGCCCGATTTATGTCATTTACCGGATGTGAGGCTAGAAGCTACGCTTATCTTTTCACATACCATATCTTCATTCACTTAGAATGTCACATCGTCATACCCGTTAAATCACAAATTGAATTCCCCAAAAATACCACGGGTATAAGCTAAGAGAAACGAATTCCTCCGCCACCAACGTAAATACGTTTGAAACGATCAACTTACGTGATCTACCAGACATACTCTGTCAGACCTTCGTCCATACAAGTTGTCCTGGGACTGGACAAACCGAAGGAACTATTCAGTATATCCATCTTAGTCACTGTTATCTAAGACTTATACAATAGCCCTTGCATATTACTACGTCTTCAATTATCTTTGGCATATATGATTCGCAACGCTTATGCCAATACAGAGTGGTTCTTTGGATAATAATCCAACCGGTCTCTCCATATTAACAACGTTAAAATGGTCAAAACTTCGATAGTCTGTGAGTTAACTATCAAAGAAAAACAAGTGTGCAAACAACGATACTATTTCCAGATGGAAATTATATCGAACAAACATCATTTAACATTAATCTCTTTAGTTCATTTTACATATCATGTTTCCCTATATTCAACATTTGCTATTTTCTATATTTAGAAAATATACGTTATTAACACTGGAAACATTTCCATTCCTTGTTTTTGTATTAGAAACATTTCTGATTCTTGTTTGGAAAACATTTCCAAAACTTCTACGTTGGACTTAAACGGATGTTTAGATAAAACATCGCTATGCCAACTCAACCATTTCCTTTAATTACTAAATTCACTTTACCATCCTTACTGCCGAACCTTAACCATTCCTCAGTTAAAAACGAAGCCAATCAAGTTGGGGTAGAACTACCTCTCAAACCTTAACTGAACAACACTTCTAACCTTGAAATAGGAAAAGTTAACTTTATATTTCTTCGACTAACTTCCTTACTTAACTTTTCTTTCGAATAACTATATTCGATAACTCCTTTCGAATAACTAGATTCGATAACTCTTCTCGAATAAACTATATTCGATTACTCTTCTCTTCGAATACACTATATTCGATAACTCTACTTCGAATAAGTGATATTCGATAACTCCACTTCGAGTAAGTGATATTCGATAACTCCACTCGATTGACTCTATTTGAATAACTCTAACTGGTCAACTCTAACTCTAACTGGTTAACTCTAACTCTAACTGGTCAACCCTATCTATTTAACTCCTTTGGGTTACTCTAACTGTTCATCTCTAACTGATTAACTCACTTGGGTTAATTCTAACTGATCAACTCTAACTGGTCAACCCTAACTGATTTACTCTAACAGGTTAACTTGACTTACTTAACCCGACTGGTTAACTCGACTGGTTTACTCCTATCGAATAACTAATATTCGATTTAACTCCATTCGCTTGACTCTAGATCGCAGCGATCACAATGGTTACGCCTGATTCCCTCAGGAAACATCCGACCGCCGTAGGCTATCTGTAGCCCTGCGAATTATGCTAGCAGTCATGCTAAATGGCACTTATCCTGATTAACTTTGTTTGTTATAACTCTATCTCGAATAACTATATTCGACTAACTCGACTCGACTAATTCGACTCGATTAACTTGACTCGACTAACTCTATTGGTTTAACTCTAATCGATTAGTTCTATGGTTTAACCCTAATCGATTAATTCTATTTGACTAACCCTATTCGGCTAACTCGACTAACTTGGTTCGACCGACCAGGTTTGACTAACCTGACCCATTTGGTTTGACTGACCAGGTTTGGCTAACCTGACCCATTTGGTTTGACTGACCAGGTTTGGCTAACCTGACCCATTTGGTTTGACTGACCAGGTTTGGCTAACCTGACCCATTTGGTTTGACTGACCATGTTTGGCTAACCTGACCCATTTGGTTTGACTGACCATGTTTGGCTAACCTGACCCATTTGGTTTGACTGACCATGTTTGGCTAACCTGACCCATTTGATTTGACTGACCATGTTTGGCTAACCTGACCATTTGGTTTGACCACTGGGCTTGACTACTTGGTTCGACCACTTGATTTGACCATTTGGTTCGAATACCATATTCGACTAACTCCTCTCGATTCATTAAAACCGATTAACTCATCTCGATTGACTAAATCAATTAACTCCTATCGATTAACTAAATCGATAAACTCCTTTCGATTAACTAAGTTTGATTTACTCGACTCGACTGACCAGGTTCGACTAACTTGACCAGCTTGACTCGATTGGTTCGACTCGACCAGCTCGACTCGGTTGGTTTGACTCGACCATCTTGACTCGATTGGTTCGACCCGACCAGCTCGACTCGGTTGGTTTGACTCGACCATCTTGACTCGATTGGTTCGACTCGACCATTTGGGCTCGATTGGTTCGACTCGACCATTTCGACTCGGTTGGGTTCGACTAGCTTGACTAGTTTGGTTCGACTAGCTTGAATTGACCACTTAACTAACTTGATTCGAATATTTATATCCGACTAATTAACTTTTCTTTTATTTCTATTTATTTTAACTTCTATTTATTTCCTAAATAGATTTCCTTTTGTATAATCTATTTATTTTCCTAAATAGATTTTCCTTTATAATTCTAATTATTTAATCCCTAATTAAATATCCTTTATTCTATTTATTTAATCTAAATAAATATTCCTTTATTTTATTTATTTATTTCTAAATAAATATCCTTTTATAAAATCCTTCGATTTTATAAATAGATTCATTTTCAATATAAATATTGAAAATCCCCTTTTCTACATTTTCAGTGTTTTCTATTGTTTTTAAACAACCAACTGTCAATGATCAATATCATCCAAACATATACAATCAACAACAGGTTATAATTCACATCATATATCAAAATATATGAAAAACAATAAAACAACTGTTGAGGAATCCAGTCGGATTCCTCCAAACTGTTTCCCTGCATCACAGATGTTAGACAATATAGATAACATCACTTTCAGTTCCATATGATGTATTCTGTTAAACAGAATCAATATAGAAATTTAACTAACTGACTAGCAGTTCAATCAAACAATCAACACACAGTCAAACAGACAATTTTAACAGTTCTAACAATACAACATGAAATTATAAACTGTTCAGAGTTAGTGAGATTTACTCACATTGACGCGTTAACCGTTATAAAATCGGTTTGCGTTCTTTGATTTCGACGGACAATTTATTTCTCCATAAATTGTAACGAGCTCGGATCCACTTCCAGTCAGCTTCATTGTGAAGCTCTCGTCCATACGGTCCCAACGCAACTTACGGTTTGTGATTCTGATTTCATATGCAGAAGATATTACATTTATAGGTTTACACTATATTTAAATAAAACAACCATTATTTAAATTTCCCGTTGGGCCTTACCCTCTCACCTGGCCCAAATCCACTTAAGAGATACCAGACCCGCCCTCTTCATTTAACCAGACCCGAACCCATTTCTCTTCTCCAATTCACGAAATGTCGATCTCCAGGAACCCAATACCTCCACCGTTGACCCGCTATTCCACCTCCTCCGTCCATCGATGGCCATCGCCGACATCACCATTCGCCTTAGCGTCCCAACCTCCACCTGACAGTACCCTCGAATTTTAACTCGACATCACCCCATGATTTCCGTCACGACCTCGATCACTGCCCAGACTGTCGCGATGCATCCCTGTGACCGGAATTTGTCCAGACCGTCATAAATTGGTGTGCCTTGACCCCCGATTCCATCTGCACCTTCGAATCAAACACCGGCCCCCTGTATCTCCCCTATGCCTCAACCCTAGCTTTCGCTCACCATTTCCAGTGAACCAGGAAACACGTCGAGTCCAACTCGAAGTACCCAGAACCGAAGGATTTGCGAGGATGATTGCAAATATATGTATTAGAGGATTTATAGGATTTCTTTGCAATTGATTTTGATTTTCTTAACTTGGAACTTTTGCTGTGTATTTTCTTTGGTGGCGGCTACCAAGTATTTGACTGTGTAGAGAGAAATATTTAGGGTTAGGAAATGTTTTAGAGTATTTATAGGAATTTTAAATAATTTTATATTCGAATTTTATATTTATTTATAAGCAAGCGCTATTTTTATTTGTTCTTTAAAATTCCTGTGATCACTTGTGATGCCCAAAAATCACCAAACTGGACAAGCACCTTCAGCTCGACATTACGGTCCCAACGAAACTGGTTTCGTCGAATTCCGACTCCGTATGCTCACACAGCGTATTTTTAACTGTCAAAATACTAACTGTTTCTCACTCTAAAAAACTGTACGGCCACACAGTGACCCTAAAAATCATGAAACTTAACATCTAACAATAATTTGACATTGCGGATCCAACAAAACTGGTTTCGTCGAATTCCGACTTCGTTTGCAAAAGTGGCTATTTTTAACGCTTTGAATAGCCCATTTAAATATATAAATATATTTAAATAAATTTAAATATTAATAATTTAATATTATCGTATATCTTCACATATGATATCGTACAGCTCCAGAATATCATATCAGAATATACAGTTTGATATTTCAGATTTATCGATATTCAGTTTATACCGAAAATCTATTTATAACGTATATAAAGCGTTGCAAATTATAAAGGAATTCTACAGCGACCTTTCTGAAATTGGATTTGGACGTACATCAAAATCTACCCGACGAAATCCCGATTTTTCTCTTCCACTAGAAAGATATACTCCACCAGCTCCACACGTTTCTTGTTTCACAGAAATCCGGCTTAAAACGAATCCTGTATATCAGTTGAAGTTCAAATCGCCAAATAGCGAACTGCAACGCCATTTCGAGCTCGTTTATAAATATATTATAAACTATACGTTCAACTGTCATCGATTCATTATAATCGTTATTATATTTCGAATCGAAACTCCACCAAATCTCGTATGCTATTCAATTCACACGATATTGTGAATTTCACTATTTCTGACTATTTCGACATTATAATATATTTTATTATATTATAATTATTAATTAAATATTCAATATTATTTAATTCACGTTCTCGATATCGATAAATTGATATTTAATAATTAAATAAATAAATTATTCAACAGCTAAAATGCGGGTTACTGCAATCTTCCCCCCTTAATAAAATTTCGTCCTCGAAATTGCTAAGCTAGGGGATGACCCTATCTTCTGGGTAAAAATTTATCTGTTTACCTCTTGTCTCCGGTTTCAACTGAACCAATTAATATCGACTAAAATATTAATTTATTCCGACTAACTAAATTTTCAAAAATTCTGAAAATTTTCTAACACCTTAACTTTTCGAAAAATTTTGCCAGCACCTCCTTTGTACTGGTCAATATCTCAAACTCCAACTCACCTCTCTGGGCCTTCTTTAACCCAAAAGAAAATCAAACAGCCAAGCGGCTTGCCAATTCGGCTCATAAATCTCATATCCATATATAATATAAACTGGTACCTTTTTGTCGGGAATATCAACTCTATCACTTCCATATGCTATCAACTCAGCATATACCAGTGTTATTTCCATCAAATTCCAATCAGTTCATATCCTCAAAACCAAATCGAATTTCATTCGAACCCGAATATCAAATTTCAAATTCTTAACTCATCAACCCAATTCCATAACAGATTATTCTCTAATCCAATTCAATTCTATTTAACTCAGTTCAAGTTAATATTTCAATTTATTTCTACTATCTTATTCTATTTAACTTCATAAGTTAAAATTAAATTCCGAAACTTAATTTCCTAGGTCTATTTCAAATCAATTTGAAATCATAATACCAATTTAAAACCTTTGAATTTCTAAACAACTTGTTTTCTCAAAACAATTCAAAAACAAAACCTTTGGTAGTAGTCCGTCACTCAGAACTCGAAAATGAACACTGATGATGTCGCGATTCATCATCAGAATCTATTTTCCAGCTATCGAAGTGAGTTCAATACTATATCACCTTCAATTTGAAAAACGTTTTCAAAATCTCCCAGGAACTTAAAATTTCCTTATTTTAATTCCAATCTGATTTAAATTCAGATTTTTCTTCATTTTATTTCATATACTTTACTTATATGAATTCTGATTAGTCATTTATAATCATTTTACCTTTTTATAATCTTACTCGATTATAATAACAACCAACACAACCAATATACTATATCAAATATATTCGGGTAAAATTATTCCATTTACCCTCTTTCAAAACATACCATGACGGTTCATCGTATTCGAGTGTTTAGTAACCCCTATCGATACAGTGGATCAAACCGATCGACCAGAATTCACAAACAACTCAACCAATAAAACTCCACAATATAAAATCATTTTATATTAACTAATAAATACGTTCACTCGTATATATACAGTCAAACTCAGTCTAGGATATTACTAATCCCATCTCTACCGAATCACGCCACAGAGCCAAGGTAATAACTAAACCAATGCTCTGATACCAACTGTAGTGACCCGAAGGTAGAGGGCTATAATCCCCCCGTGGCATACATTGGTACCCCAGACACCATGCTTTACGGCCAGCCTCTCGACTCGACCAACCTGTACGCAGGACCTGTAGGGGTAAAGGTCTCCCGTTCGCCACCAAACCGCGAAGCGAGAACCCCCTATCAGACGACCACTTAAGTAACATGGACTGGTGTGAGTAAAATAGTTTAAACAGGTATATGAACAAGTAAACGATATCTCATAAGACCACGCCGCAGAACGGAACGGGTTTTTCCTTATGAGAATCCAAATAACTTTTCAAAGCAATATCATTCTGATATTATGATAATGTCTAAGTACAAATAAATATCAATCTAGCAGAAACGCTTGCATCTCACGTTACTACATATATAGTATACAATCAAAATCGCAAGCACGTATTGGATGATTGGATTTCCAACTATGACAAGGTATGGAACCACCTTCCGATCAGTGTACTCTAGGAACGATACACTGGAGTTCAACAAGAACATCTTGCAACTCAGCCACACATGACCGACCACTCATTTCGCTTGAGTGTATCGAATGTACATCACCAACGGTTGGGATCAGCAACCGTTCCCGTATATATATATGGGACAACATTGATAGATTTAAGAAACAAATGAATATTCTCTAGATAGGTGATTATACACCCTACTTCGGTGCGATAGACTTAGCCATGCTGCCTGCCCGATTTCTGTCATTTACCGGATGTGAGGCTAGAAGCTACGCTTATCTTTTCACATACCACATCTTCATTCACTTAGAATGTCACATCGTCATACCCGTTAAATCACAAATTGATTTCCCCAAAAATACCATGGGTATAAGCTAAGAGAAACGAATTCCTCCGCCACCAACGTTAATACGTTTAAAACGATCAACTTACGTGATCTACCAGACATACTCTGTCAGACCTTCGTCCATACAAGTTGTCCTGGGACTGGACAAACCGAAGGAACTATTCAGTATATCCATCTTAGTCATTGTTATCTAAGACTTATACAATAGCCCTTGCATATTACTACGTCTTCAATTATCTTTGGCATATATGATTCGCAACGCTTATGCCAATACAGAGTGGTTCTTTGGATAATAATCCAACCGGTCTCTCCATATTAACAACGTTAAAATGGTCAAAACTTCGATAGTCTGTGAGTTAACTATCAAAGAAAAACAAGTGTGCAAACAACGATACTATTTCCAGATGGAAATTATATCGAACAAACATCATTTAACATTAATCTCTTTAGTTCATTTTACATATCCTGTTTCCCTATATTCAACATTTGCTATTTTCTATATTTAGAAAATATACGTTATTAACACTGGAAACATTTCCATTCCTTGTTTCTGTATTAGAAACATTTCTGATTCTTGTTTGGAAAACATTTCCAAAACTTCTACGTTGGACTTAAACGGATGTTTAGATAAAACATCGCTATGCCAACTCAACCATTTCCTTTAATTACTAAATTCACCTTACCATCCTTACTGCCGAACCGTAACCATTCCTCAGTTAAAAACGAAGCCAATCAAGTTGGGGTAGAACTACCTCTCAAACCTTAACTGAACAACACTTCTAACCTTGAAATAGGAAAAGTTCACTTTATATTTCTTCGACTAACTTCCTTACTTAACTTTTCTTTCGAATAACTATATTCGATAACTCCTTTCGAATAACTAGATTCGATAACTCTTCTCGAATAAACTATATTCGATTACTCTTCTCTTCGAATACACTATATTCGATAACTTTACTTCGAATAAGTGATATACGATAACTCCACTTCGAATAAGTGATATTCGATAACTCCACTCGATTGACTCTATTTGAATAACTCTAACTGGTCAACTCTAACTCTAACTGGTTAACTCTAACTGGTCAACCCGATCTATTTAACTCCTTTGGGTTACTCTAACTGTTCATCTCTAACTGATTAACTCACTTGGGTTAATTCTAACTGATCAACTCTAGCTGGTCAACCCTAACTGATTTACTCTAACAGGTTAACTTGACTTACTTAACCCGACTAGTTAACCCGACTGGTTTACTCCTATCGAATAACTAATATTCGATTTAACTCCATTCGCTTGACTCTAGATCGCAGCGATCACAATGGTTACGCCTGATTTCCTCAGGAAACATCCGACCGCCGTAGGCTATCTGTAGCCCTGCGAATTACGCTAGCAGTCGTGCTAAATGACACTTATCCTTATTAACTTTGTTTGTTCTAACTCTATCTCGAATAACTATATTTGACTAACTCGACTCGACTAATTCGACTCGATTAACTTGACTCGACTAACTCTATTGGTTTAACTCTAATCGATTAGTTCTATGGTTTAACCCTAATCGATTAATTATATTTGACTAACCCTATTCGGCTAACTCGACTAACTTGGTTCGACTGACCAGGTTTGACTAACCTGACCCATTTGGTTTGACTGATCATGTTTGGCTAACCTGAACCATTTGGTTTGACTGACCAGGTTTGGCTAACCTGACCCATTTGGTTTGACTGACCAGGTTTGGCTAATCTGACCCATTTGGTTTGACTGACCATGTTTGGCTAACCTGACCCATTTGGTTTGACTGACCATGTTTGGCTAACCTGACCCATTTGGTTTGACCACTGGGCTTGACTACTTGGTTCGACCACTTGATTTGACCATTTGGTTCGAATACCATATTCGACTAACTCCTCTCGATTCATTAAAACCGATTAACTCATCTCGATTGACTAAATCAATTAACTCCTATCGATTAACTAAATCGATAAAATCCTTTCGATTAACTAAGTTTGATTTACTCGACTCGACTGACCAGGTTCGACTAACTTGACCAGCATGACTCGATTGGTTCGACTCGACCAGCTCGACTCGGTTGGTTTGACTCGACCATCTTGACTCGATTGGTTCGACTCGACCAGCTCGACTCGGTTGGTTTGACTCGACCATCTTGACTCGATTGGTTCGACTCGACCATTTGGGCTCGATTG
The DNA here is from genome assembly GCA_030737875.1 of Allium sativum. NCBI lineage: Eukaryota > Viridiplantae > Streptophyta > Magnoliopsida > Asparagales > Amaryllidaceae > Allium > Allium sativum. The sequence continues at coordinate 959,264,769 of CM060918.1, forward strand.
GTTCGACTCGACCATTTCGACTCGGTTGGGTTCGACTAGCTTGAGTAGTTTGGTTCGACTAGCTTGGTTTGACCACTTAACTAACTTGATTCGAATATTTATATCCGACTAAATAACTTTTCTTTTATTTCTATTTATTTTAACTTCTATTTATTTCCTAAATAGATTTCCTTTTGTATAATCTATTTATTTTCCTAAATAGATTTTCCTTTATAACTTTAATTATTTAATCCCTAATTAAATATCCTTTATTCTATTTATTTAATCTAAATAAATATTCCTTTATTTTATTTATTTATTTCTAAATAAATATCCTTTTATAAAATCCTTCGATTTTATAAATAGATTCATTTTCAATATAAATATTGAAAATCCCATTTTCTACATTTTCAGTGTTTTCTATTGTTTTTAAACAACCAACTGTCAATGATCAATATCATCCAAACATATACAATCAACAACAGGTTATAATTCACATCATATATCAAAATATATGAAAAACAATAAAATAACTTTTGAGGAATCCAGTCGGATTCCTCCAACCTGTTTCCCTGCATCACAGATGTTAGACAATATAGATAACATCACTTTCAGTTTCATATGATATATTCTGTTAAACAGAATCAATATAGAAATTTAACTAACTGACTAGCAGTTCAATCAAACAATCAACACACAGTCAAACAGACAATTCTAACAATTCTAACAATACAACATGAAATTATAAACTGTTCAGAGTTAGTGAGATTTACTCACATTGACGCGTTAACCGTTATAAAATCGGTTTGCGTTCTTTGATATCGACGGACAATTTATTTCTCCATGAATTGTAACGAGCTCGGATCCACTTCCAGTCAGCTTCATTGTGAAGCTCTCGTCCATACGGTCCCAACGCAACTTACGGTTTGTGATTCTGATTTCATATGCAGAAGATATTACATTTATAGGTTTACACTATATTTAAATAAAACAAACATTATTTAAATTTCCCGTTGGGCCTTACCCTCTCACCCGGCCCAAATCCACTTAAGAGATACCAGACCCGCCCTCTTCATTTAACCAGACCCGAACCCATTTCTCTTCTCCAATTCACGAAATGTCGATCTCCAGGAACCCAATACCTCCACCGTTGACCCGCTATTCCACCTCCTCCGTCCATCGATGGCCATGCCGCCATCACCATTCGCCTCAGCGTCCCAACCTCCACCTGACAGTACCCTCGAATTTTAACTCGACATCACCCCATGACTTCCGTCATGACCTCGATCACTGCCCAGACTGTCGCGATGCATCCCAGTGACCGGAATTTGTCCAGACCGTCATAACTTGGTGTGCCTTGACCCCCGATTACATCTGCACCTTCGAATCAAACACCGGCCCCCCGTATCTCCCCTATGCCTCAACCCCAGCTTTCGCTCACCATTTCCAACGAACCAGGAAACACGTCGAGTCCAACTCGAAGTACCCAGAACCGAAGGATTTGCGAGGATGATTGCAAATATATGTATTAGAGGATTTATAGGATTTCTTTGCAATTGATTTTGATTTTCTTAACTTGGAACTTTTGCTGTGTATTTTCTTTGGTGGCGGCTACCAAGTATGACTGTGTAGAGAGAAATATTTGGGGTTAGGAAATGTTTTAGAGTATTTATAGGAATTTTAAATAATTTTATATTCGAATTTTATATTTATTTATAAGCAAGCGCTATTTTTATTTGTTCTTTAAAATTCTTGTGATCACTTGTGATGCCCAAAAATCACCAAACTGGACATGCACCTTCAGCTCGACATTATGGTCCCAACGAAACTGGTTTCGTCGAATTCCGACTCCGTATGCTCACACAGCGTATTTTTAACTGTCAAAATACCGACTGTTTCTCACTCTAAAAATCTGTACGGCCACGCAGTGACCCTAAAAATCACGAAACTTAACATCTAACAATAATTTGACATTGCGGATCCAACAAAACTGGTTTCGTCGAATTCCGACTTCGTTTGCAAAAGTGGCTATTTTTAACGCTTTGAATAGCCCATTTAAATATATAAATATATTTAAATAAATTTAAATATTAATAATTTAATATTATCGTATATCTTCACATATGATATCGTACAGCTCCAGAATATCATATCAGAATATACAGTTTGATATTTCAGATTTATCGATATTCAGTTTATACCGAAAATCTATTTATAACGTATATAAAGCGTTGCAAATTATAAAGGAATTCTACAGCGACCTTTCTGAAATTGGATTTGGACGTACATCAAAATCTACCCGACGAAATCCCGATTTTTCTCTTCCACTAGAAAGATATAGTCCACCAGCTCCACACGTTTCTTGTTTCACAGAAATCCGGCTTAAAACGAATCTTGTATATCCAGTTGATGTTCAAATCGCCAAATAGCGAACTGCAGCGCCATTTCGAGCTCGTTTATAAATATATTATAAACTATACGTTCAACTGTCGTCGATTCAATATAATCGTTATTATATTTCGAATCGAAACTCCACCAAATCTCGTATGCTATTCAATTCACACGATATTGTGAATTTCACTATTTCTGACTATTTCGACATTATAATATATTTTATTATATTATAATTATTAATTAAATATTCAATATTATTTAATTCACATTCTCGATATCGATAAATTGATATTTAATAATTAAATAAATAAATTATTCAACAGCTAAAATGCGGGTTACTACATAAAACATAACTTCGTTATGATTTCAGGTTTTGTATCCATGCTTAAGAGTTACCACTCAAAACTCTGTTTAAGTAGCTCAAATACTATACTGTAACATTTTACCATTCACTTAACAGTGCGCACTTGAGAGGTACGCACCACTCAAAACAATGTTTAAGTAGCTCAAATGTTACACTATAACATTTTACTATTCACTTAACAGTGCATACTTGAGAGTTACATACCACTCAAAACTATGTTTAAGTAGATCTAAGATAATGTACTCTCAAACAGGCTACGAAATAAATGACGTATTTGACTAAAATGACAAAGGAGGAGAGATCAGTATCTTGTGAACGAAAGATGGCAAAATATAGGAAAGAAATAAAATCCAACTAATGATCAATAGGAATATTCAACACTTCACACCAAATCATATTAACCAATGCAAAAACTGTCGAAAGAACTAATTGTATATCGAGATCCATATAGATTTATATGTAGATAGGAGAAAACTAAACTTTAATTTCTTCAAATGAGACTTCTGCCTGCTACCCTACGCATCTCAGTAGCATAAATGATCGGTTTTTATAATTCCCCTATATTTTCCGTTCATACTTTGTACTTGGTAGCACAATTAAGTAATGACATGCCCGATTTCTTGTAGGAGTAACATCTTCATCTGAGACTTAGAAGCATAATTTGAGGATCCCACCAATAATCATATATACAGTCCATATGTAAGCAACAAAAGGGTTATTCTGTTAACTACTGGCAACGAACAATCACGTTTAAGCAACAAAAGGGATATTGTCAATCAACATCCGGCTTTAAGACGAATGAAAAATTCCTTTTTCACGAACCTTGTTAATGGCATTTCAAGATCTGCTTTTTCTTCTTCCTCCTCCTTCGCCTTTGACTCAGCATTTCCGCCTCTTCTATCGCAGTCTTCTCCTCCTATTCCCACAAATCCACCTCCTCTCAATGTCAATTCCTCCTCTGCTAACCCCTCTATTGCTAATCTTGGAGCTAATTCCTCGAATCCAGATCAAGAAATTTCAATTCCACTGAATTTCCTCCTAATGTAAATTTTTCTCATGTTAATTCGATGAATACCTCTGCTAATTTCAACTTGTCAAATTCCTCTTTTCCCTCTTTCACGAAATTTGATTACGCATCTTTCTTCAAATCTCTTCCTAGAAATGCAGGAGTTTACTCACCACAACACTTTGAAATTCCGAGGGATGGAGTGCCAAAAACATTGCCAGATCTGGTTAATTAGCAGAGTGAAGAAATTCAATATTATTAATGTAGGTGTAATTGATTTTGCGTGCTGTTATTCACACCCCAATTTCCTCTTCTGGCCACCACACAAAATTTAATAAACTTGATTATATTTTTTACACTTCTGGCCACCACATCATTTTTCTTCATTCGGTCATAATCAACCGAATTAACAATATGAATTCGGCAGGAAGAAACCGTACGGCTACTACCAACCAAAATATGATTGTAAATTCGGGCAGGAAGAAACCGAAGCTTTCGTTCCGTAGTGGGGTGCATGTTTGTATTAATATTTTTAACGTACGGTGGCTGAAAGAAGAAAATGATATTCTTTATGGTGGCCTTTAATTTTGGTGGCCAGAAGAGGAAATTGGGGTGTGAATAGCAGCACACTGGATTTTTGTATAAGTAATTGTAATCATTATTATCTGTACAGAACCGATAGTTCTCTATACATACATGAGTTAAGAGATGTAATAATAATGTTACAGTAAGGCCCATAGCCCATAATTAGTGCAATAGCAGAACTGATTGTATCGAAGGCCGCATGTATATTATCTCTTGTTACTTTTACCCCGCCTCAAACTATACTAAGAGTTTCAGCCCCCAAATTTCTTCATTGCAGCTTCCTGCTCCACTTTCAATTCTGATCTAAATCGAATGAAATTCTTGTAGAAAGTGCCTTCGTTAATACGTCGGCACGTTGGTAAAAAGACGAAATATGGCTAGTGATGAGCTTCCCTTCACTGGTTCTCTCACGAACGAAGTGAAGATCAATTTCTAAGTGCTTCGTTCGAGTGCTGCACTGAATTCATGGAAAGAGAAATCGAGCTCTTGTTATCACACCAGATAACTGGCTTCCAATTAAGCTAAAACCCTAGTTCATCCATCAGACTTTCGATCCATCAGTAGTGCTTGTTATTGACCTGTATTCTGCCTGCGTGCTTGATCTGGAGACGGTTGATTGCGTTTTGGTGAACCACTATATCAAATTGTTACCCAGATAAACACAATAACCGGTGATGGATCTTCGGTCATCTGGGTCATTTGCCCAGTCTGCATCACTGTAAGCGTTTAGGTGTAAATTTTTGCTAGAACTGATTGTTAGTTCATAATCAATGGTGCATTTTAAATATCTCAATATACGCTTAACAACTTTCCAATGTTCATCGAGAGGTTGTTGCATGTACTGACAAACTCTGTTAACACTAAAACATATGTCGGGTGTGGTGATTGTAACATGCTGAAGCGCACTCACTATAGTTCTGTATTGTCTTACATCTTCAATAGGTTCACCAATATTTTTAGATAGCTTTAAACTGCTATTCATAGGAGTAGCAATAGCTTTAGCTTGATCCATTTTTGTTCTACATAAAATTTCTTGTACGTATTGCCTTTGTGATAGGAACAATTGCTCTGGTGTGGTCTTGTTAACCTATATACCCAAAAAGTAGTTTAGTTGGCCTAAATCCTTTATGCAAATGTTTTATCCAAATGTTGAACCACCTTGTTGATCTCATGATTGTCATTCCCAGTGATTAATATATCATCAACGTACACCAATACATACACTGTGAATCTTCTGTCAGTCTTTATATATAATGATATGTCAGATTTTTTTTGCTTGAAAGTTTAAACCCGTTAAGGCTTGCTTAAGTTTTTCATACCAGGCTCTAGATGCCTACTTCAGCCCATATATTGCTTTTATGTAATCTGTGCACACCGTTTTTATTATCTGAATAATACCCTTGTGGTTGCTCCATATAAACTTCCTCTTTTAAATCTCCATTGAGAAAAGCATTATTATCATCCAGCTGTCTCATTTCCCAATTTTAACTTGCTGCAATAGTTAAAACTATTCGAATAGCGGTAGGCTTGGCAACCGAACTGCTGGTGGACTCAGCTCCACTGCTTCCATTGTGATCATCATTGTTCCTGTTTTCATCAATGTTGGGTGACAAATTGTCAGAAATGGAATTACTAGAGCTGCACTCTGATCAGGTTTTCGAGATGGTCGGTTGTCTGCCATTGAATTTGTCTTGACACGCCTTCACTCTGACCTTTTCAGTGCACTCCATTAAATTTGGTATGTTTAGTAGTTTTGTGTTGTTTTGCTCACATTTGTGATTACGTGTGCTGTTCTTATCTGCAAAGGGAAAGACAGACTCATTGAAAGTAACATGTCTAGAAATGTAAGTCCTCCCCTTTTTATCCAAGCATATATATATCCTTTTTGGTTATTAGCATAACCCAAAAAGGTGGATGGGCTGGATCTTAGGCTAAGTTTATTTTTGTTGTACGGTCTGTGGTAAGGAAAACATAGGCATCCGAAAATTCTTTAGCTATTGTAATCTGGCTTGCAATTAAACATCTCATGTGGGCTTTTATAATTTAAAATTTTGGTAGGAAGCTTATTAATTAAGTAAACAACTGTGCTAAAAGCTTCTTGCCAGAATTTCATTGGTAATGATGCTTGTGATAGGAGAGTTAAACCAGTATCGACTATGTGTCTATGTTTTCTTTCCACCAAACCGTTTTGTTTAGAAGTGTAACGACACTTGATTCTATGTAGAATGCCCCTATCATTAAAATATTTCTTTAAAGTCATGAATTCTCCACCTCCATCTGTTTGCATAATTTTATTACCCTGATTTATTTGTTTTTCTATTAACCTGTTAAAATTAATTGTAACAGCACATGTATCGGATTTGTTTCTGAGAAAATATATCCAGGTATGCCTCGTATAAGCATCGGCAATGGAAAGATAATACATGTAGTTTTGCGATGAACATATCAGTGTTGGACCCTACAAGTCTGCAGCGACAAGCTCTAGTGGCCTAGTGTAGACTGTTTTAGAGTTGCTGAAAGACAACTTATGATTTTTGCCTATGTGACAATGTGTACAAATGTGCTTAGCCAGTAAAATTTTACATACTATATTACTATTCTGTAGGAATTGTTCAACAATTTTGAACTTGGGGTGTCCCAACCTATTGTGCCAAGTATGTAAAATATCACTACTACTGTCATTGCTAGGACTAATATTACTAGCAGTGTTATGATCATCACCATCAGATTTGTCAACATGAATATTTCTCATATCAATGTCACTTTTGTTACAAGAATCATCAACCACATTTCTTTCAATACAGCAGTTTTTGTCAATGTCACTAATATCACAATATGTATTATTGCATGTAAAACCCCTATTAGTTGCATTCTTGAATCTGATATTGCCGAATTTGTATAGTTCATTGTGCAAGTTACCCTGCAGCAATGTAGCCTTATTACGTATATCTTTAACAACACAATATTTCGGGTGAAACTCGAAGTATACATCGTTGTCATTGGCGAACTGAGAAAAGCTAATTAGATTCTTTTTAATATTAGGCACCCTTAATAAATTGTTTTAAGTAAAGTTGCCTTTTACCTTTTATGTAGCCATTTCCAACATGTGATATACTTATAGCTTCTCCATTTCCCATATGTGACTTTTGCGTACTTGAATAATTCCTGTTTCTATGATTGAGATTTTGAAGATTATTTGTGATGTGATTTGTCGCCCCCGAGTAAGGATACCAATCATCAATGTTGGGTTCGTCAGCCTGTGTAGAATCATTGCTTGTGCTCTGTCCCTTTGAAATATCATTTTTAGATCTAGTCTGTTGATTAACTTGAGCTAGGTTTGCACTAGGTCCTCTTTGCAGAGACTGATTTGATTGTGCCGTATTGAATTCAGAATTAGAACGAAAATAGCACACATTGGTCGTATGTCCAAACTTATCACAAATTTGACATTTTACACGATTGTTGTTGTTTGGCCACCTTCTACGACCTCTACCCCATTGGTGTTGACCACCCCTTTGGCTTTGTGTCTCTGGCCTTTGTTGACTTATTGCATTCTTCTACTGTGGTTTATTTCTTGAACTGGTTGCCATGTTAACAAAATATTCTCCCTGTATAGCCTTTCTTTGCTCAACTTTGCCTTCATGTGCCAGTAGTGCAGTGTGAACAAATTGAATATTTGGTACGGTCGGTTGTGTCGCAAGGTATGTAACTAAAGACTCGTATTCTTGATCAAGACCATTAGTAATCACCAATACTTACTCATTATCTGAAATTTTATGACCTATGGCACTAAGTCTATCACATAAATTCTTGATTTTAGTGAGATAATCCCTCATGTTCATATCTTCTTTTCTTATGCTTTGCAACTCTCTTCTGTAATGCATGATTCTAGCCGATGATTGGGCATTGAAAATCCGCTCAATTGTTGCCCAGATCTCATGTGATGTATTGCACCCAACAATTTGTGATAGAAGTCCAGTGCTAATAGATGATAATAACCAAGATGCTAACAAACTATCTTGTTTCATGTATCTTGTATAATCAGAATTGCGAATGAGATTTCCTTGTTCATCAGGTACCATGACAGGGGGTATGGTTAGTGTGCCCCTGATGTACTCTTGAAGGCCATATCCTCTGAGTGTTGTCTCTACTTGATATTTCCACAGTATGTAGTTGTCCTCATCTAGAGGAGTTGTGATGATTTGGCTTTTCGGCTTTATAAGAACGGTGGCTGAGTTTGCGATGGTGGCGATATCATTTCTTGAACTTGCAGATGTGATGTCATCATTCTCACCCGCCATTGTGACAAAAAGAGATTCTTTGGCGAGGCAAGAAATTGTAGCCAAGAATTGTGGAAAGGAATGAAAATCTGAAGATACTTTGGCGAGGCAAGAAATTACAACAAAGAATTGAAGTCAGAAATTTAGATTTAAAATCTAAAATGTCGGATGAAAGAAAACAGGGATTCAGATGCCCCAATATCAACAGAGGATGAACTGCAGCCAGAAGAGAGATGAAGATCTTGATTTGATCTCTTCTAGGCATGGCAGAAATGATGCAGCGGTCAAATGAGAACAGATGCCCCTTGATCGTGAAGGGTACAACACTCTAGTGATGATAGTATAATCTTAGGAGCTATAAAATAAACCCCTTACTCTGAAATGAAACAAGAACAATGGACTGCTGTGTTGTAATTCGTCCTCTGATGAAGATCTGATAATGATGGTAAGAAAATGTGATGCCGTGAGGCTATCTTGCTCTGATACCAAATTAGCAGATTGAAGAAATTCAATATTATTGTTGTAGATGTAATAGATTTTTGTACAAGTAATTGTAATCATTATTATCTGTACAGATCCATTGTTATATATATATATATATATATATATATATATATATATGAGTTAAGAGATGTAACAATAATGTTACAGTAAAGCCCACATCCCATAATTAGGCAATAACAGAACTGATTGTATCAAAGGCCGCATGTATATTATCTCTTATTACTTTTATGGTTAAGAAGGAAGGCCTGAATTTCTGAAGCAATTATTTGGTCGGCTTCTTCTTGGATGGATCTCTATCATACCTCTTAGTGGTAAACTTCTTGAACATATATTGGAAATTAAATGGTGAGGTGGATATTAGATTTCATGGTGTGCATTTCTTTTTTAAGTTATCTAACGACATAGATAGAGATTGGATTCTTGAATCTGACCCAATTTTTATTCAGGAAAGTATAATAATAAGATGGGATCCTTCGATAGGTAACTCACAATCACAGATTGAAAAGTAGTTGTATGGAATCATTTCTACAGAATTCCAATTATACTATGGACTCTTTTAGATATAAATTGGCTTTCATGTCACATAGGAAAATAGATTTATTTTGATTGCATTACATAGAGAATGCTTAGATTTAGATATGCTAAGGCATTGGTAGAGGTTTCCTCTGATTTCAAGCAACCTAAAACAATAGAAATTGCTTGATTAGGTGATAAATGTCCCTCTGTGAAACTATCTCATGATTGGTGACCTAAATTTTGTACTATTTGCAACGTGTTTGCCCATAATACTTCTAATTGTGATTTAAGTACTAAGGTTGGTATGGGAAATTTTGAGCAGTATGATGTTTGTATGTTGAATAATCATGTTGGTGGCTATGTACATACTGGTCAGCAAAATAAGGAAGTTCGTGCCTATGATAATAGTAATACATGGACTACTGTTAATTCTAAGAAAAAGCAAATTTGGAGGAAAAAAGATGTTAGTATTAATAAGGAGAATATTGGTGGTGTTACAGATGCTGGAAATTATAATATTAATCCATTTGAAGCTTTGGCAACTGATGTTAATGATAACAGTATTAGAGTTAATGCTAGAATAAATGGCTTTAATTTTCAAGATATTGTTGTTGGTGTAAAGAAAGATCAAAACATAGGGGTAAACATTAAGTATAGGTCTAATGTGGACATGGCTAATTCTACTGATGATAATGAAACTTTTGTTGGAAATTTATTCGATGACATTGTGGAGAATATGGATAATATTCATAAATCTGCTGATCAATTTGGTATGAGTTCATTTTCTTCTACTGCTGCACCAAGTTTATCATCTTTATCTTCTTTTGCTTTGATCAATTCTACCAATAAATCTTTCTCAACAGTTTTATCATCAAATGCAACCATGTCTTGCTCATCTTCTTTTAGCTTTAGAGCACCATCATCTGTTAGCAACCTTGTGAGCAATTCATCTGCTTCACCATACTCTAAGTTATCCCCTCCTCCTCATATTTTCTTCTTCCTCTACTCTCTAACTCATCAAAAAGTAGTAGGCAGAAGTATAATAAGAAAAAGCAGTTTGATCTTGATGATTTGGATGATGGAATGGAATATGTGCTAGATGATGTTATGCCTTTAAATAATTCTAGGAAGTCTTCTTCTAAACATATTGTGACACCCCACGTCTATTAAGGTCACTCATTAAGAGAATGCATTAAGTTTCGTGAAGCGCTATAGGTAAACAGAAACAGAAACATTACAAGATAGAAATAAAATAGCAGCTGAATTAAAAACTTTATTAATCATAAAGCATCGTGGTTCAAAACATCATATGTAAGACATAAATAAAACCAGTACATCATTAAAATTTATGTCTTGTACTTAAAACATCATAGTACAATAATAAAAGAAGCATAATTTCCCAAAAGAAACAGAGCCATAGTAGCAAGGATAAAACTTGAGCAATACATCTAAGAAACTCCAAGCAAGACGATAGCAGAATCCTGATTAAGCTTGAGTATTCCCGCCCTGAGAACTTAGGGGAAATCGGAAGAGAAAGAAGAGAAAACAAAATGAGTTAGGCATAAAATCTGGCGAGTCCAGTTACTTTTAGCATATAAATAAGTAAAAGTATCATGATAGGCATATAAAGTGGATAAGAAAGATAACATCATAGAAGGTAAGTATGACGAAGTAAACATGATAGACATGATGGAGTATACTATGCATCTCTAATGATTTCTCTGCGCTAATACTAGTATAACAAGAATGAAATGATCCCCAACATGTATAAGATGGTAGACTTAGGCGTATTTTCGGTGAGCGATTTTAATCCCATACAATCCACAAGCAGCCCAATAACGGACTCCTAAACTTACCAGAGTCTAGATGTATCCTAATTACTACCATAATCGAACAGCTCCATACTCCGTAGATATCCTGTGCATGCCCCACAGCAGGACGTATCACTTTCTAAAGTGGTAACCCTTCGTTGATGTGCACAACCATATCTACAGGTGTCATGGTCGTCTTATCCCCTTCTGCCAAACCATGCACGCACATGACCCCGCTCGATTTGCGCCGCCTACACCGCCCTCCACGTTTGGATATCTTACAATCAGCCCAGTAAACGTGCCCCGACTCCAACCTAGGGTGGAGTACTCGTTTGATACCATTATATGGGTTACTGACTGAAAGGGTCCCACACACAAGATGATGCAAGCTCTCCCCTTTGTCTTGCATCCCCACTAGGATTTCCATAGGATATGCTTACCTAACGGTGTCTTTAATTACAAAACCCCAACCGGTTAAGTTTGTGGGCCTATATATAAATATTACCCACCCAACCCCAGATATACTAAACCCTCCCACTATTTCAACCAAGTTTACTTAACCCCTATTCAAATAGACATGTTCACACAATCCCTATGGATTCAACTAGGTTAAGTATTCATCGTCATAGCCATATTCATTTATGGCTATAATGTACTAGACTCCCAACGTTAAGCCTACAACTTGTGGACGTTGGATATACCGGTCGGTTCCAGGCAGACTTCTTCCATAAATCGGGCTTAACCTCGTGTCTTAGTACGTCTCGTGTTTATGCACTTAGACCCCTCACATTAGATTCAACACTTGCGGTCGCTGGATATGCTGGGCGGTTCCGGGCAGACTTCTACCACAAGTGCAGTCTAACCTTGTGTCGAAGTGCGGTTACAGTTTCTAATTACTGTAATCCTAGGCATTTCAATTATTAACCAATTATTCCTATGTCGTTATAGGTTTTCATGCCCTTTTCCCCAATTATGTTCATAATGAATTATATACCCCAAATTCATATTCATATACACTATTCAAGTTATGCCAAATTTTCCCATTTACAAGTTATGCTCAATTTTAATGTTTTTTCCCTCGTTCCCAATCTAACGCATTCGCAGATTTTAGCGGCATGCCTAGGATCGAAAGTAGCCTGGCTATAAAAAATAAAAGGGGAAGGATGAAGGGATGATGACAGGAATGATTATTCTAATAAAATTGACATAAACATATAGTGGCATAATGATAAGATGGGCATATAGGAACAGATCTGGTGAACATGTGATAAAAGAACAGATTCTAACATAGTAGGGATGTCATAACAGGCATGATTAGATCTAAACATCGATTCAGATGTCCAACTAATAACAGATCCAATTTTAACCATAACATTATAGGTAAACAGTAAAATAATGGAAAATCTAACATGAAGAATAGGTGAAGATTTAGTTATAAGTCATAATCATGTCATAACATCATAGATTCATAGGTTATATCAGATCTGATATGATTCATAAGGTTATAGGCATAGATCCAAGTTAATGTCATATCAAGTTTTACTTTTAAATATTTAGATCTAAAATTAACATTGACTCACGGTGTTTAGATCTAGAAAGATAAAAGGAGAATAGCAGATGTTGAATCACATATCTACACTTGAACAACTCTAAACTTGATTAACTTCATTGAAGAAGAAGAAAAGGATTTGATTCAACCCGGGCAACAACTACATCCAGTCCTCCATTATTTTTGGTGTGCAAAAACATGAGAAATGAGGTCATATATATAGCTGCCAGCCCCAAACCCTAATCTGATACGTCTGCCCTAAGGGGGTCGACCCATGGGTTGACACCCCCCTTCAGGGCTCGACACCCTTGGCCGGGATTTTTCCCGCTCACCCAACTTTCTGCGTTTTTGAATTTGTGGACCTAATTTTTTAATTTCTGGACCTTTAATATATATATATATATATATATGTGTGTGTGTGTGTGTGTGTGTGTGTGTGTGTTTGTGTGTTCTTCTTGCATGTATACAAACTTCAAACCTTAATAACTTCTTCATACGATGTCCGGTTTATGCAAACTAGGTATCTATTTTGGCCAGAATTCCGAGACGAACGCAATTGCATAGTCCGTTTCACTTAATTCTGAATATTAAATTAATTATTATTCAATTTATCTTCTTTAGTGTTATTAAAGTACGGGGTGTTACACATACAAGGAGAAACCATTCTTCACTCCTCTGCCCTCTTCGGATTAAATGAATGGTTTTCTTGTGTGTTGATTTGTATTGTTCTGTTGGCTTTTAATGCAGGATTTTTTCTGCTAATGGCTTATGTTGGTTATTCCTTTTTCGCACTTCAAGCTTGAGTAGCTTTCTGTCATCTGCATCAAATAACTCTTTTTGGTTATGTTATCATCGTTATGGCAATTTCTCTGCATTGTTATTTGGCTATCTAATGTTAAGCTATATTGCATATCATTACAAGAAAAATACCCTATTGCAACTAGCTATTTGCAACAGGCGACATATGACAGTTGCAGTAAATGATATTTAGCAACAGGCCCATTATAGCAGTTGCAATAGATGAGATTTAGCAACAGACCTTTTCTTTCTGTTGCGTAAAGCATATTTTTAGCAACTGTGCTTCCCTTCTTGTTGCAAAAACATACTTTTAGCAACTGTGCTTCTATAGCAGTTGCAAAAAAGGTATTATTTGCAATTGTCCTTCCAAGCCAGTTGCGAATAAATATCTTTAGCAGTTGTTTTTGCCGCTTGCAATAACTGTATTTATTTACAACTGGTAAAGCCATTTGCAAAAAACGTGCTATTAAAATTAAGTATAATCTTTTAATGATTAACTTTTAATTATTAATTTTAAATAGCTACTATTAAATGATTAACTACTAGTAATTATATAATAATTAAGATTAATATATAATAATTATTAATTAATATATAATAATTATTAATTAATAATAAAATTTAAGTATTATAAAGTGATATTTATAACTGATAATTAAATAATAATAATTAATAATTAACAAGTAATAATAATTAACATATAAATAATAATAAATTACGAAATAATTAATGTTAAATAAATTATAAATAATAATTAATAATAATAATTCATAAATATAAATAAATAATAATATATACTCAATATTTAATAATGTATAACTAGTAATATATAACAATAATTTATACAAATTATTATTTTTTTAATTAATTATTAGTAATCTACAAATTATACTATTATCGTAGCTTTGTGCTGATAGTTCGATAAACCGCCACTTTTGCCCCAAAATTTCGTAACCCGCCTTAGAAAATTTCGTAACCCATCCCAAATCATCTCTCGTGCTCGTGCGTTTTCTTTCCTCTCATTTCCCAATACACCTCTCACTGTTCCATATCAAATTAATCTCGTTTTCAATTCGATTCTTCTTCCTTTCGTTTGAAGCAAAGTAATCTCATGTCTCATCTACCATCCGAAGCAACAATGGGTCGAAGCAACGATGGATTGCCTTTTTACTTCCACGTCAACCCTAGATTCTATCGCTACTTGAATTTGTATCGACCGCTTCTATGATATCTCTGGTTGGTATTGACAAAGGAATCGCCTCTTGTTTGAAAGGGTTATCGTCATCGGTTTGCGAAGAGCCATCTCTTCTAGTTTGGAATATGTAAAGCCTCGTTTTGAAAGGATGCCTCATGTCTGATTAGAGGAAATCGATGT
The DNA here is from genome assembly GCA_030737875.1 of Allium sativum. Classification (NCBI taxonomy): domain Eukaryota; kingdom Viridiplantae; phylum Streptophyta; class Magnoliopsida; order Asparagales; family Amaryllidaceae; genus Allium; species Allium sativum. The sequence goes on from CM060918.1 coordinate 959,279,930, forward strand.
CACCATCAAATGGAAAATTACGTCACCTTCACCTTTAGTTCCAGAATCTGTCTTCGGTATCACCTTCAGCTCCAATCATTATTCGCTCTCTCTGTTTCGTTAGAGGGAAACGCGAATGAGATTTGGACTTAGATTAATCAGCACACTAAAGATCCAAGATTCCAGGATTTAATTTTAAAGTGAGTCTTCTATCATTTTTTAGTACTTGATGCATTGCCACATAATCTATTATTGGGGTGTTGAATTTTCATACAATGATGATGGTGTAAATTATCAAAAAACTGAAATGTTGAGAAATTGTGGCACTGGCCATGTAGTACGTAGAAATAAGTTCAGTATCCACCTTGCAAAATGATAAAATAAACATAATATCAGCTTATTTAGTAAAATTTATCGAAGGTCTATCCAGATAAAAGTTGAATTACTATAATTTCTTTGGAAATTCAGACGGCTGATAACTAACTTTTGATTTAGATCAATCACTTATTCAAATTATCCATGTGAAATCAGTATAAATGGCATTTTCTATCTTTATTTTATGAAATCAGGAGAATGAGGCTACTGCATCGCTGAGCGAGGTACTGCACCAATTCTGGAGCAAGTTCGGCCAAAATGGTATTTATCATGGTGATATTTTTCCACATTTGTTTCTTCATATGTCTCCTACACTTGGCAAATGAATACAACTTAAGCCTCCATGATACACTGAAAATGGATGAATATAACTTGGTAAATGAACTCATGAATCTGTCTTTACTATTTTCAAATTTAGAGATATGTAATTTGGTCAGTGGATGTGTTAGGCGAACCATTTATAGTAATAATTCAGCATTCGGTACATAGTATATCTTACTAAATTCGATTTGCATGAGGTTTCTATTTAACTTGAATAATTTTATACGCCTACATAAATGCAGATCGTTCGTGTTTGGCAAGCAGACAAAGATGGGAGCTATGACAAGCATGTGCCCATTCATGAGCAACAACAAACTTGGAGCATGAACTACAGATTTGTTCTATCATAAGTAATTATTAGAAAATATTCTATTTTTAAAAAATGTGTTGTGTGAGAGAAGAAATTGTTATACATGAGTGGTGTATGAAAATTGTAGAAATTTTTGTTGTAATTGTTTATAATATTAAAACTTTGTTAAAATAAAATTTTTATTTATTTATTTTATTTTGTGATATACACTATTACTAAAATGAATATATTTAATATGTAATATCTATAAGCTGTAATATTATTATTTTTTACAGATTTATGGATCTATTGCAATAGGCGTAAACCGTTGCAAAATGATTTGTTGCAACAGCAAAAGCCTATTGCAAAAAAGTATACCGCAACATCTTATTGCAACAGGCAAAAAATATTGCAGACTTTTTGCAACTTCGGCTATATTAACAGGCGCATGTCTGTTATAATAGGTCTACTGCATCAGATGTCGCCTGTTGCATAAAGTGTTTTTTGTTGTAGTGTATTGTCATGGATGATGCAGATTATCATTTTTTGGTGCTGAAGGATGGCTGGCAATTTATTTGTTTTCGTGATTCATGTTTGTAGTATGTTGCTCAATAGCAATTAATTTGTAGCTAGTGTTAAAATGTTATGTTATGAGTAATGAGTATATATTGGAGGTGATTATGTATGTTGTAAACATTTTTGTTAAGAAATTAAATTTTCATGCTTGCCTTTTTTTTAAAAAAAAATCGGTTTTATGCAATACAAGGGCTATTGGCAATCAACAATCAGATAACAAATAAGATATTTAAAGCTAAATACTTATAAAATAAAATTTTGTCATTTCAGTATGAACAAAGACAATGAACGACATTACATACTTTGGTAATAAAAAAAAATCAACGGGTATAAGTATTTTATACAATACAAAATTGAAAACCAGATGCTTTTCAGTTGATAATACAGATCTATGACAATTAATTCATCGAGCAAAAGAATTAAAAATCAGTAGAGAATTTTTATTAATCTAGGTTATAACAGTACCTTTAAATTGCCAGATGTTTTTGCTGTCCTTTTGAGTTTCCTTGAGAATTATAAACCCAATGTCTCATACTTTAGAACTTGTGGTTATTTAGCATATGTTCGCATTCCAGACCCTAAGAAAATAAAATTGGCAAGTAGAGCATATGAATGTGTATTTATAGGCTATGCTATCAATAGCAAAGCATACCGATTTTATGACCTAAATACACATAATATAATTGAATCAAATGATGCCGATTTTTATGAGACAAAATTTCCTTTTAAATTAAGGAATAGTGGGGGCACATCAAGTATGCCTATTAAGACAGAACTTAGTAAAAGTTCTAAAGCTGAACATAGAAGAAGTAAAAGAGCAAGAACCCTAAAATATTTTGGTTCGGATTTTTGTGCTTTTACTGTAGAGGAGGATCTCTTAAACCTCCAAGAGGCCTTATCTTCTTTAGATGCCGATTTTTGGCAAAGGCTATAAATGATGAGATGGATTCTTTAGAATCCAATAAGACTTGGCATTTGGTAGATTTACCTCCTGGTTGTAAATCTATAGGCTGTAAATGGGTGCTTAAATAGAAATTAAAACCTGATGGCACAATTGATAAACATAATGTACGACTAGTAGCTAAAGGTTTTAGACAAAAAGAAAATATAGATTTCTTTGCCACTTTTTCACCCGTAACTAGAAAAACATCTTAATCTTACTTGCTTCCATTCATAATTCACTAATACACCAAATGGATGTTAAAACCGCTTTTTTAAATGGTGAATTAGATGAAGAAAATTATATGGACTAGCCTGAAGGATTTGTAGTACATGGTCAAGAACATAAAGTATGTAAATTAGATAAATCATTATATGGTTTAAAACAAGCACCTAAACAATGGCATGAAAAATTTGATAACTTAATCATTTCATATGGTTTTAAAGTTAATGAAAGTGACAAATGCATTTATTACAAATCCGAGAATGACATTTTGCACTATTATATGCCTTTATGTAGATGACCTACTCATCTTTAGGTCAAACATTCATGCCATAAACTCAACCAAATCCTTATTAAGTGCCAATTTTGATATGAAAGATCAAGTTGAGGCGAGTGTAATCCTTGGTATTAAAAATACTAGGTTAGAAAAGGGAATTTCTTAGGATCAATCTCACTACATTAAGAAAATACTGAAGAAATACAATTACTTTAACTGTAAACTTGCATGTACACCATATGATCCAAGTGTAAACTTATTTAAGAACACCGTTGAAGGTGTTAGACAGTTTGATTATGCGAGCATCGTTGGCAGCCTTCGGTATGCCACTGATTGTACTAGACCCGACATTTCCTATGTCGTAGGATTATTGTGCAGGTTTACCAGTAGACCTAGATAGAGCACTGGAATGCTATTGAAAGGGTCATGAAATACCTTAAACGAACTATGAACCTTGGATTAAATTATGAAAGGTTTCCAACTGTACTTGAAGGACATTCTAATGCAGACTGGAATACCTGATCTGTTGATTCCAAAGTGACTAGTGGCTATATGTTTAGCATCGCTGGAGGATCTGTTTCTTGGAAATCCAAGAAACAAACTATTTTGGCTCAGTCCACTATAGAGTCTGAGATGATAGCACTAGCCACAGCTAGCGAAGAAGCAAAGTGTTTAAGAAATCTGCTAGCTGAGATTCCGTTATGGGAAAAACCGATACCAGCTGTGTTGATACATTGCGATAGTACCGCGGCTATTACAAAAGTTCAGAACCGTTATTATAATGGTAAGAGACGGCAAATATGTCGTAAGCACAACGCTGTTGGAGAACTACTTTTTACAGGTACCGTTAGAGTGGATTACGTACGCAGTGATGAAAATTTGGCAGACCCTTTGACGAAAGGACTGTCTAGAGAGAAAGTCCTTAATTCTTCTAAAAGAGTGGGACTATTTCCCTTAGATTGTTGAGTCACGCACAATGGTAACCCGACCTTAATGACTGGAGATCCCAAGAACTAGGTTCAATAGATAAAAACAAGTTGTGTAGTGATAGGAGTTGAACATGCTATTTAATAAACCAAGAAGCATGTATTCATGAAGTGATTAAAGGATGAGTTGATAGAAACTCTTAATGAGATCTGTACTCTATTTGTAGTGGAGTACCTACCTTTAGGAGTACTCTTGATAGACTCACCTATGTGAATGTGGAAATGTGGTCGTTTCCTATGGAGTTTTGGGCAAAACTTCTAGAGCGTTCACTAAACTGGGATAGACGTGCATGGCCATAAATGCATGGGCCTACTTGATTGCACTATAGAAAAGGTTGTATGTGGTTTGATGTCAGGAATAGAGTTCAAGACTACGTGTCACTCTAGTAAAAACTGAATCTTATTCACTATACAAAGGTTCAAGTCGGATGACACCTTTGTTTGTGCACAATCTTACATTTTTAGAAACTGCTCGAAAATATTTTTAAAAATTCAAGTGGGGGATTGTTGGAAATGTTTTTACAAAACATTAGGTAAATTATTAAAAATGTTGGAATAAGTGTATGAATGGCTCCTTTATGTGAATAGTCCCACATCATGGGACTATATGGAAGAAGCAAGTATTTATACTTGTTTCAAAGAAATCATGTTGGGGCCTTGGGCTCCCAATACATGATTAGTTGTGAGGAGGGAGACCATGCATCATGACACCACACACACACGCGACCGACCGACTCAATTCGACGCGGCCCAGCCCGGTCTGGTTCGGTTCGGTTCGGGCTCGGGTTTGGGCTTTGTGGTGTAGACACTTATATTTTTGGACCAGAAAACCTTGCCTTTTTCAAGCCCTTTTTTATGGAAAATATTTCTGAGCCGACTTTTACATGAAGCGGTAAACTCTTGACTCGTTATTTCAGTAGATCTGATTTTCTCTCATTGCCCATTATTTTCGTTCAGCCCTAATCCCCATCTATATATTATCTTCAATTGTAGACGAGATTATCAATCTGAACAACATTTTCTTACCTTCGCCATTTAAAAAAGAGAAGTTTTTATATTCGAAACTGCAAATCTGCACTGATTTGTTGTGCAAGCAAATCAATTATTCTCTTCAAAGACTATTTTATGCTAGAGGCGGCGGAAGAAGTACGAATTGGTTTGCACCACCAACCAGAACGCTGAATCGTCTTCAAGAAAGCGACTAGTACGTGACTCAACCATTGTTTCCCAACAGTAATCTATTTGCGCATGCCTATTGTTTGCTTTGATCAATCTTTTCATTGTACTTAACATCTTATAGGGCCTGCACATGCTTCACATGCTTTAGTCAAATCTTGTATCTTATTTTATCGGCTATTTTACATTAAGGGTTGTTGTACATCTTTGATTCATAACTTCTTGTCTAATTAATTATTTGAATTTCCCTTTCTTATCTATTAAATGCCTATGTCCAGGTTTTCACATTTTTCCTAAGATTTGCTAGACTAATTAGCCTGTCTTATCCTATACTACGCTTATTTGCTTCTTTCCTTTCAAAATTGCTTGTTCATTTATTGCTTTCTTTCCAAATCTTTGCTCACTCTTTAATATTATACTTAATATTTATTTATGACAGTGTTGTGTTTGTTGTCATCGTCTATTTTGCCTACTAACCTATACACAATACTTATTTTACTTCCATACTTGTACACTAGCATGCCTATTATTTGACTAAAGATATTAGCTTAATATGTTGCTTGATATGAAAATTATTTACACCATTTAGATTACAAAAAGGTTGAAATTTGTTTAATAAAAGGGTTATTCTTCCTTACTCAAGATTATTATTTTTATTATATAAATCCATTTTGCAAGTCTTGACATTTAATTAGATTTATTCCTTTATACTAGTTACCCTGTAATTGATATGAAACAAAAACATATAATATCAAAAGGAAAATTATTTAGAATTTATTTTTATTTATATTTTTTCATATACATTTGTAACACCCCACACTTTTCTACATCCAAATGTCAACAAAAATAGAAACTCGAACACATCCAAACATGGAGCATGTAAATCTAGTACCTATAAATAAATGAGCACAAACAAAGTATGAAAAAATAATTCACAACTAAAACAAGATAGGATAAACAAGTATCAACTCAAGTAACTACCTTTTTAAAGTAAGTCACTTTGTCAATACCGATCTTGAGAGAGAATGAGAACCAAAATCCAAATTTAAACACATATAAGAACCCGACCTTCTCTAGAAAATCTGGGTGGTTGTAATGAGGAGGGGGGTCAGAACAACAAGATTTCGATAAATAGGAAATGTACAACACAAATTATAATACACAGATGTATCCCGTTTGGTTCAACCCAAGATGCATGCCTATCAATGTTAGCTTCTAGCATGACCCTGTAAATATTTACACATGACTCTAATTACCTTCCCAAGGTAGTATTCTCTAAATATGATACCGAGACAGAACATTTACGTATATGTTGGTGAAGCCTTTATACCAGGACATGGTTAGTTATTTAATCGAGGGTGGACTTATTGGTCACTTAATATTTCTCGATGATTTATTCAATGTTAACTTAAACTAGAGGGCACTAGCTGTGGGCCCTATTGGTTAAGTAATCTTTCATTCATGCATATACTCTTACCCTGCATAAGGTGAGAGGTAGTATTTTATCGCTCGCTATACACCCTAGCTGACCTTATTGGACTATCTCCTTAGTCGCTTGCTACTTACTGTAGGATGGTACCATATTTGATGTTTTTAATTTTCGAGTTTGGGAAGGCCCCACACACACACATGCCATTTAAGACCCCTAGATTGGAAGACCTATTTTGAGGTGGACTCTTTGAGCCTAGCCACCAAGGAAGTGGACTATACTCGAAGATTATCAAGTTCGTATCCAATTAGCCTTTAATTCCTATCCTTATGGGAGTAAAGCGGGCTACGTTCTTTAGTCATTTCTTGTTTTGTTTCTCATTACGGGCGGGAGCAGGACCCCTTTTAGCCACTTAAGACCTCACTCATGGAGTAAACCTTTTTTTTGGAAATAAACAACGCTATGTAAAATAATTATCGTCACGGATTCCTATGGTAAATAATAACTAGCATTATTTACCTTCCAAGTCCATTCTAACCTTTAATTGTAAGTTCTATATTAACAAGTATAAATAAGGAAAGTTATATCCTCTTTATCCTAGGTTATTTATTTCACTGTTTTCCCTAATTGGACTTAGTAATTTAAACAACCATCAATGCATATTTATCCCCTTTTACCTATTTCTGTTAATATGTTTATTGCTCTTTATAACCATAACTATCATATTTTTCCTAAGGCAACACTTTATCTTTTAATTCTATTTACTGCTATTGATTATAATTAATGCCGCCTTATGAAACTAACGGTCATAATTCCCTAAGACATTAATTAATATTTGAATACAATCTATTTCCATTGATTATAATTAATGTCATTTATGAGCCTAACGGTCATAAATTTCCTAAGACAATAATTTACAATGAAATATCCTTATTTTATCAGCCCCAAAAATATCTATTTGTTGTACCCCAATAGACATTTCTAATTTAATTGCTTATTTATTGCTTGTTGTGTGTGTATATATATATGCACCAGATCCCTCACATTAAACTAACCACTTGTGGATGTTGGACATGTTGGCCGGTTCCTGGAAGGCTTCTACCACAAGTTGAACTTAACCTCGTGTCTTAGTGCAATTATTATTTAATTGCTTAATTAGGTTTTAAAACATTAATCCTGGCCAATTTATAAATTGCAACCATTAGACTTAATTGCCTAATTAAATTTTCTTTCCCTAATCAGCGTCAGTTACAATAGCTATTTATTTATTTATGGCCCTATTTATAGCAGTCAATTATATTAGTTGCTACAATGGTCACCACAAATATATTCATTTAATATGGATTACATTTATATGTATAATTCAATAAAATGAATGTCGTTCAAACATTCAAACAAACATTCATTATTATGCATATTTTGTTATTTACGTATATTCGTGCGGATAATGTATATATGCATATATATTTATATTTGCGTTGTTAATGTGATTATCTTTCTTTAATTTAATATTTTAGTTTAATCAAATACCAAATATTTCTTTTTGTATTCAATCTTGCCATAAGATTCCAAACCTTACAAAAATACCGTTAGCTATAGTTACTGCAAATTATGCCTGACTGTCGGGATTGACATATTTTCAAATCACAAGAAATGTATGTTAGTGTATATTTTGGGATAGTTGATGCAAACTACAAATATGTTTATTTATATTTATACGTTAAGTTACACAACTTTTTCCTTTTTCAATCTTTTTGTCATACCTCTTGTGAATTCAAAATAATGTATTTATGTTTAAAAAGAGTAAAACAGTATATTTACAACAATTAAACCAAAACCTCAACAACATTGAACACAAATAGGCATATGTATTTTAAATTAAAAGCTTTGATTGAAATATCATATGAATCTGAATTACCAGAGAAAATAGAGGTTGATGGGTTGGGAGATAAATGCCTATTTGTTAAGTTAACATATGATTGGAGACCTCAGATTTGTACATCATGTAAAGTTTTTGGCAATGACACTAATGACTGTGAACTCGATGATAAGGCTAGGATGGCAAATGAGGGCCAACAACATAGGCAGGGTGATGCTGGCACTTTTAAAAATAACTTTCATGACAAACCACATGTTTATAATGCTCAGTATAATAGGAAGAGCAATAATATCAATACCTGGACATCAGTTAACCTTAAAGCTAAAAATTATTGGAGGAAGAAAGATGATACCAATGATATGGCAACTGCTAATGTTGTGGATGAAGAGCCTAATGTTAGTACGAATCCTTTTGAAGCTTTAGCAAATGAGCAAGCTGAAAATGGAAATATTGATGCAGTTGTGCATGATGTTCACACTAACACTAATGTGCAAGCTAATACTCAAGAGGTTGGACAAATCACTGAAGGCAATAATCAAGGGGTAGGGCGGAACTCTGATAATGCTGATAAGGCACATGTCACCACAAATCTTGTGGCTGATGTTATTACTAGTCCGGAAGCACAAGTCAACAATTCTCAGATAATTGCAGATCATAGTTCTGAAAATACCAATCCGGATGTCGATATGGAGAATTTGGTAGGCAATATCTTCGATGATACTCCTGTCAATGGTGCCAATTCTGCTAAAGGAGACTTAGGTAAGTCCTCTACGACAATGTCTCCCGTTGCCTCAAAGTCTCCTGTTGCCATCAAGTCTAGCGCTCCATAATCCTCATCTTCTCAACCCTTAAAAGCATCCTCTTATGGTAACCTAAAACCACCCGCAAACTTTCAACAACCATCTCCCAATGTGATAGGTTCAGGATTGACCTTCCCTGTTGTTAATCCTGCTTTGCTATCCAATGCGGTGCCCAGAAATTCTCTTCTATCTTTTCAAGTCAAGAATAATAAACTAAAAGGAAAATTCTGAGTAGACGACGATCCTAATGAAGGATATGATTATGGTCCAGAAGATGTGATGCCTCTCACTAGTAAAATGAAAACTTCCCGAAGGCACACGAGGAAGAATCTAATGTGTGACCCTTCTCTCAATTGATATGCTTGTGCAGATCTTTCCTAGATTGGCATCCGTGTACATTGTTGAAATCAGTTTTGTACTTTAATCTTTTGGTAACAAGTGGATTATTGATGTATGCCTCAGTATCATGGTCTACAGTTCCTTTCATGAAACTCACTGAGTCTGCAAGAAGAGCTGTTGGGAAATATTGTTTGGTAGTGCAAGGCGTGGAAATTAGGCAATTATCTTTGGAATTAGTTATGTATGATGAGAGTTTATGTATGATGAGAAGCTGTGTGATCTATGAGGGTTATTACGAGAGATGGTTAGTTTGTTATACCATTTCTACATGCTTGAGTGATTTCATATTGTAAATACCATTTAATGAATAAATGTTTAAGCTTAACTGTCTAAAATCACATAATTCACCATTTTATCTTTTTAATCAAATTCAAGTAATTTATCATTTTTACACTGGAACTAGTGATCTGGGATATAACTACATCCAAATGGTTTTTAACTGGACCGATTTCTATATCAACAGTGTTTTGCAATAACCACAATATTTTTTACAACCTAATTGTAGGCAATATGTATAAACAATTGAATAAACCTACAAATAATGTTATTCATAATCTCAAACCTATACTTCTAAGTTTTTGACAAAATTTATGAGCAGATCTGATAAGTGTTATTCCAAATTCAAGAATATTATAAACAGATATGGTGATATTAGGCACATATTTTGAGATATAATACAGACGAGATAAACTGGCTTATTATAACTTTGTATATAAATTTTCAACTCAGCTGAAAGCATCCAAATCTAAAACTTGAATAATCTTTTAGGCATACAATCCCCAAATTCTTATAGATCTACAATTATTATGAAAAGAGGATACATTCATATCTATAGATTTGCAAGAAAATAGGAAGAGATGGGAGAAATATGATGAAGAAGAACCTAGGCGCCAATCCATATCCTTTTTCCACTTGAATCTGATGATCCCTTTCAAATTGTATTGTAGTTTGTATTTGATTGAATATGAATATATTTTGATGTAGAAATTTATTCAAAGTGAAAGGGAAATGGAAGCTTTGGTGTTGCCTACAGATTTGTGTTGAAAAGAATGAGGCATTACCACTTTATTTATAGTAGTGGAGTTGGCCATAGACTGTTGGATTTATTTAAGAAACCATCCATCCGTCTATATAATATATTATAATGAAAATACCCTTAAAACCCAACCATCATTGAGTGTTTCAATCCCGAAGCAGCCGACACCCTCCCTAGGAGCGGTCGACCGCCCTCTAGCCAAAGTGTCCAATGAGGGTTAGGTATAAAGGGAAAGGAATTTATATTTTATTTATTTATTTTCGTCCGTTTTTCGTATTTCGCTATTAGCTTTTTCATACGAACTCTGTTTGCGAAACTCCAAACATGAAAGTTGACTAAAATTCTAAGGCAAATGCAACGGTTAAAGTTTCATGGTCAATTTCCACAATTTGCAGAAATTCCTATTTTTGAGATTATAATTCAATAACTAATTTATTGTAAAAATTCCAGGTTGTTACAACTTCGCTATACACATTTACATTTATATGCAATGTACAAAACAAAATTTAAATTCTCTGCTTGTTATATATGAAATTGTACACACACACACATATATATTTCTATTTAAATCCAAATAATAGAATTCACTTGCTTCCTTGTATTTTGATTTTGAATTTTAAATTTGAAAATTTTACCTTAAAAATTAACAAAAATTCTATGATACACACTATTACAAGAAAAGTTATTTATGAAATATTTAATTTCTTCTTACATATTCATTTCTATGCATTTTTAGCAACTTAAGTTGGATTAATGTTTGCAGTTTTTTTCAATATTTTCCTATTTTATAATTTTATTTAAGTTACTGAAATAAATATTGTTTTAAAATGAATTCAATTGTAAAAGGTTTATAAATTATTATTCACATAACTAACTGACTAAAAACTAGGTCGTTACAATTTGATTATTGGGAGACTATAAATATGCTTCTAAGTTCGATTTTTTAACTAACATTTCATTATCTTATTCTTTTTTTCTATTCTCTCCATTATTCTTCTTAATTTCCTAATTTCCACACTTATACTCTACTGATTTTCAAAAAGAATTATATCAATATCTTTCTATTTGATCTCCAAAAAACTCCCTTTGAAATTCAGGTGCTACTCAAGAATTATAGGATTTCTAAAAATCAAAGATAAAAAAATCAAGTTTTATCGAGTATGTCCTCGAAAATTGATACTGAGAAAGGTGTGATCATGTATAAATCGATTGGGTGTGATTGTGTTTCGAAAATAAATTGGGTGTAGGTTGTGGCCCGTAAATCAATTGAGTCTTGCGGTACTCCAGAAATCAGTTGGGGTGTTCCCTTGTAGCCCTGAAATCTAGGATTGCAATGTTGGATATTAGTTGAAAAGAAATCCACATCAACCGAGCATTGTGTGGGAATAGATGTAACCGGCGTGTACCTTCCTTCTACTACTTATTATTATTATCAACATCTGTGATGGATTTTGTGATTTTTGATGTTCATGATTTGCATAACACTTTAATGAAATTAAATAGATTTCAAATAATTAATAAAATCCATAAAACACTATTCACCCCTTCACTAGTGTTTAGTTTGCCTTAAGATCCTTAATCTGAATCCCCAATAATTGGTATCACAACACTAGTTCTCAAAATTTTCATAATCTTATTTTTTGAAAAGTTTAAATGGTAACCAACACTGGAATTGTCAATACTAATAGTTCATTTGTAGAGGGTCAGTCCACTGTTATACCGCACTATTCAATTGTAGCAATTATGCATATTAGGCTCATAGAATGAAAATTTACTTACAATCTGTAGGATTAGACCCTTTGAATATCACACAAACAGAATATGTTGAACCTATTATTAATTTTCACAACAGACTAATGATCAAAAAGCCACTACACAAAATAATTCAAAAGCCATGAATATTTTATTTTGTTCACTATATAGAAATGAATTTAATAGAGTATCCGGTTGTAGATCTGCAAATAATTTATGGAAAATTATGCAAGTGACTAATGAAGGAACAAGAAAAGTTAAACAGACCAAAATATCTGTATTAACCTATCAGTTTGAATTATTTCAAATGAATTAGAATGAGTCTATCTCCAATATGTACTGGAGGCTCCTGCAGATCGTACATTCACTAATGGCTTCAAAAGAAAAAAAACCATATTCTGAGGATGATCAATTTAGAAAAATCCTGAATTTATTAACTTTAGATTAGGGTCAAAAGGCTCTGACAATTAAAGAGGCCAATGATATCATGGAAATGGAAATTTGTAACGACCGGAAATTTTGAGACCGATTTCAATTTGATTTTTAATTAATTTTATAAGGATTTATAGTTGATTTTTAAATTTCGATGATTTAGTATTATTTCAATAGTTTAGAAAAAGACATTTCTCAAACAATCTCGAAATTCAACGAAACAAATTTTACCCGATCCAGAATGTTGAAAAATGGTAGGGTTTCAAATTTCATAATTTTCGGAATCAGTATGTGAGCGTACGAAAAATAAACACATACTGGGTCAACTGGTCAAAATTAAGTGATAACGTAATAAAATAATAATACCAATGGTCAAACGGACTCCAACTTCAAAAAGACGTGTTTCATTGGATCCGTGACTATGAAATATGTTAGGGTTCAAAATTTCGTATCAATCGCATTTCCCGTTTGATCATACGGGTGACAGAAATAAATCAAGCTTTAACCTTTAAACAAGAAAGAACATGAATGTTTCTTTTTGAGTTGCCTTCTAACTAAGGCCCTAGTTTGTGTTTCTTCCCATCTCTTCATCTTTTGACACTTCATCAATTCATCGCCTCCCTTCTTTTATAAAATCTAAAGCCTTATCTTCATTTTCACTTTAACCTCTCTCTTTTTCCCTTAAGCTCCTTCCTTTTCCTTGCCTCTAGTAATGGCCGCCACACTCCTCCACCACTCCAGTCCACTTCCTCCCCCTCCTCCCACCTACTCAAGCTCCTCTAGCCCTCCCCCTTGCATATTGTCCTTCCATCCCCTCTAAAATCCGTCGTTTTTCTAAAACCCTAAATCACCATTTAACCTCTTTTTTATCCAAATCTCCACCCCTGGGACCCACCAACCCATCGCTGACCCCACCAACTCACTTCTGACCCCACTCCAGCCATTCAACGTGGTGGACCCCATTTACCCCAAACCGTCGGCCCCACTAAGCTTCCAAGCCCTTAATACCCTTAAAAATCCAATTTTTCGTCTTTCGATTTAAATTATAGGTAAATATATTATAAGTAATTAGTGATTTGGAGGGGAAAAGTTGATATCTTGGTTATTTGTGAGACTAGATATTCCTGACTAAAGATTGAAGGAGTGGATGCCTCGGTGGGAACTCCTCACTAAAGTTTCATTAACTAGTTTAGTTAATATAACTAGTTTTACTATGTTTAGAAGACTAATTAATTACTTGATCCTTATGATGTTCATAAGTTTTTATGATGATGAATTAGGTTTACGATAGGCTTTTATGATGTTTACCATTATAAAAATTTGAATTTTAAGTAATACACATGTAGTTGCTTGGGTATATGACACTTAGAACTAATAATGTTGACCTGGAATTTGATTAAACCCTAAATGATCATTAAAATGTAATTAAATAAGTCTTGGTTAATGGATATTGATGTGAACCATATTTGGATAATTGATTGATGACTATTTGATACTGATGGTTAAAATATACCTCATTGATTGATATTGTGGTTAATCTGTTGATTGACAAACCCATATAAACGTTAACGGTTTAAGGCTTATATGGTATATACCACGATATGTGGTAATTGGATGTTAATATTTAGTAATAACTATTATTAGATGTTAATGATGTGTGGAATCGATATAAATTGAATTATATGGTGATTTGTTGAACCTCATTCCAATTTGGAATTAATTTGAATATTTAGTTAATAAAATATTCAGTGAAAATTTAAATTTTGAATTTGATGCCCGATTTTGTATGGACATAAAGTTTATGTTATTAAGATGAATATTCGTTAAAGACATAAATTGATTTGAATTTATTTCGATATAGTTATGACCTGTTCAAGTATTATTTTTTAAAATGAATATTAACGGGTAAACATGAAGTTCGATTAGGGTATCTAGAAAGGGTTTTAATAAAAGTTCCTTTTCAAAATTATACTATTTATTTTTATTATAGGCTTCACGAAAATTTGGACTTCAAATAATAAGTTTTGAAAAATAATATTATTTTAATGATTAAAATAATATTAAAACAATTAAATATTAGAATATTTGATTTTCAAGACATATAATTGAAATGTGAATTTATGTTTTATATAATTAATAAATTATTTTGGAAGGGTTTCAATTTAATTTTATTATAAATCAAATTTCGTCTAAATAGGACTTGTCGTGCAGCGGTAGTTCGCGAACTTCGACCATTAACTTTGAATTGACATAACGAGAGATGCGACCATCAGATTCTTCCAAAATGGAAAACGTTGGGTTTAAAATGAAAAGAGTTTTCAAATGAAACAGAAAGTTTAAAGATCCAACAGTTATGTTTTAAGATAAATTCAAATATATTTTTGAAAAGGTCGCCATAAATGCAGTTTGGTGGTCAGAATTGGAAACGACTAGAAGGGCCTTATGAAATTATTAAAAATACGGTAAAATATTAATAAATCTTAATTAATGATTTTAAAATGATTTAATTAAGAATTATGATGTTTTGAACTATGGTTTGGATTTTTGGACTTTTGATCTGATTTGCTTAACACAGTTAATCGATATTTTTAATTTTAGTTTGAAGATAAACTAAATGTTTTCAAACTTAAATCCATTTGGGTTTGAATAGAAAAAAATCTTTGGATATTTCAATATTGGATTCCGTAGTTATACGGATACTATTGGAGAAATTTGGAAGATATAATATCGTTATTTCCTATATGGTATTTTTTATTACAGAATTTGATATTGAATATAAGCCGATGTGATTTCTATTTAAAGCCTTATATTTCATATCAAATTGGATTTTGAATTTGTCGTGAATGATGTCTTGAATAACATCAATTCTTTAACCCAATAGAAGATAGGATTGGCTTCTATAGTTAAGTAATCATTGAATAATGAAATGAAGATTAAACCCATGTCAGAGTTTTAATAAATCTTTCAATAAAATTTTGATTGAATGAAATGAGGATTAAAACTATGTTAGAGTTTTAATAAATCTTTCAATAAAGATTTGAAAAGAAAGAAGGTAATTAAACCTACAAAGACACAAGGGGTGTTAGACATGGAGTACCACAGTTTTTCTGCATGGGGTGAATAGGATAGGATTGAGATAACGATATGAGCGATTACCTTTTTGTAAGGCTCGATAATCCCGATAAGGTTTATAAACCTTAATTTGAGTTAAGTTTGAGAAAAGAGATTAAATAAATCTTTGATAAGATTTAAGGAAGCAATTCCTTATATCTAGGATGAATAGAGGAAAAGAATATTCCGAACTAGAATGAGACTTATGATATGTTTATATATCACTTGATTTTAAAGATGCGATAGTTATCTCAGAAAGGTTGGGTTTTAAACCATTCTGAATAACTAATACAATGATTGTCAAAGATATTGAAAACGGTGGTTGAAGACTGAAGATCTTCACATCATGTGGAATATTGTTGATGCCTTCGGTAGCTCCCATTATAAGATTAAAGCTGCAGTCGTCCAGACATACTTGGAGATAAATTAGATATGTAAGGGCCTCTCTCCCTTAAGGGATAAGGAATAAGGTGTCTTTGGTTTTGTTCATACCAAAAACGAACTTGAAAATGGATGTACATCTACCATTGTAAGCTAGGGCATTACAAATTGATGTCAATTGATGTTATACCAGTTGGTGGTGGAGAATTTATTCTCTTAGCTTAACACCCTCCTTTGAGACTTATGAACTCAGAGGGTTATATATCAATAAACACCGATTATATGTTATTGATTGACAATGTGCCATGCCAAATTGTTGATTGATCAAAGATTTTGTTAAAAAAGATCTTTGCGGATGATGATCAAAGCATAGAAGACGTAGCATAGCTTTGTGTTGAAACGTGACTTCGACAAGCCTCATAGTCCGTGAATGGCCAAAAACATGTTAGAAGACAGCAGATAAGGACTTACGTTCCCACCTTGCTAAAAGGTGATGGCATGGTATGGAGCCCAGGCAATTTACTTATGTGGATGATGGATTGAGGCACCTCAAATGATGGTCAAACAATGACCAAGATGAAGGTCAGATATGAATGGAGAATGTTATGTTCAGGAGTGATCCGAACTCACTGGGAACTGGTAGGCCAGTTGTGCCGATCAAGGAACACGAGCGTGTATTCTAGGACATGTTCTAGGGTGTTCCGAACGATTAAGGAAGATCCTTTGCCTTGGCCATTGACGGAAATCCAACTTCCAATACGAACCTTGCTTTTGCAATTGTAAACCTATATTGCGACATAATAGGATGTGGTATTATGTCGTCCATGATTAACACATTTATTTTCAAAATTAATTTCCACACTATGCACTAATGATAATAGAAGAAAAAATTTCATATCAAGCATGTTTGGCTAATATAAGATAAAGCTTTATCCTATAGTTTGCGTTGCATTGTGTGATGGGACTTGATTCTTATAATAAATTCATTTTTCGTAAAGCATGGTGAGTTTTTTATTATTGGGATTCATGTAGAGAAAAACTGTTACGTGTTATATGGCATCGTCTCGTGATTTAGCCAATTTTAAAATAAAATATTATAACTTTAAAATAAAGTATTATAGCTATGTAGAGAAAAACTATTTTAAGTATTTTATTTGACATTGAGGTTGGACTATCAGGTATGAGAAGATTTTGAATATGTGCGTAATTAACGTATATCCGAAGTCTCAAATATACTTGGTAAATATAGATTCACACTCTAGTCGCTTTGGCATGATTCTGATGATAATTGCAACATCATCAATGTTTATTTTCGAATCTTGAAAGTAGGATGACTGTATACTCCCGATTGATTGGTGAGAGGGCCAAGAGCTTAATTAGAGTTTACTATTGTAATTTAACTTTCAAAATATACTGGAAGCATATAAAAGATATATGTTTTGACAACATATAAATTTGGAAAGTTATACAACCAATTAATTGTTAGTTGTATGTGTGATAATAAGTTTAACTTATAATAAAAAAATTGGAAATTAGTTGGGATTGGACATGTATATAGGTTGGCCAAGTTATTGCATGGAAACTGAGAAGAGGAATAAAATTGCATGCCTGACACAAAGGTACATATTTACTATATTGATTGGGTTTGATAATTTTATGAGCTGATTAGCAAGCCGCTAGGCTTTTGGGTTTTCTTTTAATTAGTGAGGTCCCAAAGAGGCAAGTTAGAGTTGTATTGATTAACCAATACAAAGGAGGTTATAGCGAAGATTTCAAAAATTTAAAGTGTTGGCTAAATTTCAAAAAACTGGAAAGTTCTTAGAAGCTAAAAAAGTCAAAGAACTTTAGTAAGTTAAATGAAGGTTGAGTTGGTTAAGTAAACGACCTTCAATTCCATCTCCAATTTCGAGGACGAAAATTTTTAAGTGGGGGTGATTGTAACGATCTAAAATTTTGAAACTAATTTAAATTTGATTTTTAATTAATTTTATTAGGATTTATAGTCGATTTTAAAAATTCGATGATTTAGCATTACTTAAATAGCTTAAAAAGAGACTTTTTCAAATGATCTCCGAATTAGACCAAACTAATTTTATCAAATCCGGAATGTTGAATAATGGTAAGCTTTCAAATTTCATAATTTTCAGAATTAGTATGTGAGCATACAAAAAATAAATGCATACCGACTCAATTTGTCAAAACTAAGTGAAAACGTAATAAAAGAATAAGTGCAATGGTCAAACAGACTCTAAATTCGATGAGACCTATTTCACTGGATCCGTAACTATGAAATATGTTAGTATTTAAAATTTTGTATCAATTTGATTTACAGTTTGATAAAAGCATGACAGAACTGAAACAAGCTTTTTAACCTTTTAAAAATAAAGAAACACAAATGTTTCTTTTTGAGGGGTCTTCCGTCTAAGGTCCTAATTTGGGTCTCTTCCCCTCTCTCCATCTTTTGACACTTCATCAATCCATCCCTTTGCTTCTTTTAAAATAAACTAAAGCCTTCTCTCCATTTTCACTTTACCGTCTTGTTTTCCCTTAAGCTTCTTCCTTCTCCTTGCCTCTAGCCATAGCTGTCGCACTCCTCCAACACTACAGCCCACTTCATCCACTTCCTACCCACCTGCGCAAGCTCTTCCAGCCTCCCCACTCCAAAGTCCAATTCCCCCATTTTTCTAAAATGCTAAATCACCATTTATCCGCTTTTTCATCCCAATCTCCACCCTTTGGGACTCACCAACCCCACATCAAACTCCACCAACCCGCATCCGACTCCACTCCATCTAGTCAATGTGGTGGTCCCTATTTACACAAACTGTGGTCCCCCACTAAGCTTCTAAGCCCTTAAAAATCCCATTTTTCCTCTTTTGATTTCAATTATAAGTATATATATTATAATTAATTAGTTATTGAAGTGGAAAGGTTGAGGTCTTGGTTATATCTGAAACTAGTGATTCCTACATTAAAGATTGGAGGAGTGGATCCTTCGAAGAGAAGTCCTAACTCAAGTTTCATTAACTTGTTTAGTTAATATAACTAGTTTGACTATGTTTGGAAGATTATTTAATTATTTTATGTTCATGATGTTCATAAGTTGTTATGATGATGATTTGAGTTTAATGATGTTTAGCGTGATAAAAATGTGATTTTTAAGTAATACACATGTAGTTGCTTGAGTATGTAATACTTGGAACTAATAGCGCTGACCTAGAGTTTGATTGAACCTTAAATATTCATTAGAAATTATTTAACTAAGTCTTGATTAATGGATATCGATGTGAATGCTATTTGGATATTTGATTGATGATCAGTTGACACTAATGGTTGAAATATACCTCATTGATTGATGTTACGGTTAATCTGTTGATTGACAAACCCGTATAAGCCTTAATTGTTTAAGGCTTATATGGTATATACCACGATAGGTGGTAATTGGGTGTTAATAGTTAGTCATAACTATTATTGGATGTTAATGGTGTGTGAAATCCATATAAATTGAATTATATGGTGATTGGTTGAACCTCATTCCAATTCAGAATTAATTTGAATATTTTATAAATAGAATATTCAATGAAAATTTAAATTTTGAATTTGGCATCTGATTTTGTAATAACCCGGAAAATGTGAACCAATTTTAAAATTTTAAAATTGGTTAATACCAAAGAATTTGAATAATTGAAATAGCATATTTCAATAAAATAGAGAATTGGGTATAGTATTGCAGTTTGAAATTTTGAATACAAACTTTGTTTGACTGTACCGGGTGGAAAATATAACGGATTTTAGCGAAACTGAAAATATTTAAATCTGTTTATGAATACCTTTCTAACAAATCTGAAAAATCGAAGTTTCATAGCGGGAATCAAAAGTTATGGCCAAATGAATTTTCAGAAAGGTCGCTATATAGCATATATAGCCCCTGAAAATTGATATTTTGCATACGACCTCGGAATTCGACGAAACCACTTTTGTTGGGTCCGGGATGTCAAATTATTGCTAAGTTTCAAATTTCATAATTTTTGAAGCTAGTATGTGAGCAGGGCAAAAGAAATGTGATTGATCAATTTCTGTTAAAATGGGTCGACCTAAAAATGGTCGTTTTTCAAACGAGCTCAGAATCTGACGAAACTGGTTTTGTTAGGACCGTATCGTCAAAACAAAGCTAGATTTATTTTTCTGGAATTTTTTGATTCAGTTTGTGGCCCTGGCAAATTGAAATGTACGTTCAAATTACATATTGAATGTTTTATATTTTAATTTGAAAAATAACCGACTGTAAATGTCGAATTGGCCAACGAAACATATCCCATTGTGTCCGGAATGGGTGTATTTAGCTACGGGCGACAGTCGTTGGGTTTGATTTCGAGTTTGTTTGTAAAACCACTATTTAAATTTTCCTATAAAGCCTCGACCAATAGGATTTTTCCTTTATAAAAAAAATATCGCCAGAAACCCTAGCCGCCAGGCGATATCGACGTTCCTCGTTGCTCCGTCCTTCTCTTCCATTTTCCAACCACCTCCGACGTAGCTAGGCCGCGCCACCACCGCCGTTCGACAGCCCTTTCCCCCTTCTCCACATCCGACCAAACCTCACTCGCCACCATCGCCTATATCGCCTGAACCACCCCCACGAAGTCGCCGCCTTTCTGACGCCGCGCCGCCTTCCTCCGACCACCGAAGGGGACCGCACCACCACCGATGGAGAGCGGGTTCGTAGCTCTTCCACGTGGCACCACCTGATCGAAGCAACGATCGATAGATTTCACGAATATTTCAACCCTAGTTCTGAATCAAAAATAAAGGTACGACCTTTATTATTCTGAAATGAAAATAACACTATAAAGCATTGCAAAACTTTGAAAAATAATATATTTTTCGTTCTTTAACGAAATTTGATGAAACTGGAGACACCGTGACCGCAAGGAGGCTCTCTACATTCTAGAAGAAGCCACGGATTTTTCTGATCTTCCTAGGATTTATATCACTGCAATAACCAATGTGAGGAATTTAAACTGAATTATGTGAATGGAATCACGTTGTATAAATTATATAAGCGAAGTGTAAATTATATACGCATTGTATACCTCATGTACATGTGTTGTATAAGTTATATTAGCGATGTATAAATTATACAAGCGTTGAATGAAACATATATGCTTTGAATTGTGATGAAATGCAAGTGAATTATAATATAATATATATATATATATATATAGTCCCCTCGTCCACAGACCATGGACGATATTTATTGCTTATGATTGACATGGTATTATATGATATGACGAATGGTTGGAAATAATTGTTTGTGGTTGATATTGTGGTTGAAAAATACCTTTGTTGTTGAAAAATACCCTCTTGTGGTTGAAACAAATTTGAATAGGATTGTGGAATTGAAAATAAAACATGCTGCCTGCGAGCGAACTAGATGCATGATCCCCATTGTCAAAAACCGCGAGGTTTTAAGGTAGAGCGAGGAGACGTACTAGGGACGGTCCCGGTTTTAACTACCCTACCGTTATGCTGCCGAAATTTTCTGAAATATACATGTGTTAGAATAATTTTCATTCGTTGAAATAAATTACATATGTTGAAACCAAAATTCATGTGTTGAATATTATTTGAATTTAAAAAAATAGCTTTAGCAATAAAAATCACATTTTTATATATATACAAACTATATAGAATATTCATGTGTTGAGTTGCAATTCATTCGTTGAGTTGAAATTCATGTGTTGAATATTTTTTGAATTTAAACAAATAGCTTTAGCAATAAAAATCACATTTTTATATATATACAAACTATATAAAATATTCATGTGTTGAGTTGCAATTCATTCGTTGAGTTGAAATTCATGTGTTGAATATTATTTGAATTTAAACAAATAGCTTTAGCGATAAAAATCAATTTTTATATATATACAAACTATAGCAAATATTCATGTGTTGAGTTGCAATTCATTCGTTGAGTTGAAATTCATGTGTTGAATATTATTTGAATTTAAACAAATAGCTTTAGCGATAAAAATCACATTTATATATATATATATATATACAAACTATAGCAAATATTCATGTGTTGAGTTGCAATTCATTCGTTGAGTTGAAATTCATGTGTTGAATATTATTTGAATTTAAACAAATAGCTTTAGCAATAAAAATCACATTTTTAAATATATACAAACTATATAGAATATTCATGTGTTGAGTTGCAATTCATTCGTTGAGTTGAAATTCATGTGTTGAATATTATTTGAATTTAAACAAATAGCTTTAGCCATAAAAATCACATTTTTATATATATACAAACTATAGCAAATATTCATGTGTTGAGTTGCAATTCATTCATTGAGTTGAAATTCATGTGTTGAATATTATTTGAATTTAAACAAATAGCTTTAGCGATAAAAATCACATTTTTATATATATACAAACTATAGCAAATATTCATGTGTTGAGTTGCAATTCATTCGTTGAGTTGAAATTCGTGTGTTGAATATTATTTGAATTTAAACAAATAGCTTTAGTGATAAAAATCACATTTTTATATATATACAAACTATATAGAATATTTATGTGTTGAGTTGTAATTCGTTCGTCGAGTTGAAATTCATGTGTTGAATGTTATCGTATTTTAAAAATAAAATGAATCGACAATAAAAACTACATTTTTATTGTGAATATGAAGTGTTAAAAACATTCACGTGTTGAATAAATATTTTTGATGATAAAAATATTTCTTTTATCATATATACGCTTTGATAAAAATACACACGTGTTGAAATAAATAATAGTTTGCTAGAAATATTATTATTAGCTTTGCTCTGCATATATATACATGTGTTGAACAGGAAAAATGGATTAGCTGTAGAGTAAAGAAACTATTTGCATGCCCGACAAATAGGTAAGCCTTGATGAGTTGGCTGCGCAATTTTATTTTTATATCAACTCTTGTGAATGCCATTGGATGCGGAGTGCTGGTTATTCTGTGTGAAATAATAAATATCGCCATAGGATAGTAACAATTAATTTTGAACTACACTACATGGCATACTTCTTGACGATAGGCATACTTCATCATATTCCACATAAGCAATTGGAGCTTGTGTGACGAGGTGGAAGATTTACCATACGAGCGAGAGGCTTGTATGGCAATGACTATATACTACAGGTTGAACTGATGACTGATATGGACTATATAAAATGTAACGATAAATCGCCAGATTAATAAAAACCCCACACGGGTCTGGAGTTGACAATAATCACGTCTCTCTAGTTATTAGATACGACACATGGACTATTTATTTCCACACGGAAACGGGGTGACGAGAATTTATTCTCTGGAGTGATTATCTATACATGCTCCCCCGTAAACACCAGAATATATCACTATAAATATGTGGATGCTTTTTAGGATTTATTGGGTACCTAACACGGCCCAATAAATTTTCAAACCCCTCCTCGTACAAAGGAGGTTATGGCGAAATTTTTCGAAATATTAAGGCGTTAGTGAAATATTTGAAGTGGAAACGAAGTTGAAAATATAGAATGAACTATAGTTGGAATTATAGAATGAACTATATTTGTATATATAAATATAAATATAATAAAAAGGAATCGAAGCCGTGCAGTTCGTGTTTCGGAATCGTATTTTGAAATGATTAGTACGAGAAATCCGACCATCGGATTTTCCCGAAACCGCAACCGCTGGGTTCGCCTTGGAAATATCTTCCCAACGGCACCAACCTTGTAAAAATCCAACGGTTGGATTGTTTGGAATGTTTAATTCAAATCTGAAGAAAAACAGCGCTAGAATCGTTTATATTTTTATATAAATATAATTAAATCGAATAACGACGCTGTAGTTCGAATTTTGAAACCGTAACTTCAAGCGACTAGTGTGGAGGATTCGACCGTCGGATTTTCACGAAACTGGAACCATTGGGTTCGCTTTGGGAATATCTTCCCAATGATATAGACTTTGTAGAAATCCAACGGTTAGATTTTCCGATATGTGTAAAACAAATTAGGGGAAAAACAGCGCCAGTGCCACGGCACGACCTGAAGCGTCGTTTAATTAAATATGGCCATTTTTAAATAAATAAAAATGGCGAAAAATCGTTATAAAATATTATAAGCAACATAGAGTGCAAATAAACCAATTGGGCTTGAATTGTTTGATATTTGATGGTTGTATGTGTTTAACATGAAAATAACACTAAAGAACTGAAAGATGGATGTCGAATAATATAACCATGGAAAGAATCGATTTAAATTCTAATTACGTGAATTATTAGAAAAGGCCGAGCTAACCCTCATTTCAAATAATTTCTCGAGCGATTCGAGTTGGAAAATGCAAAGACGATTCAAGACCGACGATCTTCGTATCGGTTGGATGGGCGCTGCTGAGGTTCCTGACCGGAGTAGCTACCGTGAAGGAACGGAAGTAGTAGCTGTCTGAACGTATGTGTTGATTGGACGGATATACGAGGAATTTGACGCCTCCGGTTTCGTTCAGACCCAGAACGGACTTGTAAATGGATTGTGTGTCTGGCATTGGATTTTGTTCTATACTGATTGATCTCTATTAAATATATATCTTTTTGGCGGCGGAGAATTTATTCTTTTGCTTAACGCCCTTCTCTGAGACATACGAGCTCAGAGGTTATATATCGATGGAAATCAATCGTATCGAGTGGACTGCCTATGTGGCATGCCAAGATGCTGTGATCAAGGCTTCTGTTGCAAAGCAAAGTCTTGTGAATGATGATCAAAGCCCGGTCTACGTGACCTAGCTTTGTGTATTTCGTAGATTCGCGAGCCTCACACCTCGGTATGAGTTAAAAACGGGATACGGACCGCTGGGAGAGCACGACGTTTCTTTCTAGCTATGGTGGTGTCAGTGACTTACCAGCCCTGACATTTATATCTACTTTTCACCTTTGTGGTTGTTGGAATGCGAGGCGCCTCGATTATAGGTCTGTAAGGACCGGGAAACGTGTGTTCAGGAATTGCCAATCCTCAAACGTAAGAGAGGACCGGCCCAGCCGATCCAGGGTTGCCCAGAGTGCGTAGTCCTGAGGCATTTGCTAGAATGTCTCGAAGCGGAGAGGAGCTTGCCCCTTGCCTCGACTCGTGACGGAAATCCAATTTCCAATACGAAATAACGTACTCAATTGTAGAACTAGTATGGCGACATAGTAGATGGTAGCTATGCCGCCTATGATTGATATTTATGATGCTGTTCATTTTTGAAACATATATGCGCTAGTAATAATATCAATTGATTTTGCTTTATACGTATCAAGCATATTTGGCCATTATAAGGGAAAACTCTATCCTCCAGCTTGCGTTGCATTGTATGATGGGACTTGAGTCTTATAATGGCTTCATTCTTTTTAAAAGCATTGCGTTGTTTTAAAAGAATTTACTTTGTTTTAAATGCACTAGCAATCACTGGAGTAAACCCGTTCCGCAAAAGTGGCGTGGTCCTATGATTTGCTTATTACTGTTGTTTAACTGTTAAATAGATTCCTCATACCAGTCCCCATGACTGACTCGTTGTTTGTTTCACTTTGCAAACGCGGGTGCCCTTATTTTCACATGGGCAACCTATTTCACAGGTGACAGGTTGTTTTTGGCTCTGCACTGTTGCATAGAGTGCATTTTGGCTCATGGCGAGGCTGACTTCACAGAGACGAATTTGACATTTTCCGCCATTATTGTACTTATATTATGATTCCGCCACAGGCGATGCAGACTGCTTTACTTTCAGTATTTATTATCGTATGTATATGTACCGCCTTCGGCGATGTAGACTGATACCCTTATTATGTCTCACGGCATGTATGTATTCCGCCTCTGGCGATGATGAATGATCACTTCCCTTTTTTTTACTAAGTTATATCCTACGCTGTGCTATTCTGATGTTGTTACATGTTGTGATTCCGCTGTCATATCCATGTAAAATCATTCCATTTATTGTTTCTGCTATTGTCTGTACTCTGCTATGATGATTAATGTGTTATATTCCAATGATTATCCTTAATACCACACCTCGGATTTTGGGATCGTCACAGTTGGTATCAGAGCTTTGGTTAACCTTAGTTCCGGGATCTAACACATTAAAAACCTCATCAGAATAGAATCAGTAGTGTTCTAAGGCGAGTAGCTCATTAGAGATAGGATTAGCAATGTCCTAGAATGAGCTAAGCAGATTAGCAAAAAAATTTGATTAGTACATCATTACCTTTCCTTATGTTCCCCTGCTTTATCATATATGAAAATTATCAAATCTGTGAGCTTGACTCTTTTCTTGCTTATACAGTACTCTTTCTGATGGCTACATGAGCAGCAGCAGCTAGAGGAGGCCATGGAGGCCGAGCAGGAGTAGCAGGAGGACGGGGGAATATCCCCGTAGCTGAGGGAGGCCCTATTGTTCAGTCACCAGCACCCGAGGACTTCGATCTAGACAGAGTAGCAAAGAGGTATAGGAACCTTGGGGGAAAGCCCTTTTCTGGCACTGGTACAGTGACAGAAGCTATAGCCTGGTTGAAGACCTGTGAAAAGATCTTTGAAGGCATGGGTTTGGGAACCAACAACAAAGCACGACTAGGTATTTGGCTCCTACAGGAGGAAGCAGAGTTGAGGTGGGATGCCATCACCTCAGAGGATGCAGCAGGTACTGTCAGGACCTGGGAGCAATTCAAAACCATGTTCAACGAGAAGTTTGTACCTGAACAGGCTTTAGAGAGAATGCGAGAGCAGTTCGCTAATCTCCAGCAAGGAGATCTCTCTATCCAGGATTACCTCAATAAATTCACCCAGTTGTCGCGCTATGCTCCAGAGCTTATTATGACCAACAAAGCTAAGAACAAGAGATTTATATTTGGGCTAAAGCGCAAGTACCATGGCAGAGCCATGAGTAACATCAAACTCTCCTTCTCAAAATTGGTAGAAATGGCTTGCAATTATGAAGATATGGATGAAAGGCACGCCAGCCAAGACCACGCCAAAAGCCAAGATGGAAATAAGCGCAAGGCTTCAGCAGATCAGCCAGAGTCTAGCATTACAGCGGCCGCTACTCAGAAACTTGGAAAGATACTGAAAGGAAATTGCTACAATTGCGGGAAGCCAGGTCATTTTTCTAATGTATGCAAAGCCCAGAGGAAGCCAAAGGCAAATCCAGACTCAGCCGAATGCTACAACTGTCATAAGAAGGGGCACTATAGCAGGAATTGTCCTTTGAAGCAGAATGCACAAGTAGCTCATGTGTATGACGGGGAGACCCCGCCAGCTACCACTGATGGATCAGGTAAACCCGACGTTTTGGGAGGTACCCTTACCATTAAAAATATTCCTTTTTCTGTACTTTTTGATACTGGTGCATCACGTAGCTTCATTTCTAGTAACATTGTTCACAAGTTAAAATCGAAACGAAGAAAGCTTAAAGAACCAATTAAAGTTCAAAAACCGATAGGAGGTTCGGTTAGTCTCAGTACCTATTGCAAATTACCTATTTCCTTTTCTCGATACCGATTTACTTTTGATTCGATTATCATGGACCTTTCCGAATTTGATATTATACTGGGGCTGGACTGGTTGACAAAATATAAGGCCGAAGTTAGATGAGCCGAACGAATCGTGAAAGTCAAAACGAAATTTGGACCTATATGTATACCATGCCATGGCTCTGAAATTAATAGAACAGTATTTTGGTCTTCTTTAGAAGTTACTCCCCCTTTATTAGAAAAGATACCGGTCGTTAAAAACTATGCGGATGTGTTTGAAGAAGTAGAAAACTTACCGCCGCAAAGAGAAATTGAATTCAGGATAGATCTAATTCTGAACGCCCGACCAGTAGTATATCCAATTAGAAGAATGGCCCCGAAAGAAAAAGAAGAGTTAGGTAGTCAAACCCGAGAATTGCTTTGGAAAGGTCTGATCAGACCGAGCTTTTCAGCTTGGGGAGCAGCTGTAGTATTTGTCCCGAAATCAGACGGTACTCTAAGACTTTGCGTTGATTACCGAGATCTCAATAAGCAGACACTGAAGAACAAATATCCCTTGCCACATATAGATGATCTGTTAGATCAATTAAATGGAGCAATAGTATTCTCCAGAATGGACCTAGCTACCGGTTTCCACCAATTACGTATAGCAGAAGACTGTGTTCCTTTGACAGCCTTCAGGGGTCGATTTATTCTACAAATGGTTAGTAATGCCGTTCGGCTTGTGTAACGCTCCGGCATACTTCGTCGATCTTATGAACAGAGTGTTTCGTGGTGTATTGAATAAATTTGTTCTAGTCTTCATCGATGACATTTTAATCTACTCCTCGTCGGAAGACGAACATGTAAAACATTTAGAACAAGTGCTGAAAATTCTTAGGAGAAATGTCTTGAAAGCTAAATTTTCTAAGTGTGTCTTCTGGCAGGATGAAGTTAAGTTCCTAGGCCATGTCGTATCAAAAGAAGGGATTGCTGTAGATCCAAGCAAAATTACAGCGATTCAGAACAGGAAACAACCTACTACCCCCACTGAAGTTCGAAGTTTCCTTGGATTGGCTAGTTACTATCGGAAATTCGTTCAGGATTTTTCAAAGATATCAGGTGTATTGACAAAGCTTACAAAGAAGCATGAGAAATTCAAATGGACCCCCGAATGTGAAGAAGCTTTCCAGGAGCTGAAACTGAAGTTGACAACTGCTCCAGTATTGACAATTATAGAAGGCAACCAAGACTTGACTGTATGGACAGATGCTTCCATTAGAGGGCTAGGCGCAGTATTAATGCAAAAAGGCCAAGTGATCGCTTATGCCAGCCGTCAGCTGAAGCCGCACGAAAGAAACTATGCAACTCATGATCTTGAGTTATTAGCTATCATGTTTGCTTTAAGGATCTGGAGGCATTATTTATTGGGCGAGAAGTTCGAACTATTTACCGATCATCAATCATTGAAATATCTATTCACTCAGAAAGATCTAAACTTGAGACAACAGCGTTGGTTAGAAATCCTTGCGGCATACGATTTTGAAATTCTATACACTCCAGGGAAAGCCAATGTTGTAGCTGATGCGCTCAGCAGAAAGAATGAAATCATCGCCAGTTTTGTCATCACGTCTTTATTAATAGACAGGATCTCGACCCTTCAGAAAGACGATGAATTTATTCAAAGAGTCAGTCAGAGAGTCAAAGGAGGTGAATCCACAAGTTTCCGACTCGATGACAAAGGAGTTCTTAGATTAAAGGGCAGAATTTGCATCCCAAATCTTCCTGAGCTCAGAAGAGAAATACTTGATGAGTGCCACAAGTCCAAATTAAGTATCCATCCCGGTGTGAGCAAAATGTATAACGATATCAAACGCACATTCTGGTGGAGAGCTTTGAAAAGAGACATTTCATTATATGTTAGTAGATGCCCCACTTGTCAGCTAGTTAAGAGCGATCAGCAGAAATTAGTGGGACTATTACAACCATTAGAAGTTCCAGGATGGAAGTGGGAGCAAATTACGATGGACTTCATTGATGGCTTGCCTCGAACTAGGAAAGGAAACGACAGTATATGGTTAATCGTAGATCGCTTCACGAAGACTGCCCATTTTATACCTGTCCGATCCAATAGAACGGCTCAAAGTTTAGCACAGATTTACTTCAAAGAAATAGTTAAACAACATGGAGTGCCACTCAATATAGTCAGTGATAGAGATCCCCTATTTACTAGCAAATTCTGGGAAGCATTCCAGACAGAATTGGGAACCAAGTTGAATCTAAGCACCGCTTATCACCCTCAGACAGACGGCCAAACTGAGTGGGTGAATAGAATTCTAGAAGATTTACTGTGGGCTTGCGTTATTGATTTTGGAGGCTCATGGGAAGATCACTTACATTTAGCCGAATTCTCTTACAACAATAGCTATCAAGCAAGTATGGGAATGTCTCCATTTGAAGCATTATACGGTAGACCGTGCAGATCTCCCGCATGTTGGGTAGAACCTGGCAACAGACTTGTGTTAGGGCCCGATATGATTCGAGAAGCATCGGATAAAGTCGACTTCATTAAGAAGCGATTGAAAACCGCACAGAGCCGACAGAAAAGTTATGCTGATGCGAGAAGAAGAGATTTATCATTTGCTGTTGGCGATTTTGTTTATTTAAGAGTTTCTCCAATGCGGGGAGTAATCAGATTTGGCAAGACTGGGAAGTTGGCACCGAGATTTATTGGTCCCTTTCCTATACTTAAACGGATTAGAACTCTTGCATATAGGGTTTCATTACCTGATTGGTTGCCTGGTGTACATGATGTGTTCCACATGTCAAAACTCAGAAAAATGTCATGATCCAGATCTTGTTGTGGAAGAAGCAGCGCAACAGGATATAGACAACTCCAGAATTAGCGCTCAGAAGAGAGCCATTAAAAATTGTTGGCAAAGAAACTAGAGAGCTAAGGAGCAAAAAAATTCATTTAGTCAAAGTGCAGTGGAGTAGTGATCCTAGAGACTGTACTTGGGAGACTGAGTAAAGCATTAAACAAGCCTACCCCAAATGCAGAGTAGACATCTCTGACTAACTCCGGTGCAAGGTACCTTTAAAATACTTTGCATTTACATTTTATTTCCTACTTAGCTGTTATTTCCTCTTCGAGGACGAAAAGTTTTAAGTGGGGGAGATAGTAATAACCCGGAAAATGTGAACCAATTTAAAATTTTTAAAATTGGTTAATACCAAAAAATTTGAATAATTGAAATAGCATATTTCAATAAAATAGAGAATTGGGTATAGTATTGCAGTTTGAAATTTTGAATACAAACTTTGTTTGACTGTACCGGGTGGAAAATATAAAGGATTTTAGCGAAACTGAAAATATTTAAATCTGTTTATGAATACCTTTCTAACGAATCTGAAAAATCGAAGTTTCATAGCGGGAATCAAAAGTTATGGCCGAATGAATTTTCAGAAAGGTCGCTATATAGCATATATAGCCCCTGAAAATTGATATTTTGCATACGACCTCGGAATTCGACGAAACCACTTTTGTTGGGTCCGGGATGTCAAATTATTGCTAAGTTTCAAATTACATAATTTTTGAAGCTAGTATGTGAGCGGGGCAAAAGAAAATGTGATTGGTCAATTTCTGTTAAAATGGGTCGACCTAAAATGGCCGTTTTTCAAACGAGCTTAGAATTCGACGAAACTGGTTTTGTTAGGACCGTATCGTCAAAACAAAGCTAGATTTTTTTTGGAATTTTTCAATTCAGTTTGTGGCCCTGGCAAATTGAAATGTATGTTCAAATTAAATATTGAATGTTTTATATTTTAATTTGAAAAATAACTGACTGTAACAGTCGAATTGGCCAACGAAACATATCCCATTGTGTCCGGAATTGGGGTATTTAGCTAGGGGCGACAGTCGTTGGGTTTGATTTCGAGTTCGTTTGTCAAATCACTATTTAAATTTTCCTATAAAGCCTCGACCAATAGGATTTTTCCTTTATAAAAAAAATCGCGAGAAACCCTAGTCGCCAGGCGATATCGACGTTCCTCGTTGCTTCGTCCTTCTCTTCCATTTTCCGACCACCTTCGACGTAGCTAGGCCGCGCCACCACCGCCGTTCGACAGCCCTTTCCCCCCTCTCCACATCCGACCAAACCTCACCCGCCACCATCGCCTATATCGCCTGAACCACCCCTACGAAGTCGCCGCCTTTCTGACGCCGCGCCGCCTTCCTCCGACCACCGAAGGGGACCGCACCACCACCGATAGAGAGCGGGTTCGTAGCTCTTCCACGTGGCACCACCTGATCGAAGCAACGATCGATAGATTTCACGAATTTTTCAACCCTAGTTCTGAATCAAAAATAAAGGTACGACCTTTATTATTCTGAAATGAAAATAACACTATAAAGCGTTGCAAAACTTTGAAAAATAATATCTTTTTCGTTCTTTAACGAAATTTGATGAAACAGGAGACACCGTGACCGCAAGGAGGCTCTCTACATTCTAGAAGAAGCCGCGGATTTTTCTGATCTTCCTTGGATTTTTAGCACTGCAATAACCAATGTGAGGAATTTAAACTAAATTGTGTGAATGGAATCGGGTTGAATAAATTATATAAGCGAAGTGTAAATTATATACGCATTGTATACCTCATGTACATGTGTTGTATAAGTTATATTAGCGATGTATAAATTATACAAGCGTTGAATGAAACATATATGCTTTGAATAGTGATGAAATGCAAGTGAATTATAATATATATATATATATATATATATATATATACTCTCCTCGTCCACAGACCATGGATGATATTTATTGCTTGTGATTGACGTGATATTATATGGTATGACGAATGGTTGGAAATAATTGTTTGTGATTGATATTGTGGTTGAAAAATACCTTTGTGGTTGAAAAATACCCACTTGTGGTTGAAACAAATTAGAATAGGATTGTGGAATTGAAAATAAAACATGCCGCCTGCGTGCGAACTAGATGCATGATCCCCATTGTCAAAAACCGCGAGGTTTTAAGGTAGAGCGAGGAGCCGTACTAGGGACGGTCCCGGTTTTAACTACTCTGCCGTTATGCTGCCGAATTTTTTTGAAATATACATGTGTTAGAATAATTTTCATTCGTTGAAATAAATTACATATGTTGAAACCAATATTCATGTGTTGAATATTATTTGAATTTAAACAAATAGCTTTAGCAATAAAAATCACATTTTTATATATATACAAACTATATAGAATATTCATGTGTTGAGTTGCAATTCATTCGTTGAGTTGAAATTCATGTGTTGAATATTATTTGAATTTAAACAAATAGATTTAGTAATAAAAATCACATTTTTATATATATATACAAACTATATAGAATATTCATGTGTTGAGTTGCAATTCATTCGTTGAGTTGAAATTCATGTGTTGAATATTATTTGAATTTAAACAAATAGCTTTAGCGATAAAAATCACATTTATATATATATATATATATATATATATATATATACAAACTATAGCAAATATTCATGTGTTGAGTTGCAATTCATTTGTTGAGTTGAAATTCATGTGTTGAATATTATTTGAATTTAAACAAATAGCTTTAGCGATAAAAATCACATTTTTATATATATACAAACTATAGCAAATATTCATGTGTTGAGTTGCAATTCATTCGTTGAGTTGAAATTCATGTGTTGAATATTATTTGAATTTAAACAAATAGCATTAGCAATAAAAATCACATTTTTATATATATACAAACTATATAGAATATTCATGTGTTGAGTTGCAATTCATTCGTTGAGTTGAAATTCATGTGTTGAATATTATTTGAATTTATACAAATAGCTTTAGCGATAAAAATCACATTTATATATATATATACAAACTATAGCAAATATTCATGTGTTGAGTTGCAATTCATTCGTTGAGTTGAAACTCATGTGTTGAATATTATTTGAATTTAAACAAATAGCTTTAGCGACAAAAATCACATTTTTATATATATACAAACTATAGCAAATATTCATGTGTTGAGTTGCAATTCATTCGTTGAGTTGAAATTCATGTGTTGAATATTATTTGAATTTAAACAAATAGCTTTAGCAATAAAAATCACATTTTTGTATATATACAAACTATATAGAATATTCATGTGTTGAGTTGTAATTCGTTCGTCGAGTTGAAATTCATGTGTTGAATGTTATCTTATTTTAAAAATAAAATGAATCGACAATAAAAACTACATTTTTATTGTGAATATGAAGTGTTAAAAACATTCAGGTGTTGAATAAATATTTTAGATGATAAAAATATTTCTTTTATCATATATACGCTTTGATAAAAATACACACGTGTTGAAATAAATAATAGTTTGCTAGAAATATTATTATTAGCTTTGTTCTGCATATATATACATGTGTTGAACAGGAAAAATGGATTAGCTGTAGAGTAAAGAAATTATTTGCGTGCCCGACAAATAGGTAAGCCTTGATGAGTTGGCTGCGAAATTTTATTTTTATATCAACTCCTGTGAATGCTATTGGATGCGGAGTGCTGGTTATTCTGTGTGAAATAATAAATATCGCCATAGGATAGTAACAATTAATTTTGAACTACACTACATGGCATAATTCTTGACGATAGGCATACTTCATCATATTCCACATAAGCAATTGGAGCTTGTGTGACGAGGTGGAAGATTTACCATACGAGCGAGAGGCTTGTATGGCGATGACTATATACTACAGGTTGAACTGATGACTGATATGGACTATATAAAATATAACGATAAATCGCCAGATTAATAAAAATCCCACATGGGTCTGGAGTTGACAATAATCACGTCTCTCTAGTTATTAGATACGGCACATGGACTATTTATTTCCACACGGAAACGGGGTGACGAGAATTTATTCTCTGGAGTGATTATCTATACATTCTCCCCCGTAAACACCAGAATATATCACTATAAATATGTGGATGCTTTTTAGGATTTATTGGGTACCTAACACGGCCCAATAAATTTCCAAACCCCTCCCCATACAAAGGAGTTTGTGGCGAAATTTTTCGAAATATTAAGGCGTTAGTGAAGTATTTGATGTGAAAACGAAGTTGAAAACATAGAATGAACTATAGTTGGAATTATTGAATGAACTATATTTATATATATAAATATAAATATAATTAAAAGGAATCGAAGCCATGCAGTTCGTGTTTCGGAATCGTAATTTGAAACGATTGGTACGAGAAATCCGACCATCGGATTTTCCCGAAACCGCAACCGCTGGGTTTGCCTTGGAAATATCTTCCCAACGGCACCAACCTTGTAAAAATCCAACGGTTGGATTGTCTGGAATGTTTAATTCAAATCTAACAGATCATCTATATGTGGCAAGGGATCTTCAAATGACTAGTGTGGAATCGTTTATATTTTTATATTTTTATATAAATATAATTAAATTAAATCGAATAACGACGCTGCAGTTCGAATTTTGAAACCGTAACTTCAAATGACTAGTGTGGAAGATCCGACCGTCGGATTTTCACGAAACTGGAACCGTTGGGTTCGCTTTGGGAATATCTTCCCACTGATATAGAATTTGTAGAAATCCAACGATTAGATTTTACGATATGTGTATAACAAATTAGGGGAAAAACGGCGCCGGTGCCACGACACGACCTGAAGCATCGTTTAATTAAATATGGCCATTTTTAAATAAATAAAAATGGCGGAAAATCGTTATAAAATATTATAAGCAACATAGAGTGCAAATCAACCAATTGGGCTTGAATTGTTTGATATTTGATGGTTGTATGTGTTTGACACGAAAATAACACTAAAGAACTGAAAGATGAATGTCGAATAATATAACCATGGGAAGAATCAATTTAAATTCTAATTACGTGAATTATTTGAAAAGGCCGAGCTAACCCTCATTTCAAATAATTTATCGAGCGATTCGAATTGGAAAATGCAAAGACGATTCAAGACCGACGATCTTCGTATCGGTTGGATGGGCGCTGCTGAGGTTCCTGACCGGAGTAGCTACCGTGAAGGAACGGAAGTAGTAGCCGTCTGAACGTATGTGTTGATTGGACGGATATACGAGGAATTTGACACCTCCGGTTTCGTTCAGACCCAGAACGGACTTGTAAATGGACTGTGTGTCTGACATTGGATTTTGTTCTATACTGATTGATCTCTGTTAAATATATATCTGTTTGGCGGCGGAGAATTCATTCTTTTGCTTAACGCCCTTCTCTAAGACATACGAGCTCAGAGGTTATATATCGATGGAAATCAATCGTATGGAGTGGACTGCCTATGTGGCATGCCAAGATGCTGTGATCAAGGCTTCTGTTGCAAAAGCAAAGTCTTATGGATGATGATCAATGCCCGGTCTACGTGGCCTAGCTTTGTGTATTTCGTAGATTCGCTGGGAGAGCACGACGTTTCTTTCTAGCTATGGTGGTGTCAGTGACTTACCAGCCCTGACATTTATATCTACTTTTCACCTTTGCGGTTGTTGGAATGTGAGGCGCCTCGATTATAGGTCTGGAAGGACCGGGAAACGTGTGTTCAGGAATTGCCAATCCTCAAACGTAAGAGAGGACCGGCCCAGCCGATCCAGATTTGCCCAGAGTGCGTAGTCCTGAGGCATTTGCTAGAATGTCTCGAAGCGGAGAGGAGCTTGCCCCTTGCCTCGTCTCGTGACGGAAATCCAATTTCCAATACGAAATAACGGACTCGATTGTAGAACTAGTTTGGCGACATAGTAGATGGTAGATATGCCGCCTATGATTGATATTTATGATGCTATTCATTTTTGAAACATATATGCACTAGTAATAATATCAATTGATTTTGCTTTATACGTATCAAGCATATTTGGCCATTATAAGGGAAAACTCTATCCTTAGGCTTGCGTTGCATTGTATGATGGGACTTGAGTCTTATAATGGCTTCATTCTTTTTAAAAGCATTGCGTTGTTTTAAAAGAATTTACTTTGTTTTAAATGCACTAGCAATCACTGGAGTAAACCCGTTCTGCGAAAGTGGCGTGGTCCTATGATTTGCTTATTACTGCTGTTTAACTGTTAAATAGATTCCTCATACCAGTCCCCATGACTAACTCGTTGTTTGTTTCACCTTGCAAACGCGGGTGCCCTTATTTTCACATGGGCAGCCTAGTTCACAGGTGATAGGTTGTTTTTGGCTCTGCACTGTTGCATAGAGTGCATTTTGGCTCATGGCGAGGCTGACTTCACAGAGACGACTTTGACATTTTCCGCCATTATTGTACTTATATTATGATTCCGCCACAGGCGATGCAGACTGCTTTACTTTCAGTATTTATTATCGTATGTATATGTACCGCCTTCGGCGATGTAGACTGATACCCTTATTATGTCTCACGGCATGTTTGTATTCCGCCTCTGGCGATGATGACTGATCACTTCCTTTTTTTTTACTAAGTTATATCCTACGCTGTGCTATTCTGATATTGTTACATGTTGTGATTCCGCTGTCATATCCATGTAAAATTATTCCATTTATTGTTTCTGCTATTATCTGTACTCTGCCATGATGATTAATGTGTTATATTCCAATGATTATCCTTAATACCGCCCCTCGGATTTTGGGATAGTCACAGATTTTGGATGGACACAAATTTTATGTTATTACGAAGAATATTCAAAAACAAAATAAATTGATCTGAATTTATTTCCATATAGTTATGACATGTTCAGGTTTTATTTTTAAATTGAATAGCAACGGATAAAAATGAAGTTCAGTTAGGGTATCTAGAAAGGCTTTTAATAAAAGTGCCTTTTCAAAATTACCTTATTTATTTTTATGATAGGCTCTAGGAAAATTTGGACTTCAAATAATAAGATTTGAGAAATAATACTACTTAAATGATTAAAACAATTAAATATTAGAATATTTGATTTTCAATAGAAATAATTGAAATGTGGTTTCTAAAAATAATTATAATGTTTTATATAGTTAATTAATTATTTAGAAGGGTTTCGATTTAATTCTGATAAAAAATCAAATTTGGTCTGAATAAGCCTTGTCGCGCAATGGTAGTTACATAACTTCGACCATTAACTTTGAATTGACATACCAGGTGTAGTGACCTTCCTTTCCGGGCGATCCAAATCGATTGCTAAACCGACTTAAATCGAATGAAAAAGATGGATACGCTAACTTTGGGCGCACGAAAAATCATAACAAACAACAAAAGACTTTTATAAACATCATAATAATGTTACATCAGAGTACAGAATATCAGAGTTCAAATAAATATACAACGGAAAATAAATTTACAATAAATATAATACAATGCTGCGGAAACAAATAAACTAACACAGCGGAAGATTATCAATGCTCTGGACACATCTTTAAGATTCGATCCAGAATCCTGCTAAATGAAATAATCTGCAAAACCAAAACTACTGACTGCTCGTGTGGAAAATATAGGCACCCAGAGTTTAGGTAGAAACAATAACCTCTGAGCCGGACATGGGACTAGTGTGAGAACTCAAAACAGTTACTAAACTTTACTTTAAAATAAGATAAATCACGGGACCATGCCGTATGTCACGGAACAGGTTCACCCCCATGATTACCAGTGCATAAACAATAACCAATAATAGACATATGGATCTATAATGCAACATGCAATTTTCCAATCTACCCATTTAGTCTTAACCCCAAATGTATATTTTTTTCGAAATCCAATTCACCTTACAGAAATTATTTCTTTGGACTTTTTTCCCGAATTCTTATTTCAAACCATTTGAAATACATATCTAGCTTTATATCAAAGTAGATTTCACTTCGGGATCTCAAACCAAAATATTTGGAAATATGAATTCCAAAACATAACAATGCATACAAACAGGTATGCAACCAAATATCGGGCTCCCCTTAGACAAGGCAAAGGGTACTACCTTACCAACTCGATATATATATATATATATATATATGTGTGTGTGTGTGTGTGTGTGTATTCTCCCACGATGGAGCATGTTGCACTGACGATGCACAATCCCATGCCTTCGAGTACTACACCGCCATCTCACTCATACTTTTATTCGTCCGGATTACCAGAATCTTTAGTCACATATTAAATCATTTTTATATCCTGAAGTAGGGAAAATCATTTCACAACATAATAATCATAAATAATTTCAAACTATAGTACTTCACATCAGCAATTCACACATATGCTCAGTCACTATTAATCACATAACCTTTAAGTTCGTACGTCTCAAAGAAGGGTGTTAAGAAAGAGAATAAATTCTCCACCACCAAATATATGCATCATCAATAGCAACTAATCGATTATGTGATGAACTACAATGTAACACATAATACATTTCTAAATCATTTCTCAACATCAGGTTAGCCCTCGAAATCCTTTCTGTTTTATAAAACATTCCCTATCCAAAATCGGGAAAACGTTTCTTTTTACTTAAGAAAATATCATTTCAAAATCATTTATAAAATTTGAAATGAACAACATCGCTAACACCTCATAGTCAAATCGTGAAGTGTTTCACTAGGTGTTCGCATACAAATAATTCTATCCAACCCAATGCTTAATGTAAACACATATTTGCTTATAAACTGGTCGAGTACAATCCAAACAGTTGATTAATCACAATCAATATCAACAGCCAAGAATATTTGCTTTATACCACATCTCATGTCTTCATAAATTTAATTACCATTCATTCATACAAATCTATTTAAAGATTTATTAAAACTCTTCTTAGTTTCAATCTTCAAAAATCATTACTTAATGATTATTCAACTTTAGGAAATTAATCCTGCCTTTAACTGGTTAAAGAACCAATTTCTTTTAAAAGAAAGTTCACAATAAACCCTAAAATCATCTTCCATTTAAAATGGAATCTTCACGGAAATCATAACCGTATATACTCGATATAAATTTCCGTATCAAACTAATACTATAAGTGGAATAGCAGCAAGGCCTTTTAAATTCCATCAATAGTAACGGTCTTTCTTCACAGAAGCTCATCTCGATTATCACTAAATCGAATTCCACTCAATTCCAATTTGATATATTAAATAAGAAAACTTTACATTGGAAAATTTCCATTAAATCTAAATAAAAAGATTTATAAATTCTAAATCATATCTTCACTATTAATTGTGTTAAAGAACGACTGTTATTTAAAACATTATTCACTATAAACCCCAAAATCCAATTTGATATTAAATATAAGGTTCTGAATAGAAATAATATCGGCTAATATTCAACATCAAATTCAGAAACCAACAGGTATCGTATTGGGAATTACGATATCTATATCTGCTAAATTCCTCAACAATATGTGTATAATCACGCAATCCAATATCGAAATATTCCGAAGATTATTTCCATTCAAATCCATTCAAGTTCATACATTGGAAAATTCTGGTTATATTAAAACCATTTTCAATCCAATTTATTTATATATAAACATTGGATTATTGTTATAATTAATAACTAGTTCATTTGATAAAAAAAATATTTTTATCTTTCCGAACTTGGAACTTTTCATCCAAATTCTTTCCAAATCATTCACTATGATTTTACACAATTTTTCAATATTTTTAATAATTTTATTAAGGCCCGTGTAGTTGGTTTCCAATAACGACCACCGAACTGCATCCATAGCGACCTTTTCTAAAGTGATTTGGACATAATTTGAAATCCCACCATTCAAATTTAAATCATTTATATTCGTTCGAAAGATCTTTTCGATACAAACCCAACGGTTCTAGTTTTAGGAGAATCCGACGGTCGGATTTCTTGTTACATCAATTTGAAGTTAATGGTTGAAATTCGCGAATGGTCGCTGCTCGACGCGTTCTATTAAAGCCATTATATATATATATAAAAAATCATCGATTTCCATTCAAACGTATTTTATAAATTCGTTTTAAAAACGATTCTAACTTATATTTCAATTTTAAATCAAAATTGAATATTCCATTACATGACAATTTTATATATCACATATATATGTTAAAAGTTATATTTCTAACAATCCAATAATTATTCCACTACATGACCATTTTATGTGTCTCATATATAAGCTAAAAATAATATTTTTAGCCAACCAATATTTATTTCAATACATGACAATTTTATCTATTCCATATATACATTAAAAATTATATTTTTAACGATCAAATATTTATTTCAATACATGACAATTTTATCCATTCCATATATACGTTAAAAATTATATTTTTAATGATCAAATATTTATTTCAATACATGACAATTTTATCCATTCCAAATATACGTTAAAAAATATATTTTTAACGAACAAATATTTATTTAAATGCACGACAATTTTATCCATTCCATATATAAGTTAAAAATTATATTTTTAACGAATAAATATTTATTTCAATACATGACAATTTTATCCATTCCATATATACATTAAAAATTATATTTTTAATGGACAAATATTTATTTCAATACATGACAATTTTAACCTTTCCATAATACATTAAAATTTATATTTTCATTGATCCAATACTTATTTCATTACATACCAATTTTCACTGTTTAAATTATAAATGGATATTTATAATTTAATTTCAACTACCACAATAATATGAATATTGTTTTTAAAATGTTCGACATTTTGAATCCATAATCAGAATCACAATACACAAATCACTAAATCATCCATATAATTAAATACTCAACAACCAATTGCGATTTACGGCGCCACCAATGTCCATCAGTGGAGTATGAAATGCGAGTGCCGCTAATATCCATACATTGCTTCTATTTCAAATGATTTGCGAAGAGTTCGTGTGTTGAACTCCAAATATAAATAACATAACATAAATGATTTGATTGAGAGAGTTCTCACGTTCGTTTCCACTCATTCATTTTTTATTTGAATATTTTATTTCTGTTCAGATTTGAATTTGCCTCAAATTCTAATTCGCTCCGTTTCTGCTCTAGTTAATTCCATTGTGTAGACATTTTCATCACAATTGCAATGTGATTGAGTTTGCTGAATTCCGTTCCTGTTTGAAGAAGTTATAACATTGTAAATGTTAATTACGTAAATTAGATATATTAATTTATAATTAGTGTTAATTAAATTCCTTAATCAAAAAATTACCCCTTTTTAATTATGTTTTAAAAAAACGTTGTCGTGCCTTTCATCTTCTTCGTGTTCTTGCCTGTGTAGTACGAACCCATCCACGCCATAGA
This sequence comes from Allium sativum, assembly GCA_030737875.1. NCBI lineage: Eukaryota > Viridiplantae > Streptophyta > Magnoliopsida > Asparagales > Amaryllidaceae > Allium > Allium sativum. The sequence continues at coordinate 959,322,065 of CM060918.1, forward strand.
AAGGCCACCGTCGCTCCTCCCCAGGGGCCATCCGCCATTGATCACAAGGCACAATGACGACTAGCTTCGCCAGAGCCCCCCACGCCACCACCCTCATTAAACTCGGCCCTTCCATCGTCGCTGAAATCGACCATGGACAGTGGAAGTTCAAGGCAGAAATTCTCACACGATACAACATGATAACCGATCAATGTGGTATAGAATTAAAGGTGGAAGAAATCTCAACAAGTTTTGTTTAATAAATTTTTGATTTTGGTTAGTGGTTTTGGAGAAAATTTCATGGGAATTTCAGAGTATACGTGCCCTTGATTTCGAACTATGGCAGTTGCAAATGATTTTAGGGTTAGGGTTTTTATCTATGGCATATATACATATATATAATTAATTCCAAAATGTGTTTTTTAATTCCCGAACTCCAAATCAAACCCAACGACTGTCGTTTCTAGCTAATTACCCCCATTTCGAACATAGTGGGATATGTTTCATAACCCAATTCGACTATTTGGATCAGTTTTTGTCAAAATTAAAATATAAATCAATATATATTGAATTTCAATGTACATTTTAATTTATCGAGGCTACATAAACTCCAAAAATTACAGAAAAACAATTCTAGCTATGTTTTGACAATGCGGTTCTAACAAAACTAATTCTGTCGAATTTGGAGACCGTTTGATAAATGGCCATTTTCTAGCCGATTAAAATTAAATTGAATACACAAAACACGTTTAAATTTACCATGCTCACATATCTATTCCAAAAATTATGAAATTTTAAACCTAGTAATAATTTGACATTCCGAATCCAAAAAAGTGGTTTCATCGAAAACGTAGGTCATTTGCAAAATGGCTATTTTTAAGGGTTTTATATATATTAAACATATATATATATTCCATAGCGATTATTTTAAATTTTAAACTGGACATAACTTATAATTTAAAAAGTGAAATCTCAGTTTCTTACATTCGTTAGAAAATTACAGTTCAAAATACTGCAATGTTTCTTGTTTTACTGAAATCCGATTTACATTGAATTCTGTATATTCATTCAAAGTTTAAAATCGAATCTCCAAACTACCATGCCATTTCGAGTTCGTTTTATAATTAAATTAAACTTATACATTCTAACTTCGATTTAAATAAATGTTTAGTTGTTATTATTTAAAATAAATCATTTTAAATATTCAAAACCCATTAAAATAGCTAAAATAAAAATATTTAAATTGGTTCCAAAAATCTTGGTTGTTACAATCTCCCCTACTTAAAACTTTTTCATGCTCGAAAAAGGAAGATAGAATCGAAGGTTGTTTACTTAATCAACTCCACCTTTGCTTGACTCAAGTTCTTCAACTTTTCAGTTTCTAAGAACTTTCTAATTTCTCAAAAGTTGTCAACACCCTAAATTTTTGAAAAATTTCGCCATAACCTTATTTGTACGGGCTGATCGGTAAAACCACAACTTGCCTTACAAGGCCCTCGTCAATCTTGCCGTACAAGGCCCTCGTCGATCAAAAAGAAAAAAATAAAAAGTCAATCGGCCTGCCAATCAGCTCATAAAATCATCAAACCCAATAAATACAGTAAATATGTACCTATTTGTCGGGCATACAATTTTATTTCTCTTCTTAGCTTCCATGCTATGGCCTGTACATTATGTACACATGTACATGTATGCAATTCCAATCAAATTTCAATTCAGTTCAATATTTTGATTCAATTTGGGTAAATTGACTTTCATTTTCATATTGGTTTTATCATTCCAAATTTTTTATTTAGTTGAACTAATAATCACACAACAGAACCAACAACCAATTAGTTGGTTAACTTTTCAAATATATATAACTTTTATATATTCAAAAATCATATTTTCTAAGATCGGATTACATATATAATCAAAAATACGTTAATTATAAACTTGTCACTCTCAACTCATTCTAGGGCATTTCTAACCCCATCTCCAACGAGTTTCTCATTCTAGGATACTACTAAACCAATCTCTAATGAGTTTACTTTCATTGGATATTACTAATCTAATTTCTGATGAGTCTTTTGTTCTGTTCTAACGAGTTGTACACCTAAGATTTGAGTTAACCAAAGCTCTGATACCATATGTAGTGACCCTCCTTTCCAGGTGATCCAAAACGAAGGAGTATGCTACACTGACGATGCACAATCCCATGCCCTTGTTGACTGCACCGCCATCTCACTCATACTTTTAGTCATCCAGGTTACGAAAATCTTTAGCCACATACTAAATCAATTTTATATCCTGAAGTAGGAAAAATCATTTCACAACATAATAATCACAAGTACTTTCAAACTATAATACTTCACATCAGCAATTCACACATATGATCAGTCACAATTAATCACATAACCTTTGAGCTAGTACGTCTCAAAGAAGGGTGTTAAGCAAGTGAATAAATTATCCGCCACCAAACAAATACATCATCAATAGCAACTAATCAATTATGTGATGAACTACAGTGTAACATATAATACATCACTACATTATTTCTCAACATTGCGTTAGCCCTCAAAATCCTTTCTGTTTTATAAAGCATTTTTATAAAGCATTCCATGTCCCGGGAAAACATTTCTTTTCACTTAAGAAAATATCATTTCAAAATCATTCTTAAATTTGAAATGAATAACATCGCTAACACCTCATAGTCAAATCGTGAAGTGTTTCACTAGATGTTTGCATACAAATAATTCTACCCAACCCAATGTTAAATGTAAACGCATATTTGCTCATAAACTGGTTGAGCACAATCCAAATAGTCAATCAATCACAATCAATATCAACAACCAAGAATATTTGGTTTATACCACATCTCATGTTTTGGTAAATTTAATTAACATTCATTCATTCAAATCTAACTAAAGATTTATTAAAACTCTTCTTAGTTTCAATCTTCAAAAATCATTACTTAATGATTATTCAACTTTAGGAAATTAATCCTGCCTTTAACTGGGTTAAAGAACCAATTTCCTTTAAAACAAAGTTCACGATAAACCCAAAACCATATTCCATTTAAAATAGAATCTTTATGGAAATCATAACCATATATAATCGATATAAATTTCCGTATCAAACTAATACTATAAGTGGAATAGAGGCAAGACCTTTTAAATTCCATAAATAGTAACAATCTTCCTTCACAGAAGCTCATCTCGATTATCACTAAATTGATTTCCACTCAATTCCAATTTAATATATTAAATTAGAAAACTTTACTTTGAAAATTTTCCATTAAATCTTAATGAAAAGATTTACAAAATTCCAAATCACATCTTCACTATCAATTGGGTTAGTAAACGAATATTATTTAAAGCATTGTTCACTATAAACCCCAAAATCCAATTTGATATTAAATATAAGGTTCTGAATAGAAATAATAACGGCTTATATTCAACATCAAATTCTGAAACCAACAGGTAATGTATTGGGAATAATGATATCTATCTTTCAAATTCCTCAACAACATTCGTACAATCACGGATTCCAATATCGAAATATTCCGAAGATTATTTCCATTCAAATTCATTCCAATTCATACATTGGAAAATTCTGGTTATAGTAAAACGATTTTCAATCCAATTTATTTATAAACATTAGATCATTAGTCCAATTAATAACTAGTTCTTTTCGATAAAAATAAATTTTTATCTTTCCAAACTTGGAACTTTTCATCTAAAATCTTTCCAAATCATTGATTATGATTTTACACAAAATTTCCCTATTTTTAATAATTTTATTAAGGCCCGCACAATCGGTTTCCAATAACGGCCACCGAACTGCAACCATAACAACCTTTTCTGAAATTAATTTGCTTATAATTTGAAATCCAGTCATTCAAATTTAAATCTCTTATATTCATTGGAAAGATCTTTTCAATATGAATCTAAAGGTTCCTGGTTTAGGAGAATCCGACAGTCAGATCCCCCGTTACTTCAATTTGAAGTTAATGGTTGAAATTCGCGAACGGTTGTTGCGCGACGCGTTCTATTCAAGCCATTATATGTATATATAATATATCATCGATTTCCATTTAAAATATAAATTTGTTTTAAAAACGATTCCAACTTCCATTTCAATTTTAAATCAAAATTGAATATTCCATTACGTGACAATTTTATATATCGCATATATATGTTAAAAATTATATTTTTAACAATCCAATAATTATTCCATTACATGACCATTTTATAAATCTCATATATAAGTTGAAAAAAATATTTTTAGACAACCAATATTTATTTCAATACATGATAATTTTATCCATTCCATATATACATTTAAAATTATATTTTTAGTGAACAAATATTTATTTCAATACATGGCAATTTTATCCATTCTGTATATACATTAAAAATTGTATTTCTAACGAACAAATATTTATTTCAATACATGACAATTTTATCCATTCCATATATATGTTAAAAAGTATATTTTTAATGAACACATATTTATTTCACTACATGACAATTTTATCCATTCCGTATATACGTTAAAAATTATATTTGTAATGGACAAATATTTATTTCAATACATACAATTTTATACATTCCATATATACGTTAAAAATTATATTTTTAATGAGTAAATATTTATTTCAATAAATGACAATTTTATCCATTCCATATATATGTTAAAAATTATATTTTTAATGGACAGATATTTATTTCAATACTTGACAACTTTATCCATTCCATATATACGTCAAAATTTTTATTTTTAACAATCTAATAATTATTTCATTACCTGCTAATTTTCGCTGTTTAGATTATAAATGGATATTTATAATTTAATTTCAACTACCAAATAAATTAACATTATTTTTAATATGTTCAACGTTTCGAACCCATAATCACAATCATAATATACAAATCACCAAATCATCCATATAATTAAATACTCAACAACCAAATGCAATTTACGGCGCTACAAATGTCCATCGGCGGAGTACGAAATTCGAGTGTCGCTAATATACATACGTCACTTCTATTTTAAATGATATGTGAAGGGTTCGTGTGTTGAACTCCAAAAATAAATAACATAACATAAATGATTTGAGTGAGAGAGTTCTCACGTTCGTTTCCACCCTGTCATTCTTTATTTGAAGATTTTATTTCTGTACGGATTTGAAATTTCCTCAAAATCTAATTTGCTCCGTTTCTGTTCTAGTCAGTTCCATTGTGTAGATATTTTTGTCACGATTCCAATGTGACTGAGTTTATTGAGCTTCATTTCCGTTTAAAGAAGTCATGGCCTTGTAAACGTTAATTACATAAATTAGAAATATTAATTTATAATTAGTGTTAATTAAATTCCTTAATCAGGAAATTACCACTATTTAATTACATTTTAAAAAACGTTCTCGTGCATTTTGTCTTCTTCGTGTTCTTGCCTGGGTAGTTCGAACCCATCCACGCCATAGAAAGGCTATCGCCGCTCCTCCCCAAGGGCAATCCGTCGTTGATCACAAGGCACCATGACGACCGGCTTCGCCAGAGCTCCCCACCCCACCACCCTCGTTGAACATGGCACTGCCGTCGTTGCTGAAATTGGCCATGAACAGTGGCACTTCAAGGCAGCAATTCTTACTCGATACAACATGATAACCAATCAAAGTGGTATGGATTTAAAGGTGGAAGAAATGTCAACAAGTTTTATTTAATAAGTTTTTTTTTTCTGTTAGTGGTTTTGGAGAAAATTTCATGGGAATTCCGGAGTATACGGACCCTTGTTTTCAAACTACAGCGGTTGCAAATGATTTTAGGGTTAGGGTTTTTATTTAGAGCATATATATATATATATATATATATATATATATATATATATATATATATTAATTCCAAAATGTCTTGTTTAATTCCCGAACTCCAAATCAAACCCAATGACTATCTTTCCCAGCTAATTACCCCCATTCAAACACAATGGGATATATTTCTTAAGCCAATTCAATTATTTGGATCAGTTTTTGTCAAAATTAAAATATAAATCAATATATATTGAATTTCAATGTATATTGTAATTTATTGAGGCTGCCTACCGACTCCAAAAATTACTGAAAAATAATTCTAGCTATGTTTTGACGATACAGTCCCAACAAAAATAATTTGGAAACCGTTTGAAAAATGGTCATTTTCTAGTCGATTAAATTTAAACTAAATATACAAAACACGTTTAAATTTACCACACTCACATATTAACTCAAAAAATTATTAAATTTTGAACCTAGCAATAATTTGACATCCCGGATCAAGCAACAGCATTTTCATTGAAAACGGAGGTCGTTTGAAAAATGGTTATTTTTAAGGGCTTTATATCTATTATATATATATATATTCCATAGCGACTATTTTAAAATTTAAACTGGACATAACTTACAATTTAAAAAGTGAAATCTCAGTTTCTTACATTCATTAGAAAATTACAGTTCAAAATATTCCAATGTTTCTTGTTTTACATAAATCCGACTTATATTGAATTCTGTATATTCATTCAAAGTTTAAAATCGAATTTCCAAACTATCGCACCATTTCGAGTTCGTTTTATAATTAAATTAAATTTATACGTTCTAACTTCGATTTAAATAAATTTTTAGTTGGTATTATTTAAAATAAATCATTTTAAATATTCAAAACCAATTAAAATAGCTAAAATAAAATTTTAAAATTAGTTCTAAAAATCCGGGTGTTACACCAGGAGATCTGGCCGTCGGATTCTCCCAAAACGAAAAATGTTGTGTTCGAAATGTAAAGAGTTTTCAAGTGGAATAGAAAGTTTTAAAATCGAATGGTTAGATTTTTAGATAAGTTCAAATCTATTTTTGAAAAGGCTGCTATAAATATAGTTCGTTGATCGGAATTGGAAACCAATTGGAAGGGCCTTATAAAAATTATTAAAAATATGGGAAATCCATGATAAATCATAATTAATGATTTTAAAATGATTTAAGTAGAAATTGTGAATGTTAGAACTATGGTTTGGATTTTTGGAATTTTGACTTGATTTGCTTAACATAGTAAATCGATATTTTGAAATTTAGTTTGAAGATAAACTAAACGTTTTCAAACTTAAGTTCATTTGAGTTTAAATGGAAATAATCTTTGAATATTTCAGTATTAAATTATGTATTAGTATGTATAGTGTTGGATGAATTTGGAAGATATTAATATCATTATTCCCTATACGGTATTTATTGATTTCGAAATTTGATATTGAATATAAGCCGATACGTTTTTTTAAAGCTTTATATTTGATATCGAATTGGATTTTGGGTTTTTCGCGAATAATGTCGTGAATAACATCAATTCTTTAACCCAATTAATGATAGGATTGGCTTCCAAAGTTAAATAATAATTGAATAATGAAATGAAAATTAAAACTTATTTAGAGTTCTAATAAAGATTTGACTATATGAAATGAAGATTAAAACTATGTTTAAGCTTTAATAAATCTTTCAATAAAGATTTGAGAAGAAAGCAGGTAAGTAAACTTACCAAACACGAGTGATAACAACAGTAAAAAAGGCCTTTCGTAGCGTTGTAAAAAGTTGCAAAAAATTATCATCGCGGTTTGATAAACGCTACAACATGCAACTAAAAGTCCTAAAATTTGATTTGCGTTACGCAACCAAAAACGAACATATTGTAGCATTTCAAAAGCCCTACAAATTTTTTTTGGCAACACCTTAAAAATGCAACCAAAGAGGTACTTGCACCCTTCTATTTTTGTTTTTTTGTAGAGTTTCTTCTATGCTACTATAATATTTTTAATAACATTTCAAAAATCCTACCAAAAGTAAATTAATATATTTTTGCATTGTATTTCTACAGCTATTTAGTGTTAATGGCTTGTATCATTTCCGGTAATCACTTATATATATTAGGAATATTAAAACAAATAAACAATCACATAGTTATCATTTTCAAACCAACATCGAAAATCAACATATTTATGTAATTAAAAAATGACATTAATCGCATAACCAAATATAATATCCACAATCATTTCAATATGTGTATTTCGACAAAATAGACAAATCTACATACCATGACCATTTACAAACAAGTCCACACTACTAGTACAAACAAAATATTATAATACATAATAGTTAAAGTCTTGTTCATAGGTTAATTACTGGAAGCTTTTTGATGCAGAAGTTCTTCACTTCGAAACTACTAATTACCTGTATACAAGTATGACGTTTAATAATTAGAATTACATACAAGTATAACAAGTGAAAACATTAATAAAACAACTAAAGTTAAAATTCAACAGAATTGCTCACAGTACGATGCTCAAAAGGGATGTGTAACAACCCGGATTTTCAGAACCAATTAATTTTTTTTATTTTAGCTATTTTAGTGGATTTTCAGAATTTAAAATAATTTATTTTAAATAATAACGACTAAAAATTTATTTAAAATGAAGTTAGAACGAATAAATTTATTTTAATTATAAAACGAGCCTGAAATGGCGCGGTAGTTTGGAAATTCGATTTTAAATTTCAACTGAATGTACAGAATTCAAAATAAATTAGATTTCAGTAAAACCATAAATATTTGAATCTGTTTTTATATAGACAGAAAATTCACATGTGATTTTCAATTATTTATATTCATGTTTGATTTTTAGCCTATGTGACTGCCATCTAATTGGACTATAAAAAATGCATTGTTATTTTGTATTTTTGGTTTGCTGTCTACTGAAACCTATTGCAACTTACATGTGAATTCAAAATAAATCAGATTTCAATTGAATGTACAAAATTCAAAATAAATCAGATTTTAGTAAAACTAGAAATATTTGAATCTGTTTAATAATATTTTTCTAACGAATGTGAAAAATTCAGATTTCATAACTAGAATTGAAAGTCATGCCCAGTTTAAAATTCAGAATAGTTGTTATGGAATTTATATAAATTTTAAATAATATCTAGCCCTTACCTCCATTTTCAACGAAACTACTTTTGTTGGATCCAGAATATCAAATTATTTCTAGATTCCAATTTTCATAATTTTTGGAATTAATATGTGAGCGTGGTGAATTTAAACGTGCTTGGTAATTTCAGTTTGGACTTAATCAACAGGAAAATGGACATTTTTCAAAAGATCTCCAAATTCGATGAAATTAGTTTTTTTAGGACTGTATCATCAAAACATAGCTAGATTTATTTTTCTGGAATTTTTGGAGTTAGTACGTGGCCCCAGTAATTTGAAATGTATGTTGAAATCAATTTTGAACGTTATATTAATTTATATTTTAATTTTGACAAAAATTGATCAAAACAGTCGAACTGGCTTATGGGACATATCCCATTGTGTTTTGAATGGGGGTATTTTGCTAGGGACGATAGTCGTTGGGTCTCATTTGGAGTTCGAATGAAAAACTGCATTTTGAGAAATAAAGGAGAAAAAAATGATATATATATATAAAACCTTTTCACTTAACACACCCCCAATTGATTTTTCACGATCAAAATTATTTTCCCCTTTCAGAAAAAAACCGACGCCGTCCTTCCTTGTCTCGACGAATCGAATCTGCCCCACCCTTCGCTCCACCGCCGTCGTCACCACTACCTCCGCCCTCCACTGCCAGAATCGAGCATCGTCGCTCCTACCGCTCCAACACCCTGAAGTCTGTTGCGCCTCCCTCTTTTGGAACCGTGAACCCAGCCGCCGCCTCCACCCCTAATCGAGCATCGAAGTCCGTCGGAAACCCACCAACGGCCTGCTGCAGCGTCGACGCCTCCGTGAGCTCTCGCTTGATCGAAACCCTAGAAAATTTTGTAACTTTCCTGATTTTAATTCCTAGAAGAAAACTGATTATAAAAATTTGATTTTTATGTAGAAAACTAATTTATAAAAATATGATTTTTATATAGAAAACAGAAACGAAAAAAATATATGATTTTTATATATATAATAGCAATATAAAAATTTGATTTTTATATATAATAGCGATATAAAAATATGATTTTTATATATATAGTAGCATAATAAAAATATGATTTTTATATATATATAGTAGCATAAAAAAAATATGATTTTTATATATATAGTAGCATTATAAAAATCTGATTTTTAAATATATTGGCATAGAATAAAAATAGAATTTTTTATATATATGTAAAGCGGTTTATAAATGAAATTTTTAGTATATATAAAAATGAATAAAAATCTGATTTCTATATATATAGCATTGTGTTAAAAATGTGATTTTTAAATACGTGAAACGTTATTAAAAATGTGATTTTTAATATAAACTGCGTGAAATAGATTACGTTGGAATCAAGGTGAAGAATACAACGCGCTGGAGCAAATAAAAAAAAACCGTCCAATAAGGACTGATGGAGTGGAAACCAAAGTTGAGAACTCATTCTCACTTAATTTATTTTACAGTTAATTATATACTTGGATGCAGACGCGGCCAAGAAGCCCCCGACACTATTTTATTGTACAAATCATGGTTGGTTTTTTGGATTGTATTGTGGAAATTTGGATATTGATTTTTTTTTTGGACTTGATTTGGATGTGAATTGGATTGAAATTGGTTTGTGTATGGCGCAAGCCAATATTAGGCGAGGGATGAGGCTAGACCTTATTCTGGTTCTAGTATCGTGTAGTTATGCTATCGAAATTTTCTAAAAAGTGTTAGAAAAATTTAGTTAGTTGAAAATATTATTTTTAGCTTATAACTGCAATAAATAAAATAATTATTGGATAGTTAAAAATAAGTTTACACATCCATTTACAAGTTGGACGACTTGTTTATGCTCGCCTTATTTTGTGAAAATGATTGGGCATATAATTTTACACATCGCCAAAATGCACAAATAATATTCAGTATTTGTTGGTTGAAACCCCACACGAGTATTGGGATGATATTTGACGTACACTAATCCCAATTGTTTAGTTGTATGTCAACCGATTGGTTGACAGACTGTTGTTAGCGTTAGTTATTTATATTTAATGCTTATGCAGTTGTGTAATACACTCTGAATGATGTTTGATTGTGTATAATTGTTGTTGTGTACATTTGTCTATGAAATTCATATAAATAACATTATATGGTAGTTGACTGTGTCTGATTCCAATTCAGAAATATTGAATATTTTAAAATAACGAACGATTTTAAAATTTGAAGTCGTGTTGATTAGATTTCCGCCATTTTGACACAAACGATATTTATATCAATTTTATTCATTTTTATAATGAGTATCGAAAAGGAAATGATTTCAAATCAGATATTTTGAAAATATTATCATTTAAATATTATAATGATATGGAATATTCGATTTTGATTTAAAATTGAAAATGAAGTTAGAATCATTTTAAAACGAATTTATAAATGATTTATAAAATACGATTTAAATGGAAATCGATGAAATATATATATTATATATATTTAATGGCCTGAATAGAATGCTTCGCGCCGCGACTGTTCGCGAATTTCGACCATTGACTTCGAATTGATATTGCGGGAGATCCGACCGCCAGATTCTCCTAAAACCGGAACCATTGGGTTCGTATCGAAAAGAGCTTTCCTAGAATATAAGTGATTTGAAATCTAACTGTTGGATTTGGAAATATGTCCAATCAAATTTGGAAAAGGTCGCTGTAAATGTAGTTCAATGACCGTTTACGAAAATTGACTGAAACGGCCTTGATAAAATTATTAAAAATATTAACAATTTTGTGTAAAATCATAACAAATGATTTAGAAAGAATTTAGATGAAAAATTCCATGTTTGTAAAGATAAAAATATATTTTTATCAAAACGAACTAGTTATTAACTAGAATAAAAATCCAATGTTTATAAATAAATAAATTGGATTAAAAATGGTTTTAATATAACCAGAGATTTCCAGCGAACAAATTGGAATGGATTTGGAATGGTAATAATCTTCGGAATATTTCGATATTGGATTCCATGATTATACAGATATTTTTATGGAAATTTGGAAGATATATTTATATTGTTATTTCCAATACAATATATGCTGGTTTTAGAATTTGATATTGAATATAAGCCGATATAATTTCTATTTAGAGCCTTGTGTTTAATATCAAATGGGATTTTGCATTGGTCGTGAATGGTGTCTTCAATAACACTGTTCTTAAACCCAGTTGAGAAAAGAATAAATCTTTTAATTAAGATTTAGAGAAGCTTACCAATTAATTAATATTTAATTGGAATTGTATTAAGAATTGGATTGTTGGGTTTATCGTGAACGGTGTTTTAAATAACACTTGTTCTTTAACCCGATTAACAGTGAAGTTAAGATTTGGAATTTATAAATCTTTATTATAAGATTTAATGGAATTATCCAAAGTAAAATTTTCCAATTTAATAAAATAAATTGGCATTGAATGGAACTCGATTTGGTAATAATCGAAGTGAGCTTCCGTGGAGGAAGACTGTTAATATATATGGAATTTAAAAGGCTTTGTCGTTATTCCATTTATATTATTAGTCGGATACGGAAATTGATATCGATTATATATATTGATCTGTTTCCCGTGAAGATACCATAATTAATGGAATGTGATTTTGGGTTTATCGTGAACTATGTTTTAAATGACATTGGTTATTTAACCCAATTAAAGATAGGATTACATGTCTAACATTGTATATCGAACTGTATTGTTGATCTCTGATAAATATATATCTGTTTGGTGGTGGAGAATTCATTCTCTTGCTTGACACCCTTCTTTAAGACGTACGAGCTTAGAGGTTATATATCAGTAGAAATCAATGGTACGGTGTAGATTGTCGATGCAGCTTGTTTGTGTTTCTAAAGTTAAATAATCATTAAATAATGATTGTTGGAAGATTAAAACTTAGTGGAGTTTTAATCAATCTTTAATTAGATTGGAATGTGAATATGATAAATCAAATAATCAAATTTGTGAAATGATCGATAATGGAGTACCCCCGGTTTTACTCTAGGCGATAGTTTAATCTTTAATTAGATTTGAACGCGAAATGGTAATTCAAATCACCGATAACACTGTGGTGTTAGATATGGAGTATTACTAGTTTTTCTCCATGGGATGAATAGGTAGGGATTGGGAAATAAAACAAACGATTACTTTGGTAAGGTGCGCTAATCCTGACTAGTTTGGAAAATCTTAATTTGGTTTAAGTTGTGAAAAAATATTTGAATAAAAGAATATTCTGGATTGGAATAAGACCTATGTTGTGTTTTCATAGCACTTGATTCTAAGATATGTGAATTATTCGGAAAGGCCAGGTTTATACCCATTCCGAATAATTGATTCGATGATAAGTCAACGATGAAGAGGGTGGTAGAAGACCGGAGGTCTTCACATCGTTTGGATGATTACTGATGTCTTGATTGAGTTGTACACCCAAGACAAGGTAATAAATGGTGATCGTCCAGACGTACTTGGAGATCGACTGGATATGCGAGGACCTCTCTCCTGTATTGGACATATGGGACGAGGAATAAGTGCCTTCGGTTTCGTTCAGACCCAGAACGAACTAGTAAATGGATGTGTGTCTGACATTGGATTTTATTCTGTGTTGATTGATTTCTATTAAATATATATTTGTTTGGTGGCGGAGAATTTATTATCTTTCTTAATACCCTTCTCTAAGACGTAGGAGCTTAAAGGTTATATATCGATAAACATTAGTCACATGGCGTGAATTGCCTCTGCGGCGTGCTGAGATGCAAATGATCAAGGCTTTTGTTGAAAAGGAGAGTCTTGTGGTTGATGATCAAAGCACGGCTTTAAATACTATAGCTTTGTGTATAGCGTTAATTCGCGAGCCTCACATCGCAGTATGAACTAGAAACGGGAGAGGACTGCAGGGAGAACATGCATTTCTTTCTATCTAGGAGTGGTGTCATGGTTTGGAGCTCAGACATTTTACTCATGTGGATGTTGCATATTATTTGATGGACAGCAAGACGCCTCGGATATATCGGTTACTACGGGGCCGATGGATGATATGGTCGGCATACTAACCATTACGCCCCCATAGGGCAGGGAACCACATTGTTTAGGAATAAACAATCCACAAACGTAAGAGTAGACCAGCCCTAAAGATCTAGGGGCTCACCTGAGTCTGGGTCCTCAGACATGGGCTAGATTGTCTCGAATTCGGTAAAGCCGATCCCTTTCCTTGGTTCATGATGGAAATCCAACTTCCAATACGACATTATGTGATTTAAATTGTAGAACTAGTATGGCAACATGATATATGGTACCTATGTCGTCCTATGATTGATACATTTATATTTGAAGTTGTTTTGACCCTATACACTTATAATAATATCAAATGATTTGTTTTAAAATGTATCAAGCATTATTTGGCTATTATAAGGTAAAACTCTATCCTCTAGCTTGCATTGCATTGTGTGATGGGACCTGAGTCTTATAGTATCTTCATTTTTCCAAAAAGCATTGCGTTGTTTGTCTTATGCACTGGTATTCTTGGGAGGAGACCCATTCTGCGTTATGCGACATGGTCCCTTGATTTACTTTATTTTAAAGTAAAGTTTTAATAATTGTTTTAGTTCTCAAACAAATCCCATGACTAATCTGGAGTTTTTTGTTTTAACATAAACTCTGGATGCCCCTATTTTCCATATGGGCAGCTAGTAGTTTTGGTTTTGCAGATATTGTTTTTCCAAGATCCTGGATTTACAAATGGGGCTATATTCGGAAAGCTCTGTACCGTGTATTTCTTTAAGCAGTGTTATTGCCTTGGGACAAACATCTTTATTTCTTTCAATCATTATTGCCTTCCATTACATTACATAGAGAAATAAAAAAAAAATGCATACTTAACCTGTAAAACCAGAGAAAAATCTTACAGAATTCATATCAAATTTAACATCTTCTCGTTCATCTTCGCCTCTTTCTACTTCTTCAACTCAGGTTTCTCCTTCAGGCTTTGCAGCATTGGACAACATTTGAAAAAAGAGGATCATACTAGGCAACTTATCTGAAATCGCAGATTAGCTTTTTTATTTTCGCCTCCGCTGATTTTGAAATTCAATATTTCGAATGAATTAGGGCATAGAGTGCGGTAACGAGGGGGGTATTACTGTTAATGGGTCGGGTTTGATACTGTTAGTACTGAACCGAAATTATTATCCTTTGTATAAAATACAAAACCAAGCTTCCTTCCGTGTTTAACCAGGCTTGCGTTAACAGTATAGTATAACTTTTATAGTTTCTGCCGAGTTTTTATAAATGTATTCACATTTAAATACTTATATGTATAAAACCATACCGGAATTACTAAACCGGAATCTCCGGAATTTCCGGGATGGATCTGGAATTTTAAATTTTCTATGTGACGGGAACGGAACCGGAAACCAGGTTTTCGAACCTTGAATTACAACAGAGGGGACATGTATACTTGCTATATTCCAAACCATGAAGTACTAAGCTGCAGTCGGAAGTAAATTTTAGCAAGCATGGACCATTTTCCATCTTACCTCAAATACGGGTATCATGGCATGGGAATATGACCCAGCTCAGAGAAAAAAGTGGCATAGCAGAAGGGCTGTCATTCAAGTACCATTATTAGTTGAATTTTTTGTATGCATAGCTTGATTGATAGATATTTCAATGCATGTTTTCTCTACTGTACACGTGTTTTCAGAAAGGAAAAATACCAACTGCTCTACATTTTTTCATGTTTATGACCAGTGATTTATGCATGTTATGTTTTTGTGCTACATCAATACCTTCTTCTGTACACCTTTTTTTGTATAGCGACATTGAATTTATCTTGCTTGCTTCCTATTTGTTTAACTTTTATACTGACCATAAAGACAAAAATGCTTTGGATATTTCATGAAACTGGGTATGCTCTGCTACCTGTAGACTAAGAGCTGAATTCGTTCTTTCAACCACGCGTGTTGCAAAATTTGTACTACGGTACGACGACAACTTGCTGTGATTTTTCTCAAAAGGCCGGCAACTTTACGTAAGTTAGGTATAACAATCAATGCATCATGTCTTTGGACTATGAACTGTCATTATTATGCCATGTACTTGATAACACTGCTTAATGGTCATATTACGATAGAGGATTTTGCTTTGTCCGTCAATTTGATCATGGCTCAAATGAATTAACTCCGCCTTTGCTTTTTTACCACACTATTTATTCATTTAGTCTCATTATTTGTTTACTGTGATTAGGTGATTGTCATTGTTCAAAACCATTTCCTTCCTCCCCACGAGGTAATTAAACTGCAACAATGAAGCATACCCATGTGGAAGCTGTTCACTTTTCTTAATGAATTGAAGTTGTACCGCAGTAAGACGATAAATATATTAATGTTTGATTTGAACCAAAGTCATTATAAGTTTTCTACAGTTGATTTTCATGGTTGTAAATGCTGAGGTTCACATCCAACACTCGACTGAAGAAGCACCAACACTGAAATGGTTGGACAATTTGGCAATTCGAGATGGTGACGGCTTTTTTTAAAATCCTAATCTTCTTACACTGCTATTTTATGATGTCAAGGTTTATAATTCACTAGCTTAGTGCTCTGATTTACCTTTATGATTTAATTATTAATTGTAATTTTTTTCATTTTCACTGCTGTTACTATGTTTCTTGTGAGGTATAACACTGCTTTTAGAAGAACCGATATCTTTATTTGAAATACACAAAGAACTAAACAAATTGAAAATCAATTAGAAAAAGGAACATGAATTCGTTTTTTTAACCATTTTTCACTGAAATACACTGCTTTTAGAAGAACCGATATAATACTGTTGTTACTATGTTTCCTGTGAGGTTTAACAAGTTCGTCTTATCCTATTCTCTTTTTTTTTTAACCATTTTTCAATTCAGTATAACTTGTTAAAGTTTTTCAAACTCACCGACCCATCCTAAAAATAAGGTAGGCATATTATTTTATATTATTGCATGCATGAAGAAAATGTGTGTGGTGTACAACTT
Organism: Allium sativum; assembly: GCA_030737875.1. Taxonomy (NCBI): domain Eukaryota; kingdom Viridiplantae; phylum Streptophyta; class Magnoliopsida; order Asparagales; family Amaryllidaceae; genus Allium; species Allium sativum. The sequence goes on from CM060918.1 coordinate 959,339,040, forward strand.
AGACTAAGTGCATATGAATTCAAAAGGGGTGGTTGGTGGAAGTAGACAATGATGTAAGAGATGATGTCAATGAAGATGCATGCATTTCCTATATATATGAAGCTTTATGTGAACTAATATGTACACCAAAGTGAAACAAAGCAACAAGAGAGAAAAAGAAAAGAGCTGAAGCTCTAGAGTGATAAAGAGAAGTTTGTCTCTTATTTGTGAGAAAAGCAAGTAGTAGTTTTTGTATTTGTATGAAATAAAAGAGAGAGTTTGTGTGTTTGATTCATATAAAACATTAGTGTTTGTTGCACGGTTCATACACGTTTTCAACAAGTGGTATCAGAGCGAAGGTTCCGTTCATGACGAATATGATGCAATAACAAACCCCAAAGTTGATGAACGGCTACAAATTATGGGAACTGGAGTATCCAAATGAAGGTGCTACTCGGTTCTTACGATAATTGGGATATTGTCGAAAAAGGATACATCGAACCTGCAAATGCAACTGCTGAAGCACGTTTATCCAATGACGAGAAGACGGCGTTGAAAGAATCCCGGAAAAAAGACAAGAAAGCTTTGTTCATGATTTTTCAAGGGGTTGACTAATCGACCTTCGAAAAAATGTCGAAAGCAAAAACATCAAAAAATGCGTGGGAGATTTTGCAGAAATCATGCCAAGGAGCTGTGAAAGTAAAAAAGGTACAACTTCAGGTACTACGTGGCGAGTTCGAAAATATAAAAATGAAAAGCCCGGAAAGCATCGATGAATATGTTATGCATTTAAAAACGGTGACAAATCAAATGAAATGAAACGGCGAAAGTCTCGATGATGTTCGAGTGACGGAAAAGCTTCTACGTTCGTTAACAAAAAAATTTGATTATGTTGTTACATCAATCGAAGAGTCAAAAGATTTGTCCATTATCTCGTTTGGCGAGCTTGTTGGTTCGCTTCAAGCACATGAACAACGGATGAACCAGTATGATGATACAGATCATTTAGAGAAGGATTTGCAAAGTAAGGTGTCCATAAATGACAGTTCAAACAGTATCAGTTATGCTCGTGGAAGAGGTGGCTGTAGAGGTGGCTACCGAGGTGTACGTGGATGTGGAAGGCAACCTTTTAACAGAGGTCAAAATAATGAAGGCTATCAGCAATCTGGGCGCGGTCAAAATTTCAAAGGCCGAGGAAGAGGCATATTTCAACAACGAGGTGACAAGTCTCATTTACAATGTTATAATTGCAATAAATATGGTCACTTCAGTTACGAGTGTAGATCTACAAAAGTAGAAGAAAGAAGTTGTTTTGCTGCAGCAAAAGAAGACAAAGATGTAGGAACTGCTATGTTCCTCACTTACAAAGGAGAAGAAGAAGGAAAGAAGAATGTTTGGTATCTTGATTCAGGCGCTAGCAATCATATGACTGGCCACAAAGATTTATTTACGGAGATAGACGACACCATCAAAGGAGAAGTAACGTTCGGTGGTTCTTCAAAGATTCCAGTCAAAGGAAAGGTACAATTACAATTGTGCCAAAGAATGATGAGAAAAAAATACATAAATGATGTTTATTATATTCCTGCTTTGAAAACCAATATCATTAGTCTTGGTAAACTAGTGGAGAAAGGATATAATATACAGATGCATGACAATTCTCTCATTATCAGAAATCAAGTTCAAAAGTTGATTGCCAATGTGGAGATGTCAAAGAATAGTCTATTCACACTTGATATGCAGATGAAAGTGCAAAAATGCTTGAAGTCGGTCATTAAAAATGATTCATGGTTATGGCATCTGAGATTAGCCATCTTGGATTTACTGGCTTGAAATTATTGTCAAAGACAAAGATGGTGGATGGTATGCCAGAAATCAACAAACCAAATCAACTATGTGATGCTTGCATCAGAGGAAAGCAACACAGACAAAGTTTTCCTGTTGGAAAATCATGGAGAGCTAGGAGGCCACTAGAGATTGTTCACACTGACATAGCTGGTCCATTTGATATTACATCACTTGGCGGGAGCAGGTATTACCTAACATTTATTGATGACTTTAGCAGAAAAAGTTGGGTATATTCTGAAAGAAAAGGCAGTTGTCTCATGATCCATTTGTTGATTTACTGTTCTCCCAAATTCTTCTTTCATTTCGATCTTCGTCAGCATCCCTCATTTCGATCTTCGTCAGCATCGCCACTATAAGTATTTTATTCCCCAATTTTCTCTGTTCATGCAATCTGTGAATTTCGATTTGAATATTTGAACTGCATCATTTTTTCTCTAATCCCTTTTCGACAACTAAAATCGTACCGTACTAACTTTTAATTATCTCCTCAAATCGACCAATTCCTTTCCAAAAACACAAAAATTTTAGTCATATAATCGATGAACATCATAAATCAAATCAAAGGTTTTTCACTGTTTTGTGTGCGCGATTTTGCTGCTAGATCCTTGCTTTTACTCCCCCCGGTCCATAATATAAGTCGTTTTAGAGATTTGCACAGGAATTAAGAAAAAAATTAAATTCTTCTTTTTGGTGGGTTGACTCCTTCTTTTCATGCAAAATTAAGTTACTTTCTCTATTTTCAAGTACAAAAAAGTGATTGTTGGGATTTTCCAAGGAGCCGCCTACCCACGTGAGCCAATAGAATTACTTCATGACTAGTCAATAAAGTAGACACAATTTATTATGGTTGAAAACGTCTTATATTTTGAATAACAAAAAGCTTCACAAAACGACCTATAATATGAACTGGAGGGAGTATTTATTATGGGTCATTACGAATCTTAAAGCCTGATAATTTTAGTTCATTCTGATCTTAAGTTTTCAAAAAAATTGATTATTACTCACTCTTGAACTTTACGTAATTTGTTCCCGCGATGCAGGTGACAGATTATATTGTTTTCTGCGCCATGATCGTTCAATGGATTCACCGAATGTACACTCTTCAATATATTGTCTCAAGTGAGTTCCTTTTCCCTATTCCGATTAACCTTTTTTGGTGTAGATAAAAACAAGCTTGGTCAACATTTTACGTGGTCGGGCTCTGCATTTAGTATAAAATGACTAAAGTAAGTAATTTTTTTGGAAAGACGATAATGGTTTCCGAAACAAATGATTTTTTTCGTGTACTACAAAATATGGTGCTTGTGCTTGATGCATCGATTCATGCATTAACCTATGAATTCTATAATCCTTCCCTTCTTCTGTTTGGCCCACTAGAATGGCATCTATAGCATCTTTTTTCTATGAATAAGTGCTCTAGGTTCTCCTTGAATTAGCATATACTTTTTTCCATCAAATAATAAACCAGTTGGTGCAAAGTACCAGGTTCATTTAGATCGGTCATAATGCCAGTAAATTCTTTAGGTCTCAACTTAGGGGAGAAAATGAACTGTTTGAACCCACATGTTGTACTCATGTCAAATGATAACAGACAAGGGCACCATTAAATGACCGTCAATTTAACTCTGCCAAGACTTTTTTAGTCAAAAATCTATGGTTTTATCTTTATATGTAACCCGGGTTGGGATCACCTGGACCCAATTTCCCTTGATCCGGTGGTCCCAACCAATTAAATCACCCCATTTTGGGGTGATTTACACTTTGAACCCCTGAATTACGCTCGAATTTCAGAGGGCAATGTGCAAATTACCCCAAATGGGGTGATTTAATTGGTGCGGACCACCGGGTCAGGGAAATCGGGTCCAGATGATCCGCATCCGTGTAACCCATAACCATCCATAACTTCCAAGTGCTAAAGTAATTCCTATACCCAAAATCAAAAGGGCAATGTAAAATGGGAAAGAAATGATAATAAACTGGCAGCAGCGGGTCTCAATTAGCATTAACTGCTCAATTTAGTTTGATTCAATTAAAAGCCTTTCCATTTGACTTTAAGATAAATAGCTTTAGATACATTAATATAGCTCAATTCATTTGAAATATTTGTGCATGTGCTTAGTTTGGGGGTCATTTGTATACTGTTCGAGTACGAAGATTATGACCATTACAGTATATCACTTCGTCAGTGAAGGAAAATTTCTTTCCAGATATTAATAAATAATTTTTTAATGTGATTTGGTACTAAGAGTTTGGATATTTGGTATTTCAGTATCTTAATAAATCAGAGGATGGAAAATGATAATAAAAAAGTATGAAAAATAGTTGCCAACATATAACAACAAGTCTTGGCATAACAATTTCTCAAACATAGCTATCTCTAAAGTTGATGAGGTTCTAGATTCATTTAGCCTATGTTTGTACCCCCGACTTACATACTAACAATACAACTTGGTGTTTTTAGGTTAAGAAAAATTCACAGTACCAATTCGCTTCCTAAAACATTATAAAGTTTTCCACGATTTAAGGCATTGGTATAAAAATCTAATTCTTCGACTTAAGTGGTCTCCAAAATTTATTTAATTTTGATTTGGTCGAGAAAAATAAGATAGGCAATTCAAATCTATTTGGGTTTATTCAAAAGAAATTGACCGTAATTATTTTCATTTATTATTCATTATATTCTCGAGACTGCGATAATTACAGACCTAGAACAGCTGCTTAATATTCATATTTATTGGGATGATGTAATTAAAATAACTAGAATACGTTCATATCTAATTTGCAGGCATTTGATGGGAAGAACAAAAGAAAGTTATGTGAAGTCAATGATGATGAATATGCTTCAAATCATTGTACTATGAAGTACCAGGTGTTAGAAAGGAAAGCTCATGGAATAATTATTTATCTCTATTTCATGTAACATACAGATTATAGGAAGGCACTTAAGAGCTAAGTCCATAGCATAATTTCTCTTTGAACAACAGTTTCATGTAACCACTCCAATTTATTTTTATTAATAAAGACTGTTTATCAAAAAAGACGTTGTGTTTGATCAGGGCATTAAGAGCATGACTGCAGGATGATGACATGTATCAAAAGTGCCTGTTACAGCTCCATTCAAATACCACAATCATTCCGCCTGACAATCAACTTGGAATGAAGAATATGGAACAAACTGTAGCTTATAGGAAGTAGGACGAGCACGGCAGCATGAGCTCAACAAGGGGAGGTTGATTGTTGCTCCATGTTAGGAGCTACTTGCGTCAAACACAACTGGAATGGCAATGAACAAAGAATGAAAAAAATGACTTGTTAACTGCAGGTTGCATCGAGGAATTGTGGTTGAAGCTGCGATGTTAAAATGGTTGGATGTATCCAATGGGGTGTTTCCATAGGCTACTGGCAAAAAAATTGCATTAGTTTTTCAACCTTGGACCAGTTAATATATTTTTACATTTCTAAGCAGTTCATTATTATGTAGGTCCTATCGGAGTTCAACTAGACAAAAATATATTCTCTATTTTGACGGTGAGTTTTTCTTATGTGATTCTAATGTACGAAGAATGGTTGTCTTGGAGAAAATTATTGGCTAACTGGGTTCATAACAATGAAAAATAACTGGTATTTCTTAGAATATGCTCTGTTGGTTACGTTTCAGCTTATATTTTCAGCATCTTTTACCATTTCACAAATCCTTCTGTTAAGTTATATCATTTGGAGACTGATAAATATTTTTGAAATCTTGCCTCATATAGTCTTACGTGGATTAAGATGCATGCACAAGGGACAAAAGGCTCATCGTTTGTTGGATTAGAATATTCAAGACGAAAATGATTATCTTCGGTAATTTGTATTATGTTGCATCCTATATGGAAAACGAATATGTAACGATAATGGTATTGGAAAAATTCTTAGAAAAAATAACCGAATAAAAGAAAATACAACTTCAAAAAGTACAGATAACTTCAAAATTTTCAAACCACAGCTAATTGTATTCTTTTCTAAGATCTTATTATTCTCAACGATGTGAAGCCATAACCAGATTTACAGGGGATAATGTTAAGCTTAGAGAATAGATACAGGAGGACATGATACCTGGGAAACGGATGGTAAAATCACATGCGATCAAAGCACGGTTAAGTTACATGTAATGTAATGATTTGCAGTTAGCTAGGTATAGGTTCAAAATTGTAAGTGACGAATACCAGTTTTTGGATTATGGACGGGTTTATACATGCAGCGCATCTACATAATGTAAAAAAAGATGAATATTGGTTAATGATATTTACATGGTGCAAGTTGATTCTTCACATTCTTAACTCCATTTTAAATAAATATTCAATACCACTCATTATCCGTAATTCTTAGTTTGAAAGTTGAATAATTTATCATACCATATTTTACGAAATCCTCCTGCCAAAGATATTTCACATTAATATATCACGCCTTGCAATTATGATCTATAGATTCATCTTAATTTAGGATGTATCAAAATACCATATTTTGTTTTCAACATTACACAATATAAAAAATTATATACCATTAACTCCGCTAAATTTCAAATCACATCTTATTTTTTTTAGTAAATGTCCTCTTAACTGATCCGAGTAACAAATGCATTTTCAGTTGAACTTCCATTTATGTTTAAATAACCATTAAAATTTCCTATTTAACTGCATCTTTAACGTTACATGCAAACAAACCATACACTACTTTTACGGTCCACCATCATACCGATACCTCTCTAAACTACGACATATAACTACAAATTTGCAGCAACTTCCAATTTCATAACCAACGATCAATTACCATTATACATGTATCGCAACGAACTAATTCTATCAATATCATGTGACATTTCCTTCCTTACACCAACAATTCTCACCTATGCTTACATAACTAATCCACCTGTCGATTCATTTTATGTCAACCTGTACACATCAAGGACCACAACAGCCCAACTCCAAGCTGCTTCTCCTTCACACCAAATCTTCTTTACCTGCCCACGTGCGAAGCACGGGTTCCAACCTAGTAATATATATAAAACCTTTTCACTTAACAACCCCCAATTCATTTTTCACGATCAAAATCAATTTCCCCTTTCAGAAAAAACCAACGCCCTCCTTCCTCGTTCCGACGAACCGAATCTGCCCCTCCCTCTGCTCCACCACCATCATCAGCCTCCCTCACCACTGCCTCCGCCCTCCACTACCAGAACCGAGCGCCGCCGCTCCTACTGCACCAACACCCCAAAATCTGCTGCACCTTCCTCTTCTGGAACCGTGAACCCAGCAGCCGCCTCCGCCTCCAATCGAGCACCTAAGTCTGTCGGAAACCCACCAACGGCCTGCTGCAACGTCGACGCCTCCGCGAGCTCTCGCTTGATCGAAACCCTAGAAAATTTTGTAAGTCTCCTGATTTTAGTTCCTAGAAGAAAACTCATTTATAAAAATATGTTTTTTATATAGAAAACTGATATATAAAAATATGATTCTTATATAGAAAACTGAAATATAAAAAATATGTTTTATATATATATAATAGCAATATAAAAACATGATTTATATATATAATAGCGATATAAAAATATGATTTATATATATATAGTAGCATAATAAAATTTTGATTTTTACATATATAGTAGCATATTAAAAATATGATTTATATATATATATATATATATAATAGCATAACAAAATTATGATTTATATATATATAGTAGCATAATAAAATTATGGTTTTTATATATATAGTAGCATAATAAAAATATGATTTTTATATATAGTAGCATTATAAAAATGTGATTTTTATATATATTAGCATAGAATAAAAATAGGATTTTTTTATATATGTAGAGCGGTTTAAAAATGAAATTTTTAATATATATAACAATGAATAAAAATCTGATTTTTATATATATAGCATTGTATTAAAAATGTGAATTTTAAATATATGAAGTGTTATTAAAAATGTGATTTTTAGTATAAACTGCATGAAACAGATTACGTTGGAATCACGGCGAAGAATACAACGTGCTGGAACAAATAAAAAAAAACCGTCCAATAAGGACTGACGAAGTGGAAACCAAAGGTAAGAACTCCTTCTCACTCAATTTATTTTGCAACTAATTATATACTAAGATGCAGATGGGGCTTAGAAGCCCCCGACAGTATTTTATTATATAAACCATGGTTGGTTGTTAGGATTGTATGGTCGAAATTTGGATATGGATTGATTTATTTGTTTGGATTTGATTTGGATGTGAATTGGATTGAAATTGGTTTGTGTATGGCGCGAGCTAGTATTAGGCGAGGGATAAGGCTAGACCTTATTCCGGTTCCAGTATCATGCCGTTATGCTGTCGAAATTTTCTAAAAAATTGTAGAAAAATTTAGTTAGTTGAAAATATTATTTTTAGCTTATAACTGCGATAAATAAAATAATAATTAGATAGTTAAAAATAAGTTTACACATTCATTTACAAGTCTGACGACTTGTTTATGCTCGCCTATTTTTGTGATATCGATTGGGTCGATAATTTTACACATCGCCCAACTGCATAAATAATATTCAGTGTTTGTTGGTTGAAATCCCACATATGTATTGGGATGATATTTGACGTACACTAATCCCAATTTTTTAATTGTATGTCAATCGATTGGTTGATAGACTGTTGTAAGCGTTAATTATTTATATTTAATGATTATGCAGTTGTGTAATGCACTCTGAATGATGATTGAGTTTGTATAATTGTTGTTGTGTACATGTGTGTGTGAAATCCATATAAATAACATTATACGGTAATTAACTGTGTCTGATTCAAATTCAGAAATAACGAATATTTTAAAATAACGAATATTTTAAAATAACGAATATTTTAAAATAATATTCCGTAAAGGATTAAAATGTGAAGCCATGTTGATTAGATTTGCGCCATTTTGACGCGAACGATATTTATATCGATTTTATTAATTTTTATAATGAATATCGTAAAGGAAATGATTTCAAATCAGATATTTAGAAAATATTATCATTTAAATATTATAATGATATAGAACATTCAATTTTGATTTAAAATTGAAAATAAAGTTAGAATCATTTTAAAACGAATTTATAAATGATTTATAAAATACAATTTAAATGGAAATCGACGAAATATATAATATATATATATATTATATATTTAATGGCCTGAATAGAACGCGTCGTGCTGCGATTGTTCGTGAATTTCGACTATTTATTTTGAATTGACATTACGAGATATCCGACCATCGGATTCTCCTAAAACCGGAATCGTTGGGTTTGTATCGAAAAGAGCTTTCCAACGAATATAAGAGATTTGAAATCTAATGGTTGGATTTGGGTATATGTACAAATCAAATTTGGAAAAGGTCGTTGTAAATGCAGTTCGATGACTGTTTACGGAAATCGACTGAAAGGGCCTTAATAAAATTGTTAAAAATATTAATAATTTGTGTAAAATCATAATAAATAATTTGGAAAGAATTTGGATGAAAATTTCCACGTTTGTAAAGATAAAAATATATTTTTATCAAAATGAACTAGCTATTAACTAGAATAATAATCCAATATTTATAAATAAATAAATTGGATTGATAATGGTTTTAATATAACCAGAAATTTCGAACGAACAAACTAGAATGGATTTGGGATGGAAATAATCTTCGGAATATTTCGATATTGGATTCCGCGATTATACAAATATTGTTATGGAAATTTGGAAGATATATTTACATCGTTATTTCGAACACGATATTTGTTGGTTTCAGAATTTGATATTGAATATAAGCCGATATAATTTCTATTAGAGCCTTGTATTTAATGTCAAATGGAATTTTGGGATTTCGTGAATGGTGTCTTCAGTAACACTGTTCTTAAACCTAGTTGAGAAAAGAATAAATCTTTTAGTTAAGATTTAAAGAAGTTTACCAATTAAATAATATTTACTTGGAATTGAATTAAGAATTGGATATCGTGAACGGTGTTTTAAATAACACTTGTTCTTTAACCCTATTAACAGTGAATTTAAGATTTGGAATTTATAAATCTTTATTCTAGGATTTAATGGAATTTTCCGAAGTAAAGTTTTCTAGTTTAATAAAATAAATTGGGATTGAATGGAATTCGATTTGGTAATAATCGAAGTGAGCTTCTATGGAGGAAGATTGTTAATATATAAGGAATTTAAAAGGCTTTGTCATGATTCCATTTATATTACTAGTCAGATGCGGAAATTGATATCGATTATATATATATATATTGATCTGTTTCCCGTGAAGATTCCATAATTAATGGAATGTGATTTTGGGTTTATCGTGAACTGTGTTTTAAGTGACATTGTTTCGTTAACCCAATTAAAGACAGGACTACATGTCTAACATTGTATTTTGAACTGTATCGTTGATCTCTGTTAAATATATATATATATATTTGGTGGCGGAGAATTTATTCTCTTGCTCAATACCCTTCTCTAAGACGTACAAGCTTAGAAGTTATATATCGGTAGAAATCAATGGTATGGTGTAGATTGTCGATGCGGCATGTCTGTGTTTCCAAAGTTAAATAATCATTAAATAATGATTGTTGGAAGATTAAAACTAAGTGGAGTTTTAATGAATCTTTAATTATATTGGAATGTGAATATGATAATTCAAATTATCAGGTTTATGAAATGATTGAGAATGGAGTACGACCAGTTTTACCCAGGTGATAGTTAAATCTTTAATTAGTTTTAAACGTGAAATGGTAATTCAATTTACCGATAACACCGTGGTGTTAGATATGGAGTATTACCAGTTTTTCTCCATTGGATGAATAGATTGGGATTGAGAAATAAAACAATTGATTACTTCGGTAAGGTGCGCTAATCATGACTAGTTTGGAAAACCTTAATTTGGTTTAAATTGTGAAAAGAATATTTGAATAAAAGAATATCCTGGATTGGATAAGGCGTATGTTGTGTTTTTATAGCACTTGATTATAAGATACATGAATTATTCAGAAAGGCCGGGTTTATACCCATTCCGAATAATTGATTCGATGATAAGTCGACGATGAAGACGGTGATAGAAGACCGAAGGTCTTTATATCGTTTGGATGATTAGTGATGTCTTGATTGGGTTGTACACCCAAGACAAGGTAATAAGTGGTGATCGTCCAGACGTACCTGGAGATCGACCGGATATGCGAGGACCTCTCTCCTGTATTAGACATATGGGACGAGGAATAAGGTGTCTCCGGTTTCGTTCAGATCCAGAACGAATTAGTAAATGGTTGTGTGTCTGACATTGGATTTTATTCTATGTTGATTGATTTCTGTTAAATATGTATTTGTTTGGTGGTGAAGAATTTATTCTCTTACTTAACACCCTTCTCTAAGACGTACGAGCTTAGAGGTTATATACCGATAGACATCAGTCGCATGGAATGAATTGCCTATGTGGCATGCTGAGATGCAAATGATCAAAGCTTTTGTTGAAAAGCAGAGTCTTGTGGTTGATGATTAAAGCACAGCTTTAAATAGTATAGCTTTGTGTATAGCGTTAATTCGCGAGCCTCACACCCCAGTATGAACCAGAAACGGGAGAGGACTGCAGGGAGAACATGCGTTTCTTTCTATCTAGGAGTGGTGTCATGCTATGGAGCCCAGACATTTTACTCATGTGGATGTTGCATATTATTTGATGGATAGCGAAGCGCCTCAAATATATCGGTCACTATGGGGCCGATGGATGATATGGTCGACATACTGACCATTACACCCTATAGGGTGGCGCGTTGTTCAAGAATAACCAATCCACAAACCTAAGAGTGGACCGGCCCTGAAGATCTAAGGGCTCACCTGAGTCTAGATCCTGAGACATAGGCTAGATTATCTCGAATTCGGTAAGGACGATCCTATGCCTTAGTTCATGAAGGAAATCCAACTTCCAATTTAACATTATGGGGTTTTAATTGTAGAACTAGTATGGCAACATGATATATGGTACCCATGCCATCTATGATTGATACATTTATATTTGAAGTTGTTTTTGACACTGTACACTTATAATAGTATCAAATGATTTGTTTTAAAACGTATCAAGCATTATTTGGCTATTATAAGGTAAAACTCTGTCCTTCGGCTGCGTTGCATTGTGTGATTGGACCTGAGTCTTATAATAGCTTCACTTTTCCAAAAAGCTTTGCGCTACTTGTTTTATGCAATGGTATTCTTGGGAGGAAACCCGTTCCATGTTATACAGCGTGGTCCTTTGACTTACTTTATTTTAAAGTAAAGATTTAATAACTATTTTAGTTCTCACACCAGTCCCATGCCTGACCTAGAGTTTATTGTTTTAACCTAAACTCTGGGTGCCGCTATTTTCCACATGGGCAGTAGGTAGTTTTGGTTTTTCAGATATTATTTTCCCAGGATCATGGATTTACAGCTGGGGCTATATTCAGAAAGCTATGTATCCGTGTATTTCTTTAAGCTATGTTATGTATTATTATTTTTCACTGCTATGTAATGTATTTTAATTTCTGATATTTTTCTGATGTATATTATTTATTCATACTCTGTTATATTCTTGAACTCTGATGTAAATTGTTGTAACAACAAAGAAGTTTCCTACTGTTTGTGTTTTGATTTGTCGTGTTCTCAACTCAATTCGGGCTTTCCCATAAGGGTGAGTTTTGGTCATTTCAGGATGGCAAGCATGTAAGTGAAGGACACAACAATTTTTGGGAGTTTTTTAACAATAAACGTTGACATAGCTTAGAATACTAAAACACAATAATCACGAGGTGTATTTTCATGGAACCAATCTAGTTCAACATATGATAAGCTAGGAAAATGTGCAACTTAAACAAATTTACATTATTCAAGAATTAGGAGCATGCATAGTGAGGAAAACGATTAAAATCCGAACCATTAAAGACAAATTATAAAAACCATGTCAAAATTTTTGCTTATCTTGTGTTAGAAATAAAGCCATCCCTGATAATGGCCCGTCCAGTCGCACTACACCTGGAAACATTGACACTTTTTGGCTTACACATGATTTCAAATATTTGTAAAAAAGAAAAAAAAATTGCATACAACAATCCAAAAATTCATATCAAGAACTTACTTTTATTAGTTTTTCCTTACTATGTACCTGTTTAGCTTCAGTGTTTGATAGTTCATTAGAAAAACCATTGAATCTTCCTCTATAACTATAAATCAACAATTGTGATGCTCGACTGTGATAATTAAAGTGCAGTATAAAATGGAACCTACTTCACCATCAATCTCATCTCACAAACAGAATTAACAAGGCCCATAACCATATCATTGATTATACTGAACCTAACAAGGTCATGAGACAGCTCTCCATTAAGCCAATTCTCAAGCAAATATTTTCGCAACATCTTCGAGAAAGTTTCACATGACAACTTTCCATATCCTGACATCAAGAATGAAATAAGTTTATATCCATCCAACTACATAATTATTATCCATAAAAAAATATTGGATTATAAATATTTTAACATAAAACTACGGATTTGGCAAGGATACTTCCAATATTCCAAAAGCAAGAAGATAACGCTCATCAATTGTCATCTTGGAAAAGGACGATGTTCATTAATATGGTGGTTTTCAAAAATTAAAACTTATAAACTTGGGAGTATCTTTTTCCGTTAGATTTAAGGTTATATTGCACAATGGGAACTTAAGATTAGTTTTTATATCAAGCTTTCTAAAGTCAGAAAATGTTTCATATGTCCTTTTATTAACATTGCAAAAAAATTGTGGTTGTTACTGGTTAGAAAAAGTGTAACACCCCGTATTTTCTGAGAATATTAAAAGAACAAAATAAAGTATACTTAATTTTTAAAAGAAGAATTAAGGGAAATGGATTACGCCATTGCGTTCGTCTCGGAGTTCTGCTTGAAATAGAGTCCAAGTTTTCGTAAATCAGATTTCGTATGAGGAAGTTATGGCCCTCAGAATTTTCCGGAATTTAAATTAATTAAAACAGCTTTCATTTAAATTCAAAATTCAAACAAAAAAATAGAAGCGAGCTGGGCGGGATTTTACGCACCCCAAGCCAGGTCGACCCCCCCCCTATATAGGTCGACCGGGGGGTTGACCTACCCCCTCGCCCAGATCCAAGCAGTGACGATTTTCTGACCTTTTGCTGAGTCTTTTCTGACTTGCTGCTGAGTCACTAGGGCATAGGTGGCAATTCTGGATAACTCTATCTAGTCTGGACGGTAGTGATTGCTCTTAGGATGATCTAACGGCTCACATAAGTTTAAACCTCTATAAAAGCAACCCTAGTCCTTAACCCTAAATCACACAATTCATTCCAAGGAGCCACCATGCTGTCCATGATCATCCTAGCCTAGCCACCATTTCTTCTTCAACTAAAAAGAAAGTTAGGAGCTACGAATCAAATCAAAATTAGATAGTCTTCGACAAGGGATTTCTTCTCAGTTTCAGAAAATAGATTCCAGAAATACAAGAATCATTCACTTTTTGTAAGTTCAAGTTACTTTCAGACGTGAATTCTTAATTGAAATTCTTGGCATGTAATAATCTGGATCCAAGCTATACTTGATTATGAGATAATCCTCTCAGTTTTATCAAATCTAATCTATTAGATTTATGCCTGCGATGTTATTCAAATCTAATCCCTTAGATTTATGCCTGATGTAAGTAATCCTTTCATTTTAATCTGTGCTTGTATATGCCTTTGGGAATCATTATTGACTATGGAATTGGTCCAATCATATCTATCCTTGTTGTATATCGGAATTGTAATCCTGCTTAAGTTCATGATATAAATCTTGTCAAGCCTATACGTCTGTGATGGTTCATAATGATATTCATATCATATCTATATGCCTGCAATGTATTTTATGCAAAACTTGTCAATTTGGTATATCAAATTTATTGGACTAATAGTTCTTCTCGTCATATGTCTATTCTTATGCCTTTTATGTTGCATATTGTTTCTCCACTTATTTCATGACTTTGTGTTGAATCTCGAAATACGTACTTATGAATGCGGGGGTAATTGGGTATAACATGAAATTGACATTTATTTGGCATAATTTGGAACATGCATTATGGCATGACTGTTAAGATGCAATGTGGGGTAATTTGACATATTGAACCTAGAATTGGCACGAACGACAAAGTTTGTGATTTGGCGTGAAAAACCCAGTTTTGGGCATAAGCTGTAAAATAGAATATTAAATCTGGATTGGGCATAACTGTTAGTTGGAACGCCAAGCATAGTGTATATTGTGATTTTGGAGCATGACTATTATTGTAAATTTAGGGAAGATTGGGTATAGCCAATTTTGATTAATAACTTGAAACTGGAAATTTGTTGGGCATAACTTGGGAATTGGAACATGAATAGTTTTGGTGAATTTGGTAATTAGCATGTAAAATCTAGATTTGAGCATATATGGTAAATGTGTAAAATAAAGATGAACATGCCTAACCCGAGGTTAGATTGAGTTGTGGTATAAAACTGGCCAGAACCGCCCGGCACATCCAGTAACCGCAACAATACCTATCTAATGTGAGAGGTTAGTGCATCATGCCCAAGAAAAACCCAAGGTTAGATTGAATTGTGGTGTAAAACTGCCCGGAACCGCCCGGCACATCCAGTAACTGCAACAACACATATTTAATGTGAGAGGTTGGTGTATTAATAAATCAATTAATGCTAATGAACAAGATTAATGGCTAGGGTTAAGTTCATAGGAACACTTAACCAATATAACATGAAGGACTAGGGTTAAGTTAATGATAAACACTTAACCAATATAACAAGATAAATGACTAGGGTTAAGTTCATAGGAACACTTAACCAATATAACAAGATGAATGACTAGGGTTAAGTTAATAGGAAACACTTAACCAATATAGCATGATAAATGGGTAGGGTTAAGTTAATAAGAAACACTTAACCGGTATAACTTGATTTGTGGTAAGGTTAAGTTAAAACAAGAGGGCAACACTTAACCAATCCAACATGATAAGTGAGGAGGGTTAAGTTAAAAAGAAACACTTAACCAACATGACACGATGAATGAGAAGGGTTAAGTTAACACGAGGGCAACACTTAACCAATATAACTTGATTTGTGGTAGGGTTAAGTTAACACAAGAAGGCAACACTTAACCAAGGTAACATGACAAGTATGTGGGTTAAGTTAATCTGAACTGATTGATGACCCTTAACCAATATAACTTGATGAACGAATGGGGTTAAGTTAACAAGAAACACTTAACCAACATGACACGATGAATGGGTATGTTAAGTTAACATGAATGCACAACACTTAACCAATATGACATAATGTGCGGGAGGGTTAAGTACATATCGGGTTGGTAAGTAATATTAGTAAATATAGGCCCACAAAACTTAACCATTAAATAAACATGCTTGAATCAGTAGGAGGGTTAAGTACATATCGGGTTGGTGGGTAATATTAGTAAATATAGGCCCACAAAATTTAACCGTTAAATAAACATGCTTGAATCAGTAGGAGGATTAAGTACATATCGGGTTGGTGGGTAATATTAGTAAATATAGGCCAATAAAACTTAACCATTAAATAAACATGCTTGAATCAGTGGGAGGGTTAAGTACATATCAGATTAGTGGGTAATATTAGTAAATATAGGCCCACAAACTTAACCAGTAGGAAACCCTAGTAACGGGGAGCCATTTCAGCAGTAACCCACATAGATGTATGATGGTACCCTGAATTAGGTAGGGTGGGGCACGATTACTGGGCTGATTATAAGCGGTCAAAATAACGTTACGGGGTACGTCAGTGTAGGTTCTGACGGTTTACGGGCGTGCACGTACTCCGAAGTGGGAAAAAGCAGGCATTGGGTACCAGTAGTTATACACTGTGCATCTTGAATCGTGTTGGGTTGCTATCATAAGGATTGATACACCTTATGGTGGGACCAGCACAGGGTATCTACATGCAAGAGAGGACCGATTGACATAGACACAAGAGAAATTAATACAAGTAGGGAGCCGATCGATAGGGTAGTAAGGGTACATCTAACATGTTCATGGCAATTAGGCAGATTGAGGTGGAATCTCACGAAAGATGTACACCTGAAGGCTACCACAATTGCGGGGATTGGGATCGCATTACAATATGATCATTTTATATAGATTACTAGTTGGGACACTAGTTAGGTGGTGCAGAGATATTAAAATCAGAATAACAAGGTAGTATTGAAGCAGAGAAAGAGTAGAAGCCCATTAAATCTATCTTGCCTTACCATATCTATATCAATCCTATGTTATCTTGTTATCCTTGTTCTCAAGGTATTGTCTTATATTCACTTTATTCATGTCATAATGCTTTTGCCTGTTTATATGTTGTAAGTCACTGGACTTACTAGACTTATGTCTGACCTAGTTTTGTTTCGCCTCTTTTCTTCCATTCCCTCCTCCCAGGTTCAAAGGGAGGAAATGTTAACACTTAGCTCAGTTTTCTTTCCAAGCTCGAAGATAGTCGATGTATTGCTTTGGACTCTCTCTTCCATTGCTATGGCTGGTTCATGCTTTATTGGGGAATATCATTGTTATTTTTATGATTTTTTTTATATTTGGAAGTTTATAAAGCACGACATAAGTTCTATGTATTACTTTTAAGTATGATTGAGACAACTATTGTAAAAGCTTGACTGAACCACAATGTTTATAAAATGACTTTATTTTCCGCTGCTGTATTTGTCTGTCTTGTAATTTTTCTGCATCTTTTACCTAAAATGCTCCACCGAAGTTAAGGCATTCCCTTTGTGAGTGACCTTAATGGAGGTGGGGTGTTTCACCTGGTATCAGAGCTGAAGGTTACCGGATCAGATAAAAGATTTGAAAAATTATTTTCAAAACGGTTTTAAAAGAAGCATTTTTAAAAGAAAAGTTTTGTTTAAAGGCATATTCCCCAAAGCCATATGCATTATCTTTTGATCCTCTGTTTGAATCCTTGTTTCTTCTTTCCTTAGTCTTCGCGGCTCCTGGCTTTCTGGGAGGTAACCTCATCGCGACATGGTTCCGTAGGCTTGATGAGACTATGACACTTGTCAAAGGGAAAATAAGCGCCTAACTCCCATCTATAGCCCGCAGTAGTTTCACCTACGGCTAATTTTCTTTCGAGCTTTGTAGGATTTTCCATGCGATGGAGGCAGCTTTCAAGAGACTTGTGAACGTGTTACACAAGGATAGTAAAGATGAGAATGAGGGAGTTTGGTTAAGGAGCACAACCCAAGGATGAAAAACTCATGGATATGGACTTGGTTCACAAAGGAAGCAAAAAGGAAGAGGTGTAAGTGGAAGAATCACAAGACAAGAAGGGAGGAAAGAATAGTGAAACCTAAGACAAGAGGAAGTGTCTTTACTATGGTATAACAGGTCATATAATTAAGGACAAGGGCAAGAACAAAGAACATGATTTTCAAGAGGGCAAGTGCATGCTCTCACCACCAGCATACCTGAGAGAGAGGTAATAAAGTTTCTGTTGAAAAAAAGGGTTTAGCTTTTCTTTTTGATCCTCTTGTTAGTACTCTTTTTTTTTATTTTAGCGCTTCACATTCGATTGTATCTGCTTCCATAGTTGAGTCTCTGCACCTTAGTACTTGTATAGTAGAAGACCCCATTATTTCCTCAAATCCAATTAGTGGTTCGGCTCATTTATCTTTGGTTTGTAAGGATTTGAGAATATCTATATTAAGGATTGAGTTTAAGTATAATGCTTACGTTTTTGGTTCCATGGGTTATGGGTTGATTCTAGGCATGGGTTGGTTAGCTAGTAATTACGAAAGGAGGGTAGTTAGACTTTTTACTTGCCTCTTGAATACCCTCGAGATTTCGTGCGATCCTGAGGGGATCAGTTAGGCTTAGCTACCAAGAATCACTTGATGCATCTATCGACGATTTGCGATCCATTAGAATAGTCCATGATTAGGCAGATGTTTTTGATTAGGTTAGGGGTTTTCCACTTAAAACTCGAGATAGACTTCCGCATATATCTAGTTGACAATGCAAAGCCAGTTATGCGATCAACGATAGTTTTGGAGCAAGATTGGCGAGGATAGCCAGGGTCGGTTAAGTGCTCAATTGTTTAGTTGTTTTGCTAGTATCATCTCACATAGATCATCCAAATTCGGAGGAGGTATTCCTTGGGTGCTTGTTTGATATTGGTTTAGGCCTTTGGGGCTTGTACTTGAGGGATGTCGAGTTCGACTAGGATGGTTTGCGTGAGAAATAAATGGTTATGGCAGACGTCCTAAGTAAGACTGACCTTAAGAGAGGTAAAAAGTACATTGCAACCTTTAGCTTTAGACCCTCAGATTTGTGACATGATGGATAAGCTAAGTAGAGGAGAGACCTCTAATCATCTTAGTACATACACTTGGTATCATGGTTAACACCTGTTTATCTTGGAAAGATAGCTCGACTACATTGGATGTCCTCTAGCATAGTAAGTGATTGAGGTCCTATCTTTACTAGTGGGTTTTGGAAATGGAGGTCAAGAAGCTTCGCAATCGTGAAGTTAAATTTGTTAAGGTACGATGGAGTGAAGCTCAAGAAGATGCGACTTAGAAGACTGAAGACTAGATACGCGCAGCCTACCCTTTTCTTTTTGAGGGTACATCCTTGATCTCTCTTTCCTTAAGTTTATGCGTGCGTATATCTACCTTTTAAGTATATCTCCTCGATCCTATTCCTTATCCTTAGGTATAAACTAATGGATGTAAGTATGTGTTTGAAACATGTTATGATTGGTGGTTGCAAGTGGTTGCTAGTGGTTGCTCGTGAATGTATATATACACATTAGGCACTAGATCAGCTCAGTCACTTTCATATTGCATATGCATGAGTGAATTTTTATATATATATAAACTAAAACTTGATGTGTTATCATATGGATGTTGCATTTGTATGAATGATTGTGCACTCATGTAGAAGTTATAAAGTACAATTAGGAATAATTGCATACATGATGGACTCATGACACTGACATAATTCGCATTGAGGAGGTCAACTGAATCAGTAGAGCACCTGATTTTGCATTAGATAAGGACATGTACACACACTATGCTTATGATCTTGAAAGCATTAGAAATCTTTTTAAGGAAAATGGACACCTGTGATGGAATGGTTGAGTAGATGGATGTTGGATGTTAGGATATGCATTCTTCTTAACTTAGAGATTTCGGGGACGAAATCCTTTAAGGAGAGGAGAATGTAACACCCCGTATTTTCTGAGAATATTAAAAGAACAAATTAAATTATACTTAATTTTAAATGAAGAATTAAGGGAAATGGGTTATGCCATTACATTCATCTCGGAATTCTGCTTGGAATAGAGTCCAAGTTTTCGTAAATCGGACTTCGTATGAGGAAGTTATGACCCTCAGAAGTTTTAGCAATTTAAATAAATTAAAACGGATTGATTTAAATTCAAAATTCAAACGAAAACAAAGAAGAGGGTTGGGCGGGATTTTTCTCTCACCAGGCCAGGTCGACTAGGGGGTCGACCTCCCCTATACAGGTCGACCTGGGGGTCGACCTACCCCTCGTCCAGATCCAAACAGTGACGATTTTCTGACATGTTGCTGAGTCTTTTCTGACTTGCTGCTGAGTCACTAGGGCATAGGTGGCAATTCTGGATAACTCTATCTAGTCTGGACGGTTGTGATTGCTCTTAGGATGATATAACGGCTCACATAAGTTTAATCCTCTATAAAAGCAACCCTAGTCCTCAACCCTAAATCACACAAATTCATTCCAAGGAGCCACCATGCTGTCCATGATCGTCCTAGCCTAGCCACCATTTCTTCTTCAACTAGAAAGCAAGTTAGGAGCTACGAATCAAATCAAAATTAGATAGTCTTCGTCAAGGGATTTCTTTTCAATTTCAGAAAACAGATTCCAGAAATACAAGAATCATTCTCTTTTTTGTAAGTTCAAGTTACTTTTAGATGTGAATTCTTAATTGAAATTCTTGGCATGTAATAATCTGGATCCAAGCCATACTTGATTATGAGATAATCCTCTCATATTTATCAAATCTAATATATTAGATTTATGCCTCCGATGTTATTCAAATCTAATCCATTAAATTTATGCCTGATGTAAGTAATCCTTTCATTTGAATATGTGCTTGTATATGCCATTGGGAATCAATATTGACTATGATATAAGTCCAATCATATCTATCCTTGTTGTATATAAGAATTGTAATCCTGTTTAAATTCGTGATATAATTCTTGTCAAACCTATACTTCTGTGATGGTTCATAATGATATTCATATCATATCTATATACCTGCAATGTATTCTATGCAAAACTTGTCAATTTGGTATATCAAATTTATTGGACCAATAGTTCTTATCATCATATGCCTATTCTTATGCCTTTTATGTTCTATATTGTTTCTCTGCTTATTTCATGAGTCTTGTGTTGAATCTCGGAACACGTACGTTATGAATGCGGGTGTAATTTAGTATAACATGAAATTGACATTTATTTGGCATAATTTGGAACATGTATTATGGCATGACTGTTAAGATGCAATTTAGGGTAATTTGACATATTGAAACAAGAATTGGCATGAACGACAAAGTATGTAATTTGGCGTGAAAAATCTAGTTTTGGGCATAAGCTGTAAAATAGAATATTAAATCTAGATTGGGCATAACTGTTAGTTGGAACGCTAAGCATAGTGTATATTGTGATTTTGGAGCATGACTATTATTGTAAATTTAGGGAAGATTGGGTATAGCCAATTTTGATTAATAACTTGAAATTGGAAATTTGTTGGGCATAACTTGGGAATTGGAACATGAATAGTTTTGGTGAATTTGGTAATTAGCATGTAAAACCAAAATTTGGGTATATATGGTAAATGTGTAGAATAAAGATGAACTTGCCTAACCCGAGGTTAGATTGAGTTGTGGTATAAAACTGTCCGGAACCGCCCGGCACATCTAGTAACCACAAAAATACCTATCAAATGTGAGAGGTTAGTGCATCATGCCCAAGAAAAACCCGAGGAAAGATTGAGTTATGGTGCAAAACTGCCTATAACCGCCCGGCACATCCAGTAACTACAACAACACATATCTAATGTGAGAGGTTGGTGCATTAATAAATCAATTAATGCTAATGAACAAGATGAATGACTAGGGTTAAGTTCATAGGAACACTTAACCAATATAACATGAAGGACTAGGGTTAAGTTAATGAGAAACACTTAACCAATATAACAATATGAATGACTACGGTTAAGTTCGTAGGAACACTTAACCACTATAACAAGATGAATGACTAGGGTTAAGTTAATAAGAAACACCTAACCAGTATAACATGATAAACGGGTAGGGTTAAGTTAATTAGAAACACCTAACCAATATAACTTGATTTGTGGTAAGGTTAAGTTAAAACAAGAGGGCAACATTTAACTAATCCAACATGATAAGTGAGGAGGGTTAAGTTAATAAGAAACACATAACCAACATGGCACGATGAATGGGAAGGATTAAGTTAACACAAGAGGGCAACACTTAACCAATATAACTTGATTTGTGGTAGGGTTAAGTTAACACAAGAAGGCAACACTTAACCAAGGTAACATGATAAGTAGGTGGGTTAAGTTAACTTGAATTGATTGATGACACTTAACCAATATAACTTGATGAACGAATGAGGTTAAGTTAATAAGAAACACTTAACCAACATGACACGATGAATGGGTAGGTTAAGTTAACATGAATGGACAACAATTAACCAATATGACATAATGTGCGGGAGGTTAAGTACATATCGGGTTGGTGGGTAATATTAGTAAATATAGGCCCATAAAACTTAACCGTTAAATAAACATGCTTGAATCAGTAGGAGGGTTAAGTATATATCGGGTTGGTGGGTAATATTAGTAAATACAGGCCCACAAAACTTAACCATTAAATAAACATGCTTGAATCAGTAGGAGGGTTAAGTACATATCGGGTAGGTGGGTAATATTATTAAGTATAGGCCCATAAAACTTAACCATTAAATAAACTTGCTTGAGTCAGTGGGAGGGTTAAGTACATATCGGGTTGGTGGGTAATGTTAGTAAATATAGGCCCACAAACTTAACCAGTAGGAAACCCTAGTAACGAGGACTCATTTCAGCAGTAACCTACATAGATGTATCATGGTACCCTGAACTAGGCAGGGGACGCGATTACTGGGCTGATTATAAGCGGTCAAAATAGCGGCAGGGGTATGTCAGTGTAGGTTCCGACGGTTTATGGGCATGCACGTACTCCAGAGTGGGAAAAAGCAGGCACTAGGTACCAGTAGTTATATATTATGCATCTTGAATCGTGTCGGGTTGCTATCATAAGGATTAATACACCTTATGGTGGGACCAGTACAGGGTATCTATACGCAAGAGAGGGCCGATTGACACAGACACAAGAGAAATTAATACAAGTAGGGAGCCGATCGATAGGGTAGTAAGGGTACATCTAACATGTTCATGGCAATTAGGCATATTGACGTGGAATCCTCATGATAGATATACACCTGAAGGCTACCACAATTGCGGGGATTGGGATCACATTACAATATGATCATTTTATATAAATTACTAGTTGGGACACTAGTTAGATGGTGCAGAGATATAAAAATCAGAATAACAATGTAACACCCTGTAGTTCTGTAACACTAATATTTACAAATCAAGGCAGAATTAAAAGTTAAAATCAAAATTAAGGGAAACGGGCTACGCCATTGTGTTCGTCTCGGAATTCTACATGAGAACGAGTTCGAGTTTGCGTAAATCGGAGTCCGTATGAGGGAGATATGGCCTCCGTAAGTTTCAGAATTCAGTTTAAAATTCGAACAGACAGAAAACAAATTCAAATTTCAAAAATCGGTCCGGATTGGCCAGGGCGGGAATTTTCCCGCCCAAGACACCCAGGTCGACTGGGTAGTCGACCTGGGCTACCCAGGTCGACTGAGTAGTCGACCTAGGGCACCCAGGTCGACTACATAGTCGACCTGGGGCACCCAAGTCGACTACATAATCGACCTGGGGGTCGACCACCCCTGCTTTTTTCTGTTTTCTGCACCTGGTTCATTCTTCTGTATTCGGACGCCATCCTGACCAGATTCGTTGACTTCTACACTATATAATTGGCCCTAGACTCCTTCTCTATTCACAATTCTTCTCTATCCTTATGCTGCAAAGATTCTTAGTGAACATGGCTTCCTCTCCTCCTCTTAATTAAATAATAAATAAAATAATATATATAAAATAAATCAAGACGAGGAGGTGCTGCTCAAAGACTTTCAAAGAGGAGATTCAAGCTAGAATTAAGTGAAGATTCGAACGACTGCAACAACTGTTTTTCTACTAATCATAGCAACGCCATCTTTCTGTTCTAATCTAATCTCTGTAAGTCAGTTATTTTTAGATTTGAACGTTTCTCTCAGTTCGTGACATGAAATTAAAGGAATAAAAGAATATGCCAAATCTTTCTATTCGAACCTGTGCCTATATCTTGAACATAATTAAGAACTGTTATGATTTGAGGACAAATAAGACCGTGACTATGAAACTATGGACCTTAAAACCATATGCCTATGACTATGAACATTTGCCTATGACTATGAATATTGCCTATGACTATGGACATTGCCTATGACTATGAACATTGCCTATGACTGTGACTGTGACTATGAGGATTATTTCCTTGACTAAGCCTATGCCTTTGATTAGGAGATATAAACTACTGCCTATGACATAACAAGGACATCTGTGATTAAACACCTGTGATTCATGACTAGGAAAGTGTTGCTTAAGTTTTGTGATGGGTAAACCCGATTATCTATTCTGTCTATTCTTGGTTATCTTTGGTTTTAGACCATGGGAATTTACCTATTAAGTTAGGTCTACCCATGTTCTTGAACATGCGTCTCTATTATGTCTATCCTTGGTTTTAGACCTTTTGAATTTACCTATTAAGTTAGGTCTACCCATGTTCTTGAACCTACGTCGATATTCAAACCTTTTGTGCCAGTTATTATGTCCATTCTTTTGCATAGCATCTTTGGTTCATTCCCTATTTTCTACGAATCTAGATTTATCTATAATCTAGATTGAATTACGGTTATACGAACGGTGGGAATACGATTTGGGCAAAATATGAAATTTACTAAAAACGTAGTTTTAACCTGGAAATTGGCATAAATTGGGAACATGTATTATAGCATGTTCATAGAAATGCAAATTGGATAAATTTGACATGAATTATAAGATGTGTAATTTGTATCTAGTATTGACAGTAAATCTAGCATTTACATGAATAGTGAACTAGAGTAATAAGTCTAGAATTAGAATGTTGAATCGGAATTGGACTAGCTAATTTGGCATGGTAAGTATATTGGCATAAATGTGAAATTGGCCATAATTGGGAATAACTGTCAGGTTTAGCAAAATCATGGTTAGTGACACTTAATTTGGTATAGTCCACATACCAAAAAGCATAAATATGATATAGAGGGGAGAATGGGCCGTAAGAATAAATGTTGACGATTCACATTAAAAGAGTAATTAGGAAATAAATAAATTAGGATTAATTTACTTATAGAATTTGTCCTAAATGAGACAAATTAAAGGTTTATTAACGACAACTCTTTTAATAACACGCCAGAAAGTTCTAGGGTGACAGAGAGGATAGTGTCTAGGCTTGGGTTTGGAAAATACAAGTTTCCTGCTCTCCCTGGCTATCCCTAACTGATCCGGCGAACGGGATGGTTACTTTCAAAAGCTGATTTGAAAATTAGTCAAAACCCTTGAACTAGATAACATGAATAGGCCTAACCAGAGGTTAGACTGAGTTGCGATGTAAATCTGCCCAGAACCAACCGACACATCCAGTAATCGCAACAATATCTGTCTAATGTGAGTGGTCATGGCTTTAATCTATTAAATTAAAGCTAGAACAAGAATGGTAGGGTTAAGTTCACTAAGACACTTAACCAATTCAACATAATACCAACTTCACATGGTAACTACACTAGAAGGTGGGGTTAAGTAAAGTTAATACACTTAGCCAAATTAACATGACTAGAAGGTGGGGTTAAGTAAAGTTAATATGCTTAGCCAATTTGATATGTTGCTGGACAAGACCGTAGGGTTAAGTAAACTTGAACACTTAACCGTTAGATTGTGATTAAGGAATAGGGCTAAGTCTAAAACATGAAGGGGTAATACTTAGCCATTAATAACATATTAGTTAAAACAGATGGGCAAGGTTAAGTTAAAAAGGAACACTTAACCAATACAGGGTGAATGGGTAGGGTTAAGTAATAAATACTTAACCAGTATAACTTGGTTTGTGGTGGGGTTAAGTCAACATGAATTACTGATAACGCTTAACCAGTATAACAGGGTAAATGAAGAGGGTTAAGTCGGATTGAATTGACCAATGACACTTAACCAATCCTAATTGACGGGAAAGAGAACTAAGTAGTAAACCTTAGTTAAGAAAACAACGATTCTGGAAACTAAGTGGTAAACCTTAGTTGACAAAACTAAGTATTAATTCTTAGTATAACACGAGGAGGAGCGAACGTCCGTCTGATTGAAAAGAAGGCTCCAACGAATTGGGTTACGAAGCCCGAGGCTTTGAGGGGACGTGAGGGTACTCTTGGTATCCCTCTATGAGGCTGCAGATGATCTTCCTGGGCCCCCAGAGGTTAAGGCTGCGTAGGAGAACCAGGGGTATGCCTTGGTTGCAATACATGGCAACCTAAAGACTAGGATGGACCAACGTGATTCGGCGAGCAAACGGTAGCCCTGTGATAGCGACTCGTCGTCTACCATCCATCTTGAGTCAATCGAGATACGTGAAGCGAAAAGGTGGAGAACTCCAAAAGACCATATACTTGCTATCTAGTTATGGGTGAGGATGGCCATAGGATAGTGGGGCACCAGGGGCCGGCGTATAGTTCTCATTTTACAAGGTGTGCCTTTCATTAGTTGAGGGAGGGGTCAAGTGGGACCATAGCCACTGAAATAAAAACAGACCTTAGCATCTGCATCGGCAGATATCTGAAAGCTCCCGACCGAGTTCTAGATTCCTTGATTTGCCCTGACACAGGACTCGGACCGCACATTATGGGACATGTGCATCTAGACAAGCGATAACGATTCGCGATACATGCGTGGGGAAGTATAGGAACATATACCACTCTAGGTAGTGTGTCCTAGACTTGGGGGCATCGTTCGACAGGTAGCATAATTCCTAGTTGAACTTGGTGGCATAAATCCTGAATCCGAGAAGCATTCAGCAGATAGCGTAAACTTTAGAAGAATCTAGAAAGTACTTAGTAGGAAACCCTAGATTAAATCTAGGTAACAAATAAATAAATAAATGGATGCCTGAAGGCGATGGAAAATACAAGGATTGGGATCACTTTATCGTTACTAGTTGGGACACTAGTTAGGTGGTGCAGAGATATAGAAAACCAGTATAACAAGGAAACAGCGAGGCGGCGAAAGTATTAGAGCATATCCAGTTTATCTTATCTTAGCATACCTTGTAACTATCTTGTGTTAATCTTGTGACCCTGCTGACCCTATCATCATGGTGTTATCTTGTATTCTGTTAATTCATGTCGTTTTGTTTTTCCAAGTTCACATGCTAGAAGTTACTGAACTTACTCAGGCTTTATGTCTGACTCTGTTTTTCTTTCGTCTTCTTTTCTTCTGTTCCCCCCCCCCCAGGTAGTAAAGGAGGGAATAGTATAGCTCAGGTTAAGTTGGACTGCCACTCTTTCCCATCTTGAAGATTTGTCGAAGTTTGCTTGGATTCTCTTTTCAGATGCTATGGCTGGCTCTTGCTAAAATTGGGGAATATAAATGTGGTTTTTGTGCTTCTTTATTTTGTAAGACAGATGATACTCTGATATTGTAAAGAAACCATTGTACAAACTAATTTATCAATATAGCAAAGTTTTATTTTCCGCTGTTTAATTTCTGTTTGTCTTGTAATTTATCTGCATCTTTTACCGTAAATGCTCCACAGAACTTACTGCATTCCCTTTGTGAGTGACACTAACGGACGTGGGGTGTTACACGTGGTATCAGAGCTGAAGGTTACCAGATCAGATAAAGAATTTAAAAAATTATTTTCAAAACGGTTTTTTTAAAAGAAGCATTTTCAAGAGAAAAGATTTGTTTTAAAGGCATATTCCCCAAAGCCATACGCACTATCTTCTCTTCCTCTGTTTGAATTCTTATCTCCTGCTTTCTTGAGTCTCTTAAGCTCCTGGCTTTCTGGGAGGTAACCTCATCGAAGGGCAAAGTAGTACCCGACTTCTATCTAGGGCTGTGGTTGTTTCACTTACGACCAATTTTCTTTCAAGCTTATAGGGTTCTCTGTACGATGGAAGCAGCTTTCGAGAGAATTGTCAACATGACTACACACGGAAGGGGATGGGGAGTTTGGCTAAGGAGCACAACCCTAGGATGATGAGTTCATGGATGTAGATTTAGCTCACGAAGGAGGAAGAAATTATAAAACCTAAGACAAGAGGAAGTATCTTTACTAGGATATGATAGGGTATATAATTAAGGACAAGGGCAAGGACGAGGAACAAGATTTTCAGAAGGGCAAGAATAAACTTTCACCACCAAGCATACCTAGGAGAAAGGTAGTAAAGTTCTGTTGGAAGAATCTAGTTTTGCTTCCCTTTGGTTTTATCGCTTCGCATTTGTTCATATCCACTTCCATAGTTGAGTCTCTGCACTGTAGTACTTGTATAGTAGAAAGATCCCGCTAGAATCTCAAATCCAATTGGTGGTCCGACCAGTTTATTTTTGTTAGTAGGGATTTGAGAATAGCTATCGAGTTTGCTTATATCATCTCACGTAGATCGTCTAAATTCGGAGGAGATATTCCTTGGGTGCTTGTCTGATATTGGTTTAGGCTTTTGGGGCTTGTACTTGAGGAATGTCAAATTTGACTAGGATGGTTTGCATGAGAGATGAATAGTTGTGGCAGGCACTCTAGAAAGCACGTAGTGACCTTTCGACTCTTATAGTTATGGCATGGCGGATAAAAGGGAAACCTCTAATCATCTTAGTACATATACTTGGTACCGTGATTAACATCTGTTTATTTTGGAAATGGAGATCCGGTATTTCACAATCGTGAAGTTAAATTAGTTAAGATACAAAGGAGTAAAGCTCAAGAAGGCTAGATACTAGCAACATACCCTTTTCCTTGAGGGTGCATCCTTGATTTCTTTGTTTTAGGAGCTTTACGCATAATTGTTTCTCTCTTTCCAAAGTATATCACCTAGGTCGTCTCCTCGATCCTTAGGTAGAAGCCAATGGATGTAAACATGTATTTGAAACATGTAATGGTTGATGGTTGCAAGTGGTTGCTAATGGTTGCTCGTGGATGCATATGCATACGTATTAGGCATAGATCAGTCCGGACGCTTTCATATTGCATTTACATGAATGTATTTGTTTGTAAGTTGAGCCTGATATGTTATCATATGGATGTTGCATATGGATGAATGGCTGTGCACGCATGTAGTATTTACATAACTAGGGATGCTTGCATACATGATTGGACGCATGGCACTGACATGATTTGCATTAAGGAGGTCAACTAAATCAGTAGACCGCCTGATTTTACAGTAGATAAATACATATACACACACTATGCATATGAACATGAAAGCATTAGAAATCTTTTAAGGACAATGGATGCCTGTGAGTGAATGGTTGAGTATATGGGTGATTGGATGGTAGGACACATTCTTCCTAACTTGAAGATTTCGGGGACGAAATCCTTTTAAGTGGGGGAGAATGTAACACCCCGTAGTTATGTAACACTAAGATTTACAAATCAAGGCAGAATTAAAAGTTAAAATCAAAATCAAGGGAAACGGGCTACGCCATTATGTTCGTCTCGGAATTATGCATGAAAACGAGTCCGAGTTTGCATAAATCGGAGTCCGTATGAGGGAGATATGGCCTCCGGAAGTTTCAGAATTCAGTTTAAAATTCGAACAGACAGAAAAAAAAAATTCAAATTTCAAAAATCGGGCCGGATTGGCCAGGGCGGGAATTTTCCCGCCTAAGACACCCAGGTCGACTGGGTAGTCGACCTGGGCTACCCAGGTCGACTGGGTAGTCGACCTGGGGCACCCAGGTCGACTACATAGTCGACCTGGGGGTCGACCCCCCCTGCTTTTTTCTGTTTTCTGCACCTGGTTCATTCTTCTGTATTCAGACGCCATCCTGACCAGATTCGTTGACTTCTACACTATATAAACAGCCCTAGACTCCTTCTCTATTCACAATTCTTCTCTATCCTTATGCTGCAAAGATTCTTAGTGAACATGGCTTCCTCTCCTCCTCTTAATTAAATAATAAATAAAATAATATATATAAAATAAATCAAGACGAGGAGGTGTTGCTCAAAGACTTTCAAAGAGGAGATTCAAGCTAGAATTCAAATGAAGATTCGAACGACTGCAACAACTATTTTTCTACGAATCATAGCAACACCATCTTTCTGTTCTAATCTAATCTCTGTAAGTCAGTTATTTTTAGATTTGAACGTTTCTCTCTGTTCGTGACATGAAATTAAAGGAATAAAAGAATTTGCCAAATCTTTCTATTCGAACCTGTGCCTATATCTTGAACCTAATTAAGAACTGTTATGATTCGAGGACAAATAAGACCGTGACTATGAAACTATGGACCTTAAAACCATATGCCTATGACTATGAACATTTGCCTATGACTATGAATATTGCCTATGACTATGGACATTGCCTATGACTATGAACATTGCCTATGACTGTGACTGTGACTATGAGGATTATTTCCTTGACTAAGCCTATGCCTTTGATTAGGAGATATAAACTACTGCCTATGACATAACAAGGACATCTATGATTAAACACCTGTGATTCATGACTAGGAAAGTGTTGCTTAAGTTTTGTGATGGGTCTAAACCCGATTATCTATTCTGTCTATTCTTGGTTATCTTTGGTTTTAGACCATGAGAATTTACCTATTAAGTTAGGTCTACCCATGTTCTTGAACCTGCGTCTCTATTCTGTCTATCCTTGGTTTTAGACCTTGGGAATTTACCTATTAAGTTAGGTCTACCCATGTTCTTGAACCTACGTCGATATTCAAACCTTTTATGCCAGTTATTATGTCCATTCTTTTGCATAGCATCTTTGGTTCATTCCCTATTTTCTACGAATCTAGATTTATCTATAATCTAGATTGAATTAAGATTATACGAACGGTGGGAATACGATTTGGGCAAAATATGAAATTTACTAAAAACATAGTTTTAACCTGGAAATTGGCATAAATTGGGAACATGTATTATGGCATGTTCATAGAAATGCAAATTGGATAAATTTGACATGAATTATAAGATGTGTAATTTGAATCTAGCATTGACATGTAAATCTAGCATTTACATGAATAGTGAACTAGAGTAATAAGTCTAGAATTAGAATGTTGAATCGGAATTGGACTAGCTAATTTGGCACGGTAAGTATATTGGCATAAATGTGAAATTGGCCATAATTGGGAATAACTGTCAGGTTTAGCAAAATCATGGTTAGTGACACTTAATTTGGTATAGTCCACATACCAAAAAGCATAAATATGATATAGAGGGGAGAATGGGCCGTAAGAATAAATGTTGACGATTCACATTAAAAGAGTAATTAGGAAATAAGTAAATTAGGATTAACTTACTTATAGAATTTGTCCTAAATGAGACAAATTAAAGGTTTATTAACGACAACTCTTTTAATAACACGCCAGAAAGTTCTAGGGTGACAGAGAGGATAGTGAGGCTTGGGTTTGGAAAATACAAGTTTCCTGCTCTCCCTAACTGATCCGACGAACAGGATGGTTACTTTCAAAACCTGATTTGAAAATTAGTCAAAACCCTTGAACTAGAAAACACGAATAGGCCTAACCCGAGGTTAGACTGAGTTGCGATGTAAATCTGCCCGGAACCAACAGGCACATCCAGTAATCGCAACAATATCTGTCTAATGTGAGTGGTCGTGGCTTTAATCTATTAAATTAAAGCTAGAACAAGAATGGTAGGGTTAAGTTCACTAAGACACTTAACCAATTCAACATAATAACCAGACTAGTGGGTGGGGTTAGGGCCATACAGTTAAGCTAGAATGGGAGGGTTAAGTCCTTATGAACACTTAACTAATTTAACACAGTTAAGCTAGGATTGGAGGGCTAAGTCCATATGGACACTTAACCAACTTCACATGGTAACTAGACTAGAAGGTGGGGTTAAGTAAAGTTAATATACTTAGCCAAATTAAAATGACTAGAAGGTGGGGTTAAGTAAAGTTAATACGCTTAGCCAATTTGATATGTTGCTGGACAAGACCGTATGGTTAAGTAAACTTGAACACTTAACCATCAGATTGTGATTAAGGAATAGGGCTAAGTCTAAAACATGAAGGGGTAATACTTAGCCATTAATAACATGTTAGTTAAAACAGATGGGCAAGGTTAAGTTAAAAAGGAACACTTAACCAATACAGGGTGAATGGTAGGGTTAAGTAACAAATACTTAACCAATATAACTTGGTTTGTGGTGAGGTTAAGTCAACATGCATTACTGATAACACTTAACCAGTATAACAGGGTAAATGAAGAGGGTTAAGTCGGCTTGAATTGACTAATGACACTTAACCAATCCAAATTGACGGGAAAGAGAACTAAGTAGTAAACCTTAGTTAAGAAAACAACGATTCTGGAAACTAAGTGGTAAACCTTAGTTGACAAAACTAAGTAGTAATTCTTAGTATAACACGAGGAGGAGCGAACGTCCATCTGATTGAAAAGAAGGCTCCAACGAATTGGGTTACGAAGCCCGAGGCTTCGAGAGGACGTGAAGGTACTCTTGGTATCCGTCTGTGAGGCTGCAGATGATCCGCCTGGGCCCACAGAGGTTAAGGTCTGCGTAGGAGGACCAGGGGTATGCCTTGGTTGCAATACATGGCAACCTAAAGACTAGGATGGACCGGCGTGATTCGACGAGCAAACGGTAGCCCTGTGATAGCGACTCGTCGTCTACCATCCATCTTGAGTCAATCGAGATACGTGAAGTGGAAATGCGGAGAACTCCAAAAGACCATATACTTGCTATCTAGTTATGGGTGAGGATGGCCATAGGATAGTGGGGCACCAGGGGTCGGCGTATAGTTCTCATTTTACAAGGTGTGCCTTTCATTAGTTGAGGGAGGGGTCAAGTGGGACCATAGCCACTGAAATAAAAACAGACCTTAGCATCTGCATCGGCAGATATCTGAAAGCTCACGACCGAGTTCTGGATTCCTTGATTTGCCCTGACACAGGACTTGGACCGCACATTATAGGACATGTGCATCTAGACAAGCGATAACGATTCGCGATACATGCGTGGGGAAGTATAGGAACATATGCCACTCTAGGTAGTGTGTCCTAGACTTGGGGGCATCGTTCGACATGTAGCATAATTCCTAGTTGAACTAGGTGGCATAAATCCTGAATCCGAGAAGCATTCAGCAGATAGCGTAAACTTTAGAAGAATCTAGAAAGTACTTGGTAGGAAACCCTAGATTAAATCTAGGTAACAAATAAATAAATGGATGCCTGAAGGCGATGGGAAATACAGGGATTGGGATCACGTTATCGTTACTAGTTGGGACACTAGTTAGGTGGTACAGAGATATAGAAACCAGTATAACAAGGAAATAGCGAGGCGGCGAAAGTATTAGAGCATATCCAGTTTATCTTATCTTAGCATACCTTGTAACTATCTTGTGTTAATCTTGTGACCCTGCTGACCCTATCATCATGGTGTTATCTTGTATTCTGTTAATTCATGTCGTTTTATTTTTCCAAGTTCACATGCTAGAAGTTAATGAACTTACTCAGGCTTTATGTCTGACTCTGTTTTTCTTTCGTCTTCTTTTCTTCCGTTCCCCCCCCCAGGTAGTAAAGGAGGGAATAGTATAGCTCAGGTTAAGTTGGACTGCCACTCTTTCCCAGCTTGAAGATTTGTCGAAGTTTGCTTGGATTCTCTTTTCAGATGCTATGGCTGGCTCTTGCTAAAATTGGGGAATATAAATGTGGTTTTTATGCTTCTTTATTTTGTAAGACAGATGATACTCTGATATTGTAAAGAAACCATTGTACAAACTATTTTATCAATAAAGCAAAGTTTTATTTTTCGCTGTTTAATTTCTGTCTGTCTTTTAATTTATCTACATCTTTTACCCTAAATGCTCCACAGAACTTAGTGCATTCCCTTTGTGAGTGACACTAACGGACGTGGGGTGTTACAAACAAGGTAGTAGCGAAGCAGAGAAAGAGTAGAAGTGCATTCAGTTCATCTTGCCTTGTCATATCTATACCAATCCTATGTTATCTTGTTATCCTTGTTCTCACGGTATTGTCTTATATTCAGTTTATTCATATCATGATGCTTTTGCCTATTTATGTGCTGAAAGTCACTGGACTTACCAGACTTATGTCTAACCTAGTTTTTTTTCGCCTCTTTTCTTCCGTTCCCTCCCCCACCCTTCCCCTGGTTCACAGGGAGGAAATGTTACCACTTAGCTCAGTTTTCTTTCCAAGCTCGAAGATAGTCGATGTATTGTTTTGGACACTCTTTTCCACTGCTATGGCTGGTTAATGCTTTATTGGGAAATATCATTGTTATTTTTATGCTTCTTTTATATTTGGAAGTTTTTAAATCAAGACAGAAGTTCTATGTATTACTTTTAAGTATGATTGAGACAACTATTGTAAAAGCTTGACTGAACCACATTGTTTATAAAATGACTTTATTTTCCGCTGCTTTAGTTGTCTGTCTTGTAATTTATCTGCATCTTTTACCTAATATGCTCCACCGAAGTTAAGGCATTCGCTTTGTGAGTGACCTTAACAGAGGTGAGGTGCATCAAAAAGAAAAGCTTAATTATGAGGCTTTAAGAAATTCGTATAGTCCACTTTAAAATGATTGTATTGGGTGTTCTCAACAATTTGTGCATATAAAATAGTATAAAACTCAATAAATTTTGGTTTCGCTTCTTTCCTATTGGTGATGCTCTTAGTTTCAATGATACTTCAAAATATGACATCATATTGCACCTCAATGTAGTATAATATTATTGATGATCAATAACTATGTTCACATATGCTGTCATCTGTATGATTTGTTAATCAGTCACTTCAGTGATTTACTAAGTACACATGGAGTGTTGAATTTGAGGAGTGCTGAACCTATCTCATACGCATAACGATAGGTACAACGATGTCCCTAAGAAACAATATTCCATTTGCACCACAATTTAGTCTACTGGATTCACGTAATTATTATTTTTTAATATATATTACATGTTGATTAATCTAGGAGCTAATATGGACTTGGCTAAGGGAATTAGAGGTGAGGCTATGATAAAGAAATAGTGTCGAATGTTTGCAACAACATAGCCTACTAAAAGCTAACAAGAGTCAAGCAATAGTATATTTCAGTCGGAAAATTAATGAATACCTTTCCAATTTTACTATGGCAGGAAGCTACATCAGTCAGACAATGCATGTAAAACATGGACATCATGAAGCAAGTGTGTCAGCTACAAGTTATGATTAGATGACAACAATGTGGAAACAAGGTACAAAGGTATTTGCCAAGCTTCTGAATTAACCTGAACCAGCAACATTGCAAAAGTGATTAATTGTAAGAAACTTTCCTGATATAAGGCCAGTCAAAACTTTCACCACAACTACCTACGAAATCATGTACGGTATGGTGGAATTCTCCAAGTCTTTTAGCAACTAAAAAATCTCTTCAGATGTATAACAATTTAAAACTTCAAGTGTTGACATCATGCTAATGGTCTGCACAATGTAAAGGAATCAACAAAAAAAATTATTGTCTTCAGAGTAGCATGAGATATAGGTTGAAACAATAAAAAGGCTTCCTTTTCTGTTCTTTTTCTTAATGCTAACAAATTGTAAAGATTAGTAGATTCCTTTGAGCGCACACCCAAAAAAATAACTCCATCTATGAAAAGAAAAGGAAAAACTTATATTAATGTACCTTGCTAAAATAACATGTTTGTTTACTATGTAAATAATCCATGTGTGGCATATTCATGAACTGTTATTAACTTTTCAAGCTTTTCCTCAGATCATTACTTCCATCCAATTTATAAAACGATGTGGTTGTGTTGGTATCGGTAAGTGGTTGTATTGGTATCAGTGACTTTTTTGGCCCATTCTTTAGTGTTTTCTTTTGGTTGCGGTAACTATTTTACATATAAGGAACACCTGCAAATTCATTTAAGCGAAAAGCAATTGCTGTTAAAGGAGATGGGGCATTGATGATGTAACATAAAATATGTCTGATGAAAAGATAATGGTGACCGAAACAGAGGATTCATACAATGATTGTGCTCCACAAGTAGATCAAAAACATTTGTTGTACTACAAATGCATGGTAGAGCAACAACAGCTTCAACAAAAAAAATTCTAGTGCCACTATCCCAATGCCAAGCAACAAGTAACTTTAAAATGCAAGGACACTCCAAAAGAAAGACCTAGAATACAATCAAAGTAGAATTTATTCAAAAGCAAACAAAAATGATAATGTTGATGACTTGGACTTTCTGAAAAATATTTTACCAATAGATTCAGAGTATGGTAGCTCTTTGGAAAAAGAAAATAAAAAACTTAATTTTTATACTCATAGAAAATAAATGAAATGTGATTATGATGGCCTAGTTTGAAAAAATAATGCAAAATATAGTCAACGTTTATCGCTTTGTATTTATATTTAGGATTATAAAAATTCAAATCAGATTCATTAATCACATCTTACATAAAGGTACATGATTAATTGCAGAACACTATTGCCACACATCTTATATCTGGAGAGCTTTAATTGTTAAGTAACTATGTTAAACCAACTAGGGAAGATATAGATGGCTAGAAACAAACCAACAATTTTGCATTTTGCTTACTTTTCAATACACTGAATTTAAAGGAAGAAAAGTAAAAAAGACATTTCAACAACCTGAACGCTACAAATGATCCAGTTGCCTATTGTGCATAATTACTATGAAACTAAAGTACACAAACCTTATACATTGATTTTGCAATAATATCATCATCTCATATCCTTACTAGGTCCAACGGCCTAGATTTCTAGTGTCACCAAGGGTGTACCTATTCAGGTGTGTACACACACATAAAAAACAACCCCCAACCCTTCCCAAACAAATCCTCTCCCAAACCCCAAACCTCTCTTGTTCCCTAACATAAAAGCAACAGGGATATCATATGAAGAAAAAAAACTACACATGTGACAATACAAACAGTAATAAATAATGAATAGATCAGACATTGTATCGTTATATAGTCTGACAATACAAGTGGAGATGCTTCGTTCTTACTTTTTTCCATAGTATTGGTTAAATAATTAACAAAACTATGTAGATTGATAACATTAATGAAAAACAAAATACATTGATAGTGGAGGCTGATAGAAGTGAAAGCCCTTAACCCTAAGATAACACAAGAGGCCTTTATATATAGGTAAAACATACAATAAAAGACTATATTGTCCTTTAACAGAATATTAATTACACTAACATCCCCCCTCAAACTCATGATGCGATAGCAATGAGCATCGAGAGTTTGTCAACCAAAAACCGGAAGCGTGAAGATGACGAAGATTTAGTAAACAAGTCTGCTAGTTGCAAGGAGGAAGAGACAAATGGCAAAGTCAATGTGCCATTCTGAAGGTGGTGACGAGTAATATGGCAGTCAATCTCAATATGCTTGGTACTTTCATGAAAAACGGAGTTATGAGCAATCTGAATAGAACTTTTATTATCACAGTGCAACGGAGTTGGTCGTCGTAAGAAAACACCCATATCTGCAAGCAACCTTCGTAGCCAAACAATTTCACAAGTAGTAGAAGCCATAGCACGGTATTCTGCCTCTGTTGAAGACCAAGATATAACATCTTGCTTCTTACTTTTCCAAGAGATTAGAGAATCTCCTAGAAAGATACAAAAGCCAGTAGTGGATTTGCGATCAGTAGGATCACCAGCCCAATCTGCGTCGGAGTAAGCACATAACTCTAAAGATGAAGTAGAAGGAAGCAAAAGAGTCTGAAACTGAGTGCCACGAAGATATCTCAAAATGCGAATAACAGCAGCCCAATGAACTGTAGTAGGAGAAGTAACAAACTGACTGACTATGTGAACAGCATATGCAATGTCAGGGCGAGTGATAGTGAGATAAACCAAACTTCCAACAATCGTTCTATAAAGATTAGGATCTGACAATGGAGATCCATCAGAAATAGAGTATCGAGCATTGATCTCAATTGGAGTATCAATAGTCTTATTATCTGAGAGACGAGCGCGCTCAAAAATGTCAGAAATATACTTAGATTGAGAAAGAAGATAACCTTTTGGAGAAGAAGCAACTTCAATACCCAAAAAGTAACGCAAGGGACCCAAGTCTCTCATAGCAAAACTTCGAGTTAACTCAGACTTCAACAAGTTAATCCCAACAACATCATCACCTGTAATAATCATATCATCAACATAAAGAGAAAGCAAAATTCGACCAGCTGAAGTGTACTTGATAAACAAAGCAGAATCATGATTACTCGGGCAAAAACCAAGAGAAGTAATCACAGTAGAGAATTTCTCAAACCAAGCACGGGGAGCCTGTTTGAGACCATAAAGAGCTTTCCTAAGTTTGCAGACTTCACCAGGTTGATGATCAATACCAGGAGGAGGAACCATATAAACTTCTTCATGAAGATCTCCATTCAAAAAGGCATTTTTAACATCCATTTGAGTAATATTCCAGTGGCGAACAGAGGCAACCGCAATAAGAGTTCGAACTGTAGTCATTTTTGCAACAGGAGCAAAAGTCTCCTCATAATCCATACCATATTCTTGAGAATAACCTTTAGCAACCAAGCGAGCTTTATACCTTTCAATAGATCCATCAGCTTTAGTTTTAATCTTATAGATCCAACGAGAACCAATAGCACGTTTTCCTGTAGGAAGAGGTACTAAATCCCAAGTATGAGTCTGATGAAGAGCAGTCAGCTCCTCAGCCATAGCACACTGCCAAAGAGGATCACGAACAGCATCTTTGAAAGATGAAGGCTCGGAGAGACAATGTATAGAGGCAAGAAATGAAGAAAAAGAACTGGAAAGACAAGAATATTCAAAATCAGGTCGCCTAGTAGACTGACGATTTCAGATAGGATATCGACGTTCACTAGTATCTACTGTCTCAGAAGGTGATTGGGTGGTTGTTGAGTCAATGGAAATGTCTGGATTTTCAGTAGGAGGTGGCTCATCATCATCAGCAGTAAAAGGATCAATATGAACAAGATCAGACATAGATATATTGTGAGTACGATCAGGAATTGTAAAATAAGGAATATGTTCAAGAAAAACAACATGACGAGAAACATATAGCTTGTGATTGACTGGATCAAAACAACGATATCCTTTTTGTCCTGCACCATAACCAAGAAAAACACATATAGCAGACCGTGAAGTTAGCTTACTCCGTTGGACATGAGGAAGAAGAACAAAACATGTGGAACCAAAGACACGAAGAGAAGAATAATCTGGTGAACAACCATACAACTTCTCATAGGGGGACAAGCCAGAATTATGAGAAGTAGGAATTCTATTAATCAAATAAACAGAAGTAAGAGCTGCCTCTCCCCAAAATTCACTTGGAACACTAGCAGACAGTAAAAGAGATCTAGCAGTCTCAAGAATATGTCTATGTTTCCTTTCAGCAACCCCATTTTGTTCAGGAGTATCAGTGCAAGAGGTCTGATAAATTGTGCCATCTAAAGCAAGAAGTTCCTTAAAAACATGAGAAGTATATTCTCCCCCTAAGTCATATCTAAAACATTTAATAACAGCTCCATGCTGAGTTTTAATAATAGATCGAAACTCATTATATATGCCAAAAAATTCTGAGCGACATTTCATAAGATAAATCCAACAATAACGAGTGCAGTCATCAATAAAAGAGACATAATAACGAGAGCCTCCCTTTGTAGAAACAGGAGAGGGTCCCCAAACATCAGAATGAATAAGATCAAAAGGTGCAATAGAAAAAGTATTACTTTGGGGAAAAGGCAAAGCAGAAAATTTTGCAAGTTTACAACCACTACAATCAGAAATGTCATGAGTTTTCAATTCTCCTAAAACTCCTGTAGACGCTAAGAATTGTAATCGAGACTTAGAAACATGACCCAAACGAGAATGCCACAAATAAAACATAGAAGATGACTGACTCAAACGAAAAGATGAAACATCCACACCAGGAACAGAAGCTGCAATCTCTGAAATCTTAGAATTTTTGAGCTGATCCAATACATACAGTCCTCCTTCTCTATGGCCGGTCCCAATCACTTTCTGAGACTGTGGATCCTGAACATAACATGCAGAAGAAGAAAAAGAAACCAAGTAGCCATTGTCACAAATTTGACCAACAGAAGCAAGATTTAATGCAAGTTTAGGAATGTGATAAACATTAGATAAGGACAAAAAAGGTGTAATGACTGAACCAACACCTTGCACAGGCATAGATGTACCACTAGCACTCATGACAGGTACGGAAACTTTATGAGACAAAGAAGTAAAAGAGGATAAATTAGGTGACATATGATTAGAAGCACCTGAATCTAAAATCCAGGTAGAGGAAGATATACTTGATGAATTAGATGACAAACCTTGTTGAGATGTAGCTGACATAGCATGTGGCTGAGATGAAAGGAATTTCTGAAATTGTTCAATCATTGAAGAATCTAAAGTAGGAGCTGTAAGAGCATTATGAGGGCGAGGAAGAAGAGGAGGTCCATTATGAGGGATTGGTGGTCGAAAATTTTTCAATTGCTGAGGTTGCTGATAGAGCTGCTGCTGCTTTCTTTTCTGTGGACACTGAGATTTCCAATGACCTTTTTGTCTACAAAAACTGCATTCATCACGAGCAACTGGAACATAAGGCCTGACTTGCGAATTTGAATTTGGTCGTGTAGGCATGGCGAAAACTGACGGAGTAGAGACTTCCTTTGCAGTAGAGGACTGAAGACGAATTTCCTCTGCCAAAAGTTCACTAACAACAGAATCAACAGAAGGTAGAGGATGACGATGTAGAATAGATCCACGAAGTCCTTCAAACTCGTCACGAAGAGCCATTAAAAACTGTACCAATCTTTGTTCCTCTCTTCGTGCAATATATGGTCCAAAGGCGCGTAATTCAGCAGATTCTGTGAGCGCCAACTGATCCCACAAATTTGTCATAGCTTCATAAAACTCCTGAATACTCATGCTTTTCTGCTGCAGAGCACGAATATCAGACTCCAACTGGTACTGTTTTGCAAAATTAGACTGCGTATACAATCTAGCTAGATGATCCCAAACCTCCTTAGCTGTCTCATATTTAGCTAATTGAGTACCTATCGAGTGCTTGACTGAATTATTAATCCAAGTAATAATCTTAGAATTTGCAACTTCCCACTTGTCACACAAAGACACATAATTAGCAGCTGTGCTATCCACAGGCTTGACAATGGTACCTGAAATATAGCCCCACATTTGCTTACCCTTCAAATTTTTTTTTATCACATAACTCCAATATGCATAATTTTTACCATCCAACTGAACACTGGTTGCTTGAAGTGAATCATCTCTAGTTTCTGTCATATTAATAAATCACAGAACAAACAATTTCAGATCTGACAACAAACTTAAAAGAAAGCAAACTCAAAAGAGAAACAATTCTCTGGTTCAGTGGGATTCTCGGATCTCAAAAATCCACAATTCTCTGATTCACAATTATCGGATCTGAAAACAAATTCAAGAGCCACAACAAACTTAAAAGAAAGCAAACTCAAAGAGAAACTTTAGGTGGTTCAGTGGGATTCTCGGATCTGAAAACAAACTTCTAGGGCTTTGATGTACTTCGGTGGCTGTGAACGGATTGGGGCACGATGGATTGGGTGTACTTCGGCTGGGGCGGTGGATTCTGGCTTCGGATTGAGTGACGACGGGGGTGTACTTCGGCTGGGGTGTCGGATTGGGAACGACGGATTGGGGCGGTGGATTTTGGCTTCGGATTTGTGGCGGTGGATTCTGGAATAATGATCGGCTGCAGTGGCTTGGAAGACGGACTGGTGCAGGAAAATTAAAATGGGAAGGGAGATTAGAGCACGACAATATTCTTGTTTGCTTCGTATTTGAGGAAGGAACGGTGGATTGAGATAGTGAATTCTGGAAGGATAGATAGGAGATTATGGAACGATGATACAGGGAACGGTGGTATAGGAAACGATGGTATTATGGCTCTGATACCATGATAACATTAATGAAAAACAAAATACATTGATAGTGGAGGCTGATAGAAGTGAAAGCCCTTAACCCTAAGATAACACAAGAGGCCTTTATATATAGGCAAAACATACAATAAAAGACTATTGTCCTTTAACAGAATATTAATTACACTAACATAGATATCATACATAAAGTGAAGAAGATGCGATGGACACCATCAGTAGCTACTTGTCTATTAAGCATTCATTTATTTTCAAAATGTCGACAGAAAATATAATGTCAAAATGTGCTGAGTGTAACGTAAGAAAAGTTCAACTTTCTTACCTTATATAAACAAATCTGTATCACCAGGAGAAAAAAGCAGTAAAGTAATAACTCGTCCTCCTTTTAACTAAAAAGAGAAAGTAAATGATTAGATTATTAGAAATAACGACTCTTCCTTTATTTGTCTTATTCTTTAGTTAGCACGTTTAATTTTATTTGTCCTAGTTTAATGGTTTCTAATTTGTATTTTCTTCGGTTCAAGTAACAGTCTATATATGTATA
This sequence comes from Allium sativum, assembly GCA_030737875.1. Lineage (NCBI taxonomy): Eukaryota > Viridiplantae > Streptophyta > Magnoliopsida > Asparagales > Amaryllidaceae > Allium > Allium sativum. The sequence goes on from CM060918.1 coordinate 959,381,914, forward strand.
GCTTTAGTTGATTAATAAATGATATATATTTTCGAGCATCCATTTTCATTTCTATTATTCTCAACAATTGTTATCAGAGCCATAAACTTGACATTAGAATCGATTCTGGTGTTCCATTTTCTTCGGCGATGGTAGCCACCATTTAAGGCTATCGTCAGCTGGATTAGAGTCGTCCACATCATAGTATATCATAAATAAAGGTTGGTATTGCTGCCGAAATCAGCCGATATCTGCCGCCTACAATAACCAGTCGCTGCTGCCATGGAAAGATGAGCCTCCATGGAGAAAACTCGCTCTATTGATATGAGCTTGCAGATCTGACTTTACTCAATATGATATTTGCAAGTTTGAAATTAACATCGGCTAATGTTGTGATTTGTGTTGATGTTCGAATTCGTGAATTCAGTTATGGAGATTTGTAGTAAGTAGGAGTGAAGAGGAGATTGTGCAATTGTCTTCATTCTAAAAAAGAGTTTTTTTTCATTCCATGTTTGCACTTGTGCCGTAAGGAGGAGACAACTCAGATATGTCACGAGCTTGACTGCTGCCAAGAGATACTTTCGGAACTACTGCAAATTTTAAGCACCGTCATCTAGTGATTCAGATCTAGAGGGTGATGTTTGTAATGTCCGCTTAGGAGATATTTGGGATGGTGAATATGTGTAGAGGAGTAATGGCAACTGGGTTAAATGCATAGTCTTGAGTTGAAGGACGTAGAGGAAGAATAATGAATTGTAGTTTAGTGTAGTGATGGTTAGTGGTTTGCAAAGGATTGGTGTTCAGTGTGTTCCTATGAAATACTTGTACGGTAAAAATTGTGAAGGCTTTATTGTGTGGAGGTAGAAGGAGAAGGGCATGTCGGGTGCATCAGTGGAGAGAGGGACTGGAGATTGTATGTGAGATGGAGATCCAATGGCAAACGCGAATTCTAAAGATCTACCGAAGAAGATTCAAGAGCTAGAAGTAGGTCACGCGCAACTAAAGCAGGAGATGTCGTGGCTGATGTCTTTGTCTTTAACAGAGTCGATGGAGGATATCGATAGATATCATGGGAAGGCGCAGCATCATCTCCTTTGAGGCGTCGGGGATAGCGCAGTGCTCATGGAGGTTGCAGAAGGAGATTGAGGAGTTTCGGTTAGCTAGAAGGCCGTACTTGAATATTTTGCAAGTAACGGGTCAATCCGTTCACATATTAGATCTTAAGGGAAAAGTTATTATTGGAATCAATTTGCCAAAAACTCTTTTTTTTATCACCTGAAGCCTTAGATCATAATGTCATGGAACTTCTTTTTTATTTCTGTGATATTGAAGCTGCAAGCAACATTATTCGAAGAAATAGCAAGGGTGAAAGTTGGACTAGTAAATTTCCTGTTAAGAGGAAATCAGGAGAGAGATTTCTAGCAATTGCAACTAATACTCCATTTTATGATGATAATGCTAACTTGATTGGAATCATATATGTGTCAAGTGATTTGCAAACTTTTGGAAATGTGGTTACTTCTCCATGCTTTACTGATCAACCTTGGAATGTTGCAACAAGAAAAGAAATCAATGAACCTTATTAACCTCTACAAATTGCCATTTCTTAAAGAAATAAAGAAATCAAATTTGGCAAATAAAGTGCCAGCACAGGCCACTAAAGTTGCAAAGAAGGTTCGGTCCCATATAATAGCAAATGAGAATTTAGAAATGGTGTGTTTTGTGGTTGTTAGAAGCTGATTGAGTGCAGTTATTATTGCAACGGTAATTGTGAAATGGATGGTTGTAGTCGGGTTGCTGCTGGTTGATGGAATTGATGTGTATTGACAGATGAAGTGGTTGCATTTTGTTTGTGGTCATTTTTTCTTTGAGTTATGTGATCTACTGTGATGTTAATTGATAAATGTTAACTGATGTAGAAGGATGATTCAGTTGAGGTGGGATGAGCAGGCTGCTGGCATGTAGGTTTGATTGAGTAAATGAAGAGTATTTGGGCGGATGTTGAAGCATTCGGGTCAGTTTGAAGATGGTCGAGATTTTTGTTGCGACGCATTTTGATGAAGTGGTTGATGGTGCATTTGTGACTGACAGAGGTGAGAAAGTTGAATTATGGATGGTGCTGACTGTAGCAGGTTGGTCGCTACATGATGGATGGTTTGTACAGAGAAAGGAGGTGCTGATGATAGCAGTTTTTGATGGCGAAGTAGATTGATTGGTTTATGGGGAAATTTAAAAAAAAAAATGATGTTGCATGCATAATGAGGTCAGATAGCGATTATAGTTTGCATCTTGTGTTCTGCTTGAGCTACTATGTTTTGTTGCTAGTGTGTATAGCAACAAGCGGATAAGTGGTGAAACAATGATGTGTAGACATCAATGGATCAAGGGGTCTGCTGTGATGAAGGTGAAGTTTGTTCAGTTATTTGGTTAAGGAGATGAGCCGAGGGGGATATATGATGGTGTGAGTTGGGACGTTTGTATATTGAATAGTGAAGTAGGAGTTATACCGTGGTAGCTGAAATGGTATTGATGGTTATGCTCTTATTTTGAGTTATTCAGCTAAGGAGTTTAGTGATGGTTGAACTTTAAGGATTGTGGGCGATGTCTAAGAAGCAGGGAAGCATTCATGAGAGGATGTGGATTGAAGATGAGAGGTTGGCAATCAATATGAATATAATAGAAGTTGATGTAACAATGAACAAGACGGTCTTGATGTGTACCAGAATGCAAACAATATTGAAAAAAGTGTTGATGTGAACCAGATTAGTATGAGGTGGTTTGCGAGTTGTAATATGGTGTCGAGATGAATGTGAATGGTGCAGAGGTAAATGTAAATGGTGACTAGAAAACGTACGGTGAATGTGTGTATTTGTGAAGAAGTGGTTTGTGTATTTTTGAAGAAGAATGTATGGAAAAAGCGTTGGTGTATGGAGAGAATGCGGCAGTTTTGTAGGTGACGGTCGAGTGTATTTTGATGGTGATGTTAGCATGAAGAAAGCATTCCGCTGAACGGCCGAGTTTGTTTTAATATGACATTCATATTTAATTAAACTCGCGAGAAAAATCCAAATATAACATCAAAATCTAAATATCTTAATATATTTTTGACGCTAAATCTTAATTAAATTTATATTTTGAACGTCAAAATTTCTGGTTCGTTACAAAACCCGACGATTTCAAAATGATTTTAAAGTGTATTATGGTTTTACATTGTGGTCATCGCGTATCTGATTAGTTGCTATTGATAACATATCTGTTTGGTGGCGGAGAATTTATTCTCTTTTTCTTAACACCCTTCTTTGAGATGTACGAGCTTAAAGTTTATGTGATTAATATTGATTGATCATGTGTGAATTGCTAATGTAAAGTGCTATATTTTTTAAAGTATTTGTGATTATTATGTTGTGAAATGATTTTCCCTACTTCAGATATAAAAATGATTTAGTATGTAGCTAAAAATCGGATGACCCAAGAGCGACTAAAAGTGTGAGGGCGGTGTATGCTTTCCCCCAGAGTATGGGATTGTGCATTGTCAGTGTAGTCTGCTCCATCGAGGGAGGTGCGCGCGCGCGCGCGCGCGCACACACACACACACACACACACACACACACATATATATATATATATATATATATATATATATATATATATATATATATATATATAGAGTTGGTAAGGCGCATACAACCTTGTCTGAGGGAACATGACCGGTATTTGGTTGCATACTTATTTGTATGCATTGTTATGTTTTAGAATTCATATTTCCAAAGATTTTGGTTTGAGATCCCGAAGTGAAATCTATTTTGATATAAATGCTAGATATGTATTTCAAATGATTTGATATAAGAATCGGTAAATAAAGTCCAAAGAAATAATTTCTATAAAGTGAATTGGATTTGGAAAATCTAAGTGTGAGGATTAATCTAAATGGGTAGATTGGAAAATTGCATGTTGATTGATGCATTGTAGATCCATATGTTAGCATGGAGAAAGTTGAGATGTCTACGCAAAGACAACAAAGAAAATGAGAACCGCAATCCATTGCTTTATAAACTAGATGTTAGCACATCTAGTTTAAGGGAGGGTGTTAAAAATAATGACTATTTCTTTATTTTCCCTATTCTTTTGGTTAGCAGGGTTTAATTTTGTTTGTCCTAGTTTTATGGTTTCTAATTTGTATTTGTTTTCGGTTCAAGTAACAGTCTATATATGTATGGCTTTAGTTCATTAATAAATGATATATATACTTTCGAGCTTTTATTTTCATTTTTATTGTTCTCAACATAGTTCATGTAGAAAGTATCAGAAATGATCTTAACGATGGAGGTTAAAAAAATAACCCTATTTATTTAAATTACTTACAATAAAAATAGGTCTTAGTAAGTTGTAACCTTAATGAAAAAAACATAGCCAGTAATCCTTTTGAACTATAATTAATGATATATGATCAGCTTCGGGCACATCCTAAAGAAAGCACTAGTTACTGTGAAATCCTTTTGAACTATAAACAACATAACCTATTTTCTGGAGTGTTCCTTAAATTTTTTTAGCTGTGTTCCTGCCAAGGCATTGCTGTATGTGGTGGCAAGTGACCTGAGGGGGCTCGATCGTAGGCTATGAAGGAAGATGAACTGCTATGACGTGCAGGGCTATGGCTGGATTAAAATGCTGTGAAGGTCGGACGACATCGAGGTAGTGGTCCGAACTTCGGCGAGTAGGCAAAGCAAATGGTCAGAGTCTGCCCGGTGAAGGTGGTTGAAGGTTTCAGCAGTTTTGAATATATATATATATATATATATATATATATATATATATATAAGAGCTTCATATTTAAGGAAGAAGAAACGCAAGAGAGGATGGAAATGAATAGTAAAATGCATGAGGATGTGATGTATGCGAAAGTGAAGTTGTGGATTTTAACGTGATTTGAAGATAAAGAAGAAGTGAGATTTGAAACATGTAAATAGTTACCATAACACACGCACACCAATTTTTTTTACTAAAGAATGGGCCAAACAACTGACCGATATAGCCATTCACCTTGTGCTACCACTTGTCAAGCTTTTCAAGCTTTTCCTCATCCAAATTCTTTGCAAAACAATAAACTGATATATTTTTTGGGTTGTCCAATACAACTACTCACCTGGTTCTACCTCTTGCCAGAAGGCATCAACTCATTCAGTGTAAGCCATTAAAGATGATTTGCATCGACTAATAGTGTCATTGGATCATGAAGATATATCCATTAATTCATACAACATGCAAGCATAAGAATAGGGCAACATGCTCAAAATAAATTTATAAAACAAAATAAATAAGACTGGACAACAGGCAGTTCCTAGCCTTTCCCATTGAAACTTGTATACATGCAATCCACTAACTCTAGTGAAGGAGTTAACATGCAGGTAACAGTCAAAATAATATTTTAACTTCCATTGCAATAATTAGAGGGACTGAAGCAAAAAGACAGAATAATACACATAGATTTTAGAAAGCTAAAATCTTATACCTGAGCTTATTTCCCCAGCTTACCTGATTTGCACTAAATGGTCGTTGTCCCCAATTGTTATTCCTTCTTCTTTTGTTCAAATCAGCTCCAAATATTTTCTTTATAGTCAATAAACATAAATCACATTAGATCAGTTATTACATCTATCTTGTCTAATAAAAAAAAAGATCGGAAAATGAAATAATGTATCTAGATTAATGTCCTATGTATTATACCTCATCAAGCCCTGATAGCCTACCGCTTCGCTTGTTGGAAAGTTTCTGGATACCAAGAATCATTTAATAATACCAGAAACGCTCTAACTCGCAGTAGGAATGGGATAACTGAAGAAGATCCCAATTCAAGTTATAACTTTTAAGGTTGCAAATTTAAAAATACTGCTTCTGGATAAATACCATTACATACTATAACACCCCGTATTTTAAACAACACTAAAGAGGATAAATTAAAGAATAATTAATTTAATATTCAGAATTAAGGAAACAGACAGCTCCATTGCGTTCATCTCGAAATTCTGGCCAAAATAGACACCTGGCTTGCGTAAAACGGACATCGTATGAGGAAGTTATGAAGGTTTGAAGTTTGTAACACGCAAGATAGTTATATATATATATGTGTGTGTGTGTGTGTGTGTGTGTGTGTGTGTGTGTGTGTATAAGGTCCGGAGATTCAAAAACAGGTTCAAAATTTTCAAAATCATAGAAATACGGGTGAGCGGGAAAAATCTCTCCCAGGGGAGTCGACCCTTTAAATGGGGTGTCGACCCCTGGGTTCGAACCCTCAAGGGGGGTTGACCCATGGGTCAACCCCATAAGGGGGGTCGACCCCCCTAGGGCTGATGTGGCAAGTCGGCTCTGGGGGCTGACAGCTATGAATATAGCCTCATTTCTCTAGCTTTCACACATTGAAAATAATGGAGGCCTAAATGCTGTCATTGCCTGGACTGAATCAAATCCTTTTCTTTTTCTGCAATCAAGTTTGGAGATTCAAGTGTAGATCTGCGATTCAACCTTCGCTTTTCTCCTTCTATTTTTCTAGATTAGAACACTGTGAGTTTAAGTTACTTTTAGATTTAAATGATTAAAAGTAAAACATGATATGACTGTAATTTGTATCTATCCCTGTGACTGAATCATACCAGATCTATTGTAACTTGTGAATCTATGATATTCTGACATAACTATGATTTGGATCTTAAACTTTATCATGTCAGATCTACTTTTGATAATAATCTAATTCGCTATTTAGATCATCTTGTACCTATCATGTTTGTGGTTAATTTGGATCTGTCATTAGTTAGACATCTAAATCCTTGTTTAGATCTAATCACGCCTACTATGACATCCGTACTATGTTAGAACCAGTTTTATTATCACATGTTCACCAGATCGGCTCTTATATGTCCATCTTATCATTATGCCATTATATGTTTATGTCAATTTTGTTAGAATAATCATTTCTGTCATCTTCCCTTCACCCTTTCCCTTTTAATTTATATAGCGATGTTACTTTCGAGCCTAGGCAAGCCGCTAAAATATGCGAATACGTTAGGGGAAAAGAGTTAAAATTGGACATAACTTAAAAAGGTGAAATTTGGCATAACTTGAATAATGTTTATAAACATGAATTTGGGCATATAGTTCATTATGAGCATAATGCGGAAAAAGGGGCATGAGCATCTATAAAGACATAGGAATAATTGGTTAACAAATAAAATGCTTAGGATTACAGTAATTAGAAACTGTAACCGCACTTAGGTATGAGATTAGATTCCACTTGTGGTGGAAGTCTACCCAGAACTGCCCAGCTATCCAGTGACCGCAAGTGTTGAATTTAATGTGAGGGGACTAAGTGCATAAATACGAGACGTGCTAAGACCGGAGATTAAGTCCAACTTGTGGAAGAAGTTTGTCTGAAACCGACCGGCATATCCAACATCCACAAGTGGTAGGCTTAATGTGGGAGGTATAGTACATTATAACCATAAATGAATATGGCTATGAAGATGAACACATAACCTAGTTGAATCCATAGGGATTATTAATCTGAATAGAGGTTAAGTAAACTTGGTTGAAACAATGGGAGGGTTAAGTATATCCAGGTTTGGTGGGTAATATTTATATATATAGGACCACAAACTTAACCAGTTGGGGTTATGTAATTAAAGACACCATTAGGTAAGCATAACCAGAGGAAATCCTAGTAGTGAGGATGCAAGACAAAGGGGAGAGCTTGCATCACCTGTGTGGTAGACATTTCAGTCAATAACCCTTAGATAGGTATCAAACGAGTACTCCGAACTAGGTCGGAGTAGGGGCACGCTTACTGGGCTTATTGTAAGAGATCAAACCTGTAGGACGGTGTGGGTGGTGAAAACCGATCGAGGGCATGTGAGTGCATGGGCCAGGCAGAAGGGGATAAGATGATTGTGACACCTGTAGATATGGTTATGCACATCAATGAAGGGTTGCCACTTTAGGAAGTGATACCTCCTATTTTGGGATCAGTACAGGGTATCTACGGAGTATAGAGCCGATCAATTAGGTTAGTAGTTAGGGTACATTTAGACTCTCGTAAATTTTAGGAGCCTGTTAGGTTAGGCTGCCTGTGGAATGTATGGGGTTAAAACTTCTCACCGGAGGTTCTCCTACGTCTACCATCTTATACATGTTGGGGATCACCTCATTCTAGTTATAATAGTATTAGTGCAGAGTAATCATTAGGGAAGCGTATCCACTCTATCATGTTTACCTTGTCATACTTACCTTTTATGATGTTATCTTCCTTATCCACCTTTTATGCCTATCATGATACTTCTACTTATATACTTGCTAAAAGTAACTGGACTCGCCAGACTTTATGTCTGACCCTTTTTGTTTCCTCTTCTCTCTTCCGTTTCCCCCCTAGGTTCGCAGGGTGGGAATACTCAGGCTTAAACAGGACTCGGTTATCATCTTCTAGGAGCTGCTTTTGTAGTATTACTCAAGTTCTTATCTGTACTACTATGGCTTTGTCTCTTTTGGGGAATTATGCTTTTTTATGTATTTTTGTACTCTAATGGTACAAGACAGAAGTTTTATGTTATTGTAATGGGTTTTATGTAGCTACAAACTTGTGATATTTTGGACCATGATGTTATGAATTATGTTTTAAATAAAATTTTAAAATCCGCTGCTATCTTTTATATTTATCTTGTAATGTCTCTATGTCTGTTTACCTATAATGCTTCATGAAACTTAATGCATTCTCTTAATGAGTGACATTAACGGACGTGGGTTGTCACAATTGGTATCAGAGCTGAAGGTCACCATATTAGATAAAAGTTTTTGAAAATTATTTTCAAAAAGGTTTTAAGAAAGCATTTTTCAAAATGAAAAGTCCGTTTTGAAAAACATACTCCCTAAAGCCATAAGTAATATCTCTCGATTCTCTACTTGATTCCTTTTTCCTTTTTGTCTGGGAACCGATTCTTCTCGAAGGGTGTCCCCGTTCCGGCATGGTTCCGTAGGCATGATTAAACTACGACACATGTTGAAGGGCAATGAATAGCCTAACCTCCTTCTGTAGCCGTACTAGTTTCACCTATGGCTAATTTTCTCGAGCTTCATAATGATATCCGTGCGATGGAGACAACTTTAGAGAGACTTGTTAGCTTGTTACACAAGGATGTTAAAAAGGAGAAAAGATGGAGGTTAAGGTTGAGGAAACAACGCAAAACAAGAAGATATGGACCAAGAAAGGACAACAACAACAGCAGCAACAACAAAAGAAAGGCGGAAAGAATGACAAGGCTAAGGATAAGTGAAAGTATCACAGTTGTAGACGTGAGGCTCACTTGGTCAAAGACTGTAAAAGAAGGAAGAATACTTGCTTCAGTTGTGGGGAAGTCAGACACTTTGCTAAGGAGTGCCCAAAGAGGCAAGGACAAGGACAAAGGGCAGGAACTTCTAGAGGGCAAGTGAATGCTCTCGCGACCAGTGCTCCAGATAGAGGTAGGAAAGTTTTCATGGAAGGTTTGATTTCTCTTTCTAGTCACCATATTAGAACTCTTTTTGATTATGGCGCTTCACATTCTTTTATATCTAGTTCTATGGTTGAATCTCTGCACTTAAATACTAGAATGGTAGTGGATCCCGTTGTTGTCTCAAACCCCATTGGTGGTTCAGCTCATTTGGCCATGATTTGTCGGGGTTTGAGAATATCGGTGTTAGGCGTCGAGTTTGAATGTGGTGCATATGTGCTCGGGTTTATGGGCTATGGTTTGATTCTAGGGATGGATTGGCTATCCATGTATGGTGCCATTCTAGATTATGAGAAGAGGGTTGTTAGGCTTCTGACCTGTCATGGGAGGACCCTCAAGAATTCTTGTGACCCACAAGGGTCCGTCATGCTTAGTTTCCTAGAGTCTCTTGATGCATCAATCGATGATCTGTGATTGGTACCAGTAGTCCGTGAATATTCCGATGTCTTTAATGAGGTTAGGGGTTTACCCCCAAGGCGCGAGATAGATTTCCACATATATTTGGTGGATAATGCAAAGTCTGTTGCATTACCCGTGCGCCATATGGCTCCTAAAGAAAGGAGGGAGCTTAGCAAACAAGTAGGGGAGCTACTTGAAAAAGGGTTTATTAGAAGAAGCATATCTGAATGGCAGTGCTCCAGTGGTATTCACAACTAAGGCTGATGGTTCGCTTTGGTTATGTGTAGACTATAGAGAGTTGAACAAACTCACCAAGAAGAACAGACACCTACTCCCAAGGATAGATGATTTGTTTGACCAGCTTGTTGGTGCATCGATATTCTCTCAACTAGACTTGGCCACGGGGTTCCATCAGTTAAGGGTGGTCGAGGGTAGTATAGATAAGACCGCTTTTAGGACTCTAGATGGTTTCTTCGAATGGCTTGTAATGCCTTTTGGGTTGACGAATGCACCCGCCTATTTTGTTGATCTGATGAGTAAGGTGTTTCGGGAGTTTATAAATAAATCTGTCATGGTCTTTGTTGATGATATCTTGATCTTCTCAAAAAGCGAGGAAGAGCATTCCTCATATATAAGGGAAGTTTTGAAAACTCTGTGTGCGCATCAGCTTAAGGCAAAGTTCTCCAAATGCCATTTTTGGAGAAAGGAGGTGAGATTCTTAGGACACGTGGTTTCTAAAGAAGGGATCGCAGTAGATCCCGCGAAGGTTGTTGCAGTTCAAGACTGGCAGATCCCAAAGAATGCAATGAAGGTGAGAAGCTTTCTAGGGTTAGCAGGCTATTATAGGAAGTTCATTAAGGACTTCGTAAAGATATCAACCCCACTCCCAGGCCGACGAAGAAGAATCTGACTTTCTTATGGGATATAGATAGTGATGTTGCTTTCCAACGATTGAAGAGTGCTCTGCCAACAGCCACAGTCTTGACCTTGCCGGATGGGAACAAAGTGTTTACAGTATACACAGATGCATGTGGTACAGGGCTTGGTGCGGATCTAATGCAAGAGGGAAGGGTAGTATGTTATGGAGGAAGATAACTAAGGGTTCATGAAAAGAACTACCTACCAACGACTTAGAGAAGGATGCCATAGTATTCATGATTAAGACATGGCGCCATTATTTGCTAAGAGGAAAGTTCGAGTTGTACACTGATCATAAATCTCTTAAGTAATTCGCAAAAGGATCTTAATCTGAGGCAGCAAAGTTGGATGGAATTCTTAGAATCTTATGACTTCGAGATCGCTTATACCCCTGGAAAGGGTAATGTAGTGGCAGACGCACTGAGTAGATAGAGGATGGTCTTAAGTCCTTTGTTTGTGGAAAGGAAAAGCTTGGAGTTTATATCGTCTTTTGACTTTAGACCCTCCACCTAGATGTTGCCTTGCTTGTTTGCATCACTGGAAGTGCGGCCTACTCTCATAGATCAAATAGGAGCTATGCAGCGAGAGGATCCACAGATTTTAGACATCTTGGATAGGCTCAGCAAAGGAGAGACTTCTAGTCACCTCAGTAGGTACTCCACAGACGACAAGGGGTGGTTGCGACGAGATGGAAGGCTCAGTGTTCCCCGAGTTGGGAGCTTGATAAAAACAGCCCTAGAAGAAGTCCATCACTCTAAGATGATTATTCATCCAGGTGGCGATAAGATGTATAGGGATATGAAGAGGGTTTTATTTTGGGCTGGGATGAAGAGAGATGTGGCGGAGTTTGTTTATCAATGTCTGATTCGCCAGCAGGTTAAAGCTGAGCAAAAGTAGCCTGGTGGTTTGCTTCATCCTTTGGAGGTTCCGGAGTGGAAATGGGAGAGCATCTCTATGGATTTCATAGATGGTTTGCCTAGATAGAAGAAAGGCAACACCAGTATTTGAATTATAATGGATAGACTTACAAAGAGCGTTCATTTTATTCCGGTTAAGAGCAAGAGGACAACAACTTGGTTAGCAGCAGTTTACGTTCGTGAGATAGTTCGTCTTCATCGAATACCTTCCAGCATCGTAATTGATCGTGGTCCTATCTCCACGAGTGAATTTTAGAGAAGCTTGCAAGAAGCATTAGGTACACAGTTATGTTTGAGCACCGCTTATCAGCCTCAGACTGATGGACAAACGGAGAGGGTGAACAGAGTTCTAGAGAATCTTTTGAGGCTATGTACCCTAGACTTCGGAGGTACTTGGGAAGAGCATCTTCCTTTAGTGGAGTTCGCTTACAACAACAGCTACCAAGCTAGCATTGGCATGGCACCTTTTGAAGCATTATACGGACGACCCTGTAGATCACCAAACTATTGGTGGGAATCTATAGAAAGACTATTAATTGGACCAGATATGGTTAGAGAAATGTCTGAGAAGATTGTTCTTATTAGACAACGAATGAAGACCACTCAGGATAGGCAGAAGTCCCATGAAGACAAGAGAAGGACTGACATTTAATTTGAAGTGGGGGATATGGTTTTCATAAAGGTATCTCCATTGATAAATGTGGTTCGATTTGGATCTTTAGGGAAACTAGCACCAAGATTTGTGGGACCATTTCCCATAATAGAAAGGATTGGCCAATAGACCTACAGAGTAAAGCTGCCCGAGAGACTATCCGATGTTCGCGATGTTTTCCATGTTTCTCATTTGCGGAAATGCTTTCATGATACCATAGAAGTTGTTGAACCAAGTATATTGGAGGAAGTGGAATGGGAGGCGACAGTTAGACAATCTCCCACCTGTATTCTTGGATTAGAAGTTAAGAAGCTACGCAATAAATAAATCAAGTTGATTAAGGTTTAGTGGGGAGATAACCTATAGGATTCGACTTGGGAGACTGAAGACAAGATTCGTGCTTCGTACCCTTTTCTTTTCGAGGGTATGTTCTTAACTCCTTTTCCAAAGCTTTTATCTATGCTTGTTTCTATCATTTAAATATGTCCTATCGATTGAATCTTCGACCTTTAAGTAAGAGTCCCATGATTGGAAACATGTGTTTCAAACATGTTATGTTTGATGGATGTAAGTGGATTCAAGTGTTTGCTAGTGGTTGCTCATGGATGCATATACACACATTAGGCACTAGACCAACTCAATCACACTTGTTTATCCCTAAAAAGCATGTGAATAATTGGCGTATTAAATCTTTGTAAGAACTACGGGGAGGCCGCTACAGGGTTTAGATGTGCATACATAATCCAGGACACTCAAGTCGTTCGTACAAGGTAAAAAGTGACCCCACATAACCAAGGTCAAACACATCAACAAGGTTTGAGCACGACAAGGAAGGACGCACACATCAGAACTGGTAGGTTACACGCCAATTGTACAGCATGATTCGACCGTACAAAGAGATAGTATGGCCCATGCATGCTCGGAAGGCTCGTATTTGACATAGGTGTTGCCCGTTCCAATATCAAAGGGACGCCTGCACATAAATAGGAATAGAGCATAAATTAAAAGACGATTAGAGTGATATGCACGTGAAAATGCACATTTATATTCACATATTTATTCTTGTTTAGTGCAAATAAATGTCATATGTGTGTATTTTATCATGTTTAAATTGTAATTCAATTGATTTCAAAACATCATGCATTCATCATCATATTGGGGGAAATGGTTATTTTTGTGCTTAAGTTATTTTGAGAATTTTTACTTGGACATTTTTCATTGTTTTTGTATAGATTTGATGCATGTAGAAGAGGACTTCATAAAGATATATATGCATAAAAAGGAAATCAATGCCTTGCCAATAAAAAGGAAATCAATGCCTTTCCATGAAAAAGGAAATCAATCAATGGAGAAGGAATCAATTCAAATAGAAGATTGGTGGAGGACCCCACCCACTCTCCCTCCTTCTTTAGTGGAGACAAAAAAATGGCTTCATGAATAATTATTCTTAAAGACAAAAGGAAGCTTAATGAAGGGCATTCTTAGTAGCACGCTAAAAGTGAATTAGGGTTTTTCACATGTATAATTAACCCCTGTATGTTGATGTAAAAGTATTCTTGGATTTTATTTAGTTTAGAGTGGCTGAAATCAAAAACTCTATTTCTCTTCCATAGCTTCTTAGCCATTTCTTTTATGTAATTTTTTTAGTGTAATTTTAATACAGTGCTTTTTTCTTTTGTTGTCTTTTATAATGAAATCTCTTTATGTTATCATTGAATCCATTATGAGTAGTTAAACCCCTTCAATTTAGGGGTAGTGAAGCTCTCATGATTCATTAATAATTAACATAAGAATTTCATGTTTCTAACTCTCTTATTTGAGCTTAATCTAAAATTGGATATAAATAAAGTAAAGATTTTATATGGTGAAAATTGATAGCACATGTTGGTTGATTATTCCCAACTGTGTTATACTCATATCATTAATAAAATCATATTTATCACAATCTAATTCATTTTAGAAAAAGTAGTGACATTAAAAGTGAAAGCATCCTTGATGTTCCATGTAGTTAGTGAATATTAACATACAGAAAATACTCATAATGTTTCATTTTTAGAACTATTATTTTCTATGTGATAAGTAAGGCTTTAAGTTTATATTGAAAATTGATGATTTATGTAGCTTGAATTTTCTTGCATATAAATCATGCTTGTATGAATACAACACTTAATGTGCTAGTTATTAAAGAGAGTTAGAACCATTTTTTATGTTAATTAGATTGATATTGATAGTAAATCTACTCCTAAATTACCTCTTAGTCTCGTATTTGTATTCATTTTAACATTGTTAGTTTTCTTTTAGGTTTTAGTTAACAATTTCACTCGCTTATGGTTTAATTTGATTGAGTAAGATTAGATAAATTATTTCCCTATGGATCGTCCCATATTAACCACATACTACGATTACGCTGTGCGCTAGCAGTTATTATTACGATATTTTGTTAATGGGTTTCTAATTCTGAAATGTCGTTTATAGACAAGTTTTTGGAGCCGTTGCTGGGGATTGATTATTTGTCTGTTGATGTGTGGTTGAAACTTTTTAAAACGAATGTGGGATAAATTGGAAATTTTGTTCTTGAAATAAATTATTTTTGAAATCGAATCAAGGATTCCCCAAAGCTCATAGGACAAAACTTTCGTTAAATTGACAATTTGGATTGATACTCTCTTAGATGTCTATGGAAAGGTAGAGTCTAGAACTCAAACAGGTTCTTAAACCTTCAGTCGTGTTTCTACAGTGATTCGTGGCACACTGATAACCCCTCTCCAACCTGGCCTAGACTTGTATTCATATAATCCGAATTTATTAAGTTTAACAATATTTTTAAGAGCTTCTTGAAAATGTCCCAATTCCCTTATTCCGACGGATTTTATGATAGTTGTGAAATTCAATATAATCCATACAATTTTACCCCAAATTCATATGGATATTTTAATAACAACTATTGTACAAACAATTTGGGTTTTATGTCACCGACCTTTCAAACTTTTCAAAATACTACTGATTGTACACCACCAAATTTTCAAAATGATGACCAATCCTCAACTCTTGAAACACGTATTGAATCTTTACTTGAAATGAGCATACAACAGAATCAAGAAATAAATGAATGGTGTAATTCATACTTGTGTAACAATTCAAGTCAAAGTTTTCAAAATAATTAAAATTCAAATTTAATTTCAAATTCAAATGATTTTGATTACAACCCTTGTCAATCCAATTTCGAACTCCAAAATTAATTGCAAATTCAAAATGAAAATGTGAATAACTTTTCAAATGGTTTTGGCAATAGGAATAATTTCAATTGTGGTGCAACTGAAATTTTTTGTTCTCAGCACTTTCAAATTGAAAATTCTCATGTAAATAATTATAAATTTGATTTTGTTGAGAAATTGAATGAAATTCACGATAATCACACAAATTTGTTGTTTCGAGACTACTTAAATTTTCGTGAAAAACAAAATAATCAAAACCGAACGTGTGACGATTCGAATGATAATCCACCTTTGCCCACAACTGATGATTTTCAACTAATAACTTTAGAAATTGATGAAAATCTTAATGAAGTTGTTGAAAACTCCGTGATTGATTTAAATTTAAATTACTTGAAAACCGAAGATGTCAATCTTTAATTTGATCTTCCTCTTTCAGATTCTAAAAATTTTAAAATTAAGCAACTTTAGATTGTCAACATGACAAAAATGATGAAGTTGTTAACAACTATTTAGGTAAGGACAACTTTGATGAGCGAAAATTCTTAAACTGATTGACGATGATGTTGTTGGGTCTGACTAAAAATGAAACATTTGAAAACTTTGAAATTCTTGAGGTTGAAAATAACTAAACTGCTGAATGTGATCTTGAACACAATGATGATTTTTCAAAAACTAGTGAAACTCCTTGCAACTTAATTTTTTCAATTGAACCTCACTGTGATCACTTGTTTTTCAATGATAAATTTCTGCATCATATGAACTCTTTCTAGAGTAACACTGTTTTTGAGAAAACACAATTTCGAAATTTACTGACAATTCATTTGTTTGGTTTTGACTTTAGGTTTATGAATGAAACTTTTGTTAACAAAATTTCAAATATCAAAGCAAAACCGAACAATATTTCTCAAAACAAGTGTGGGGGTGAGAGTGATGCTTATGTCTCTCAATTTATACATCATCTGAACAAATCAAACTTTGTTTTTGAAACTTTTACTAAACCCCGGCTTGATGACCTCTCTTTAGTTGCTATAGAAATTCAATTCGATTTTAGGATCAATTGTAAGCTCAACATTTTAAAATTAGCAAATCAAACTTTTGAAAAAAACAATTTTTTTTCCAAATCTGACACGTAATATAAAATCTTTTATGATTTGGTTTTATGTTCTTCATCTGTGCCTCATAATCCTTTTGAGGCTGATCCATTGGTCCATTGTGGACCGATTCATCTATTCGATGACTGCATATTTTTTGCACACACATTCGGTAAGTCGCACTAAGCCTCTTTTATACATATGTAAATATTTTTCTTCCGTTCATTCATTATGTCTTACATTGACTGTGGGGACACAGTCCAAATCAAGTGGGGGGGGGGGGTTCTTTTTTATTTTGGTTTTACATAGAATTTTCCTTTCTTTTTTGTCATTCAAAAAAAATCAATCAAAAAAAAGAAGAATTTCGCATTTTTATCTACTTCTAAATAAGACATAATGGAGTTAGCATATAATTCTGGTCGTTTGATTAAAATGTTAGAGATTTACTTCTCTTAGCGGATAATGAAAGGAAAGTTTGAATTATGAGCAAATTTGATGTAACTGGTATATTGGGAAATTCGTAGGTGATGAGTATGAAATGTTTTCCGAATTGTAATCCGATTAAATGAACGGTTGATTTAGACTACTTGTGATAACATTTTAGATCTTTTAAATGAAGTTGTGCTTAGTTATCCTCGCCTAATTCTCTCTCTCTCTCTTTCTTATGTAAAAAAAAGAGAGAAGAAGAAGAAATGAAAAAAAATGTATGTATATATTAATAATCCAAGGTATCCAACATTGCTAGTACATCTCGCGTTGGTGTGCAAACCCGCCAAGCTCTTTCCGACACCTTGTTGACAATGTCAGCGTCGGTATATCTTGGTCTCATTTTATGAGTTGGACACCTAAGGATTACCGACATCTTGTTGACAAAGTCAGTGTCAGTCTTCACAATACGCCAAGTTTTGTCCCAAACTCTCACGGGTGGTATACCTTGGTCTTTTCGGTTAGGTGTTTGTAAATAGTAATAATATAGACATTTTGTAACAAAGAGAGATTAAGCACTTAAAATCGAAGCACACTCTTCACTTATTCGACCTAACTTGTTAAAAAAAGGAAGTTGAGATGTCGTTTTACGATTGTTGATATCGATTATAGAATTCATTCCATAGTTGCACTATGTTTCTACCAAAACAACTGGCCAAGCTGGAGGAGTTTGTGATGATAACATGACTTTTGTTCGAAGTTTTGATTAGTAATGGACTCAAATTTCATAGTGACGACCCAAATTTGTGTTAACTCATTCGTGTAATATTTAAAAGTAAATTATCCATTTGTAAATATTCCTGTAAAAGCTTGCATTCATCTTGTAAATATTTTCTAATCTTGCATTTTATAAAGATATTTTGTGTTTAACTTTTGGATTTTGTAGGTAGTATCCATTGAAAACCCTCACGAGACAACACTCATCCTACCGGGGAGAGGTTTAAAGGCTTGTTGCATACGCTCAATGAAATCATGCTCCCTACGAAAATGGATTTAGCTTAGTTTTTACTTTATTCAAGGACGAATAAAAAGATAAGTGTGGGGGTATTTGATGTGCACGTAAAAATGCACATTTATATTCATATATTTATTCTTGTTTAGTGCAAAGAAATGTCATATGTGGGCATTTTATTATGTTTAAACTGTAATTCAATTGATTTCAAAACATCATGCATTCATCATCATATAGGGGGAAAATGGTTTTTTTTTTGTGCTTAAGTTATTTTGAGAATTTTTACTTGGACATTTTTCATTGTTTTTGTATAGATTTGATGCATGTAGAAGAGGACTTCATAAAGATATATATGCATAAAAAGGAAATCAATGCCTTGCCACAAAAAACGAAATCAATCAATGGAGAAGAAATCAATTCAAATAGAAGATTAGTGGAGGACCCCACCCACTCTTCCTCCTTCTTTAGTGGAGACAAAAAAGGGCTTCATGAATCATTATTGCTAAAGACAAAAGGAAGCTGTAACACCCCGAATTTTCTGTTTACAGTAAATTAACAAATTAAAGTATAATTAATTCTAAATGAAAGAATTAAGGGAAACAGGTCATGCCATTGCGTTCATCTCGGAATTCCGCTTGAGATAGAGTCCGAGTTTGCGTAAATCGGAGTTCGTATGAAGGAGTTATGACCTCCGGAAGTTTCAGAATTCGATTTAAAATTCAAATAGCCGAAAAACAAGTTCAAAATTCAAATCTGGACCAGAACTGGGCTGGGCGGGAATTTTTCCTCCCAGGACCCAGGTCGACCAGTGGGTCGACCTGGGAGTCGACCTGGGTACCCAGGTCGACTATGTAGTCGACCTGGTCAGGCCCTGGCTGGCCTGGTCGGGGTCTGGTCGAATTTCTGAGCTCTGGTGTGTCACTAGGGCTGACTTGTCACTTGCTGATTGGCTTCTCTTGAGATGGATGGCCTTGATTAACTCTAGCTTCATCGACATCTCTAATTAGTTTGAAATTCTATATAAACAACTTTAGTCTCAATCTAAATTCACACAAGTAAAACAGAGATAGAGCCGTCATGCTGCTGGAAGGAAGCCAAGAGTAGCCTCCACTTGAAGAAAGTTTAGAGACAAGCAAAACTAAAGTAAAAACAAGAATCAAACAACGTTTGTCTACCCAAAGGAAAGCATTGCAAATTCAGAACTCAGAATCCAGAATTCAAGTTCGTCATTTGTTGTAAGTATAGTGATTTTTCCGATAGGAATAAAATTAAGATTTGATTCGATGTAAAATGCAAATGGAACTGTGCTACTGTATATCGACGATGTTAATTCATATCTATGTGTTGCAATGATTGTGTTGTGAATGGTATTGGGATGTTTGTAGTATAATTGGCTTGATGTTGGATCCATTAGAATGTTTGTGGATTAATCTAGTTGATGTTGGATCTATTCAAATTCACATACAAGTTATTTGGTTCATATCTACACCTATATGTTTAGGTGATTATGACAAGTTATATGTTGTACAATAGAATTTCTATGCCTAAATGATTATGTTCATATACATGCTCATATGTTTATACAAAAATTGCAAGTTCATTATTGGATCCATGCCAAGATCCATTTTAATACAAGTTTCATGTTTTAGTAGTAAACATGATTTGATCTAGTTCACACACATGTGATAAAATTATACATATTTTATGGACATGTCATACTCTTGTCATATGCTAGTGATGTTCGATGTTATGCCTAGATCTAAACATGTTTAGGCTTATGTTGTCTAAATCATATGCTAATTCATGTGACACTTGTTTAGTTAGACTTCCCTTTTCAATGCAAGTTCACATGACAAGTAGAAACCCATGATTTAGTCTATGTTGCAAAATTCACATATATGTATGTTGATTTAGTCTACGTTGCAAGTTCACATCTATGATATTCATGTTGTCTACGTTGCAAGTTCACACCTATGATGTTCATATTGACTATGCTGAAAATGCCAAGTTTACACCTATGTCATGTTTATGTTAATGAATGCCAATTTTGTGTACGCTAAATTAGGCTAAGTTTTTAGCCTAATATTATATGTTAAAAATCAGGCGGACGAAAAATTAAGCTAAGATTGTTAGCCTAATAATTAGACAGGGTAACATTGGGAAAAATTGGTAATTATAGGAAACTTGACATAAATTGATGGTATTTAAATGGTATAAACCCTTATACCAAAAATGATGAACTTGGAAAGTGGGCCATAACATTTAATTGTTAGCAAATTTACATATAACAAGTAATAGAGACAAATATGTAAATTTAGAAAATACGAGTATGCTTAACCCGAGGTTGGATTGAGTTGTGATGTAAACCTGCCCGGACCCGCTCGGCTGTCCAGTAGTCACAACAATACCTATCCAATGTGAGAGGTTAAGCATTGAGCCCAATAAGGACCCGAGGTTAGACTGAGTTACAGTGTAAACCTGCCCGGAACCGACCGGCACATCCAGTAACCATAACAATACCTGTCTAATGTGAGTGGTCGGTGTTTTAAAAAGCTAAGGACAGACAAGTCAGGATGGTACGGTTAAGTTAACTAAAACACTTAACCAATTCAACATGTTAATTAAACTAATGGGTGAGGTTAGGTAAATACAGACACTTAACCACTTGACATGTTTGGCTAGAAAACCCTAGTAACGGGGACCCATTTCAGTAGTAACCCAATTAGGTATCATGGTGCCCTGAAACTAGGCAGGGTCGGGCACGATTACTGGGCTGATTTTAAGCAGTCAAAAGCGACGGCGGTTGGTACAGTAGTGTGGATTCTAACGGAGTGCGGGCGTGCACACACTTCGGAGCAGACAAACAGGGCACTGGGCACCAGTAGTATATCTATGCATTCTAGTATTGTGTCGGGCCGGCGCCATGGGACTTGATACACCCCATGGTTGGACCAACACAAGTATCTACAATCATTGGGGGCTGTATGACACATATGAATTTGCGAGTAGGAGCGGATCTTTAGAAAGGGGATCGCTTCACCCCGATCATAGGGGGCCAGTTGAGACAATGCAAGTTGGTGCAGTGATATAGTGTGGGGTGCGATAGTATATTCTGTTCAAACTGCTTTTTCTTAGTTATGATACTTTCCTATTTCCAGTTTATACCTATCATGCCCTTTTTCTTATTCTCATACTGAAGAGTCACTAGACTTACCAGGCTTTATGTCTGACCCTGTTTTTCATTCGTCTTCTTTTCTTCCGTCCCCCCCAGGACCACAGGGAGGAAACAACCCAGCTTAGTCGGACTCTTTGCAAGCTTCAAGATAGTAGATGTATGGTTTGGACTCTCTTTCCTTGGATATGGCTTTTGGACACGTTCTATGGGGATTTATGCAGCTTTTATTATGTTTTATGCTTCTTTATTTAATAATCAAGACAGAAATGATGATGTAATGTTTTGGAAGTTATTATGAGACAATTATGGAAATGTTTTGTATGAATACGTATATATGAAATAAAAGTCCGTTTGTTTTCAGTAACTTATATATATGTGTTTATATATCTGTCTTGTGTTTTATTTGTGACTTCTACTTATAAACCTCCACCGAAGTTCAGGCATTCCCTTTGTAATGACCTTAATGGAGGTAGGGTGTTTTACTTGGTGTAAGAGAACAGATTTACCAGATTAGATAAAGGTTTTTGAAACTATTTTCAAAAAAAAAAAAGTTTAAAGAAGCATATATTTTTTCAAGGAAAAGCGTTGTTTTTAAAAGGCATAATTCCCCAAAGCCATATGCACTATCTCTCTATCCTTTGTCTTGAATACTTTCCTTTTTGTTCCAGCATGTCTGGAGATCTTAACCTTCTAGAAGGAGTACTGATACCTAGCTAGTTCCGAAGGCACCTAGAGGCTAGGGCCAATGGTGCGGGCCCAGTAGACATTCCTCCTCCCACAGTGGCAGCGGTTCCTCCTCCTCCTCCTCATGGAAATACTTTCGCTAAGACATGTAGAGACATCAAGGCTATGGGTGGAAAGGACTTTTATGGAACCGAATCCTTTGTAGTAGCAAGGAACTGGCTGAAGGAGACCGAAGATTTGTTCGTTATCTTCGAAGTTGACGATAGGCAAAAGATACAGCTAGCAGTGTGGTTGCTTAAAGATGAAGCTTCCTATTGGTGGGAAGTTACCCATGCTGAGAGGCCAGTGGAAACTTGGGAAGATTTCAGGATGAGGTTTGAGATTAAATTCCTCTCCCAAGCTGAAAGAAGCCTGAAAATGGAGAAGTTCCTAACTCTTAAATAAGGAAGTATGACGATCAAGGAGTATGTCAATCAGTTTAATCAGCTAGCCATATTTGGGCTGGATTTAGTAAACACCCAACACAAGAAGGCCCTTCGCTTCGTCAAAGGTCTGAATGAACCTCTACATAGCCTTGCAATGACCCATATACCCATGGGAGCGACTTATGAATGCTTGGTGGACATGGCGTTGCTACACGAGGAAGATAAAGGCAAGAAAGAGGCAAAGGTGGAAGTGCCTCAGAAAAAGAAAGAGGGTTTACAGGCTAAGAAGACAGACTTCAAGAAAGGCGGGAAGAACAACAAATCCCGTGAAAAGAGAAGGTGTAATTGTTGTGGCATTGTTGGACATATAGCGAAAGACTGCAGGAAGAAGAAGGCAAAGATGAATGGTGGTTGTTTCCATTGTGGAGAAACTGGACACTTGGCTAAGGACTGCCCAAAGAAGCGGGGGCAGGGACAAAGGACTGGATCCACCTCATGGGGATAGGTTCACGCGCTGGTGGCACCTCCACGGGAACAAGGTAGAAATATTTCTGTAGATAGCTTAGTTTATCTCTATGATCATCCAATTCGCACTCTCTTTGATTCCGGTGCATCACACTCCTTTATTTCATCTGCTTTAGTAGAATCTCTGCACATAGACACTAGTATAATAGAAGATCCCTTGGTTGTTTCAAATCCAATTGGGGGCTCAGCTTATTTTTCTATGGTTTGTTTGGATTTGAAAATCTCTATTCTAAGTGTTGAATTTACATGTACTGCCTTTGTTTTGGGTTTCTCGGGATATGGACTGATCTTGGGCATGGATTGGTTATCCAGTAATGGTGTCATTCTTGATTGTAAGAAAAGAGTGGTTAGACTCTTGACTCAGCTCGGTAACACTCTAGAAATTTCTTGTAATCCCTTGATTGCTGTTATGCTTAGTTATCTAGAGTCGCTTGATGCTTCTGTTGAGAACTTGCAATCGGTTAGAGTAGTCCGTGAATATCTGGATGTCTTTGAAGAGGTGAAGGGCTTACCTCCGAGGCGGGAAATAGACTTCCGCATATATCTTGTTGATAATGCAAAGCCCGTAGCTTTACCTGTTAGACACATGGCTCCAAAAAAGAGAAAGGAGCTCAGTAAGCAAGTTAAAGAGCTTCTCGAGAAGGGGTTTATAAGGCGGAGTATCTCGGAATGGGGTGCTCCAGTGGTGTTCGCCACCAAAGCAGATGGTTCATTACGTCTTTGTGTGGACTATAGGGAGCTAAACAAGTTGACTAAAAAGAATAGACACCCGCTTCCACGAATAGACGATTTTTTTTGATTATCTTGTAGGTGCGTCGGTCTTCTCCCAACTTGATTTGGCTACTGGGTTCCATTAGGTAAGGGTAGCTGAAGATAGTATTGATAAAACGACGTTCAGAACCCCAGACTGTTTCTTCGAGTGGCTTGTCATGCCTTTCGGCTTGACAAACGCACCCGCTTATTTCGTGGACCTAATGAGCAGGGTGTTCAGAGAATTCCTCAACAAGTTTGTGGTTGTCTTCGTAGATGATATTTTGATCTTCTCAAAGAATGAGGAAGAACATGCTCATCATCTGAAGGAGATCATGGAAACCCTTCGAGTTCATCAGCTAAAAGCCAAATTCGCCAAGTGCCACTTTTGGAGAGAAGAAGTGAGTTTTCTTGGACATATAGTGTCCAAAGAGGGGTTAGCTGTGGACCCCGCGAAAGTGGTGGCAGTGCAAGATTAGAAGACACCATGAAATGAAACTGAAGTCCGAAGCTTTCTTGGGCTAGCCGGTTTTTACTGAAAGTTCATTAGAGATTTCGCGATAATATCAGCTCCACTCACAAAGCTAACAATGAAGAATCTAGCTTTTGCTTGGGATTTGGATTGTGATATTTCTTTCCAACACTTAAAAAGGGCTCTTACAACAGCCCCAGTTCTGACTTGCCTGATGGAAGAAAGATGTTCACAGTATACACGGATGCTTGTGGTACGGGACTAGGCGTTGTTCTAATGCAAGAAGGAAAGGTAATAGCTTATGGTGGAAGATAATTGAAAGTTCATGAAAAGAACTACCCAACCCACGATCTTGAGTTAGCCGCCATTGTCTTTGCGCTTAAGTCTTGGCGCCATTATCTCCTAGGTGAGAAGTTTGAATTATATACTGACCATAAATCGTTGAAGTATCTTTTCTCGTAGAAAGATCTTAACTTGAGGCAGCAAAGGTGGATGAAGTTCCTTGCCTCGTATGAATTTGAGATTTCCTATACTCCTGGCAAGGGCAACGTAGTAGCAGACACCTTGAGCAGAAAGAAGCTGACCTTAAGCCCTCTCTTTGCAGAAAGGCAAAGCTTGGAGTATATAGCCAATTTGGACTTTAGGCCCTCCTCTGATTTTGTACCTGGTTTGTTGGCATCACTAGAAGTATGACCCACTCTTTTAGACTCAATAGGGGCCGCACAACGTGAAGACCCTCAGCTTGTGGATGTGATTGATAAGCTAATTAGGGGCGAAACTTCCAGTCACCTCAATAGGTACTCCATCATGATATGGGTTGGTTGAGGCGAGCTGGAAGACTATGCATCCCACAAGCTAGGGATTTGGTAAAGATGGTTCTCGAGGAAGCACACCATTCCAAGATGAAAATACACCCAGGTGAAGACAAGATGTACAAGAACGTAAAGAGAGTTTTCTTTTGGAGTGGCATGGAAAAGGATGTGGCATATTTCGTTTCTAAGTGCGTGATATGCCAATAGGTCAAGGCGGAACAAAAGAAGCCTGGAGGACTGCTTCATCCTCTAGAAGTCCCGCAGTGGAAGTGGGATAGCATGTCAATGGACTTCATTGATGGGTTGCCTAGGTCAAGAAGGGGCAATACTAGCATTTGGGTAATAGTGGACAGGCTCACAAAAAGCGCCCACTTTATACCCGTCAAGAGTAGAAGGACTGCCTCGTCTCTAGATTCTCTTTATATCAAGGAAATAGTTCGACTCCATGGAATACCCTCCAGCATAGTGAGTGACCGAGATCCTATCTTTACAAGCGAATTTTGGCGGAGTCTGCAAGAAGCTGCAGGCACGCAGTTATGCTTGAGCACGGCCTATCACCCCCAAACCGATGGTCAGACGGAAAGGGTGAACAGAGTATTAGAAGATCTTATGAGACCGTGCGTTCTTGACTTCTGAGGGACATGGGAGGATCATCTTCCTTTAGTGGAATTCGCCTACAACAACAGCTACCAAGCCACCATCGGCATGGCGCCCTTCGAACCTCTATATGGAAGACTGTGTCAATCACCAACTTGTTGGTGGGAGTCTACATACAAGCTTATACTTGGGCCAGACATGATTAGAGAGACTTCAGAAAAAGTGGACTTGATAAGAAGGAGAATGAAGACTGCCCAAGATAGACAGAAATCCTACGCAGACAAAAGAAGGACCGACCTTGAGTTTGAGGTTGGGGACAGCGTTTTCCTAAAGGTATCACCTTTAAGGAACGTCGTTCGCTTTGGATCCGCTGGAATGTAGGACCGTTCCCTATCATCGAGAAGATTGGGAAGATGGCTTATAGAGTAGAGCTGCCCGAAAGGTTGGCTGGAATTCACAATGTCTTTCATGTTTCTCATCTCCGGAAATGTTTACATGAATCTGCGGAAATGGTCTAGCCAAACATTCTAGAAGAATCCGAAGTGGAACGCGAAGCAACTGTAAGGAGAGTTTGAACCTGCATCTTAGGAACTGAAGTGAAAAAGCTACGCAACCGCGAAGTCAAGCTTGTCAAAGTTCAGTGGAGCGACGCCGAAGAAGACGCGACTTGGGAAACTGAGGACAGAATACGCGCGGCCTACCCTTTTCTTTTTGAGGGTACATCTTTGATTTCTCTTTTTCCTTAAGTTGTGCTTGTATCTATCTTTTTAGGTATATCTCCTCGATATTATCCTTTATCCTTAGGTAGAAACCCCTTTGGATGTAAACATGTAATTGAAACATGTTATGATTGATGGCTGCAAATGGTTGCAAGTGGTTGCTAGTGGTTTCTCATGGATGCATATACACACACAACCTAGGTTTTAGATCGGCTCAGTCACCTCATATTGCATACGCATATATGTATTCATATTTGTATGTGGTTGAAACTTGATATGTTGTCATATGGATGTCGCATTTGTATGAATGATTGCGCACTCATGTAGAATTATGAGCAGGGAAAATTTGCATACATAATGGATTCATGACACTTACATGATTCGCATTAAGGAGGTCAACTGAATCAGTAAACCGCCTAATTTTTGCATTAGATAAGGACATATACACACACTATGCATATGATCATGAAGCATTAGAAGTCTTTTAAGGACAATGGGCGCCTGTGTTTGTTGGTTGAGTAGATGGACGATTGGATGTTAGGATATACGTTCTTTCAGACTTGAAGATTTCGGGGACGAAATCCTTTAAGGAGGGGAGAATGTAACACCCTGAATTTTCTATTTATAGTAAATTAACAAATTAAGGTATAATTAATTCTAAATGAAAGAATTAAGGTAAACGTGTCACTCCATTGCGTTCGTCTTGGAATTCTGCTTGAGATAGAGTCCGAGTTTGCATAAATCGGACTCCGTATGAAGGAGTTATGACCTCCGGAAGTTTCAGAATTCGATTTAAAATTCAAACAGCCCAAAAACAAGTTCAAAATTCAAATCTGGACCAGAAGTGGACTAGGCGGGAATTTTCCCGCCTAGGACCCAGGTCGACCAGGGGATTGACCTGGGAGTCGACCTGGGTACCCAAGTCGACTATGTAGTCGACCTGGGGGTCGACCTGGTCAGGCCCTGGCTGTCCTGGTCGGGTTCTGGTCGAATTTCTGAGCTTT
Organism: Allium sativum; assembly: GCA_030737875.1. Classification (NCBI taxonomy): domain Eukaryota; kingdom Viridiplantae; phylum Streptophyta; class Magnoliopsida; order Asparagales; family Amaryllidaceae; genus Allium; species Allium sativum. Next base: position 959,409,216 of record CM060918.1, read on the forward strand.
GGTGTGTCACTAGGGCTGACTTGTCACTTGCTGATTGGCTTCTCTTGAGATGGATGGCCTTGATTAACTCTAGCTTCATCGACGGCTCTAATTAGTTTGAAATTCTATATAAACAACTTTAGTCTCAACCTAAATTCACACAAATAAAATAGAGATAGAGCCGTCATGCTGCTGGAAGGAAGCCAAGAGTAGCCTCCACTTGAAGAAAGATTAGAGACGAGCAAAACTAAAGTAAAAACAAGAATCAAACAATGTTTGTCTACACAAAGGAAAGCATTGCAAATTCAGAACTCAAAATCCAGAATTCAAGTTCGTTGTTTGTTGTAAGTATAGTGATTTTTCCGACGGGAATAAAATTAAGATTTGATTCAATGTAAAATGGAAATGGAATTGTGCTATTTTATATCGACGGTGTTAATTCATATCTATGTCTTGCAATGATTGTGTTGTGAATGGTATTGGGATGTTTGTAGTATAATTGGCTTGATGTTGGATCCATTAGAATGTTTGTGGATTAATCTAGTTGATGTTGGATCTATTCAAATTCACATACAAGTTACTTGGTTCATATCTACACCTATATGTTTAGGAGATTATGACAAGTTATATGCTGTACAATAGAATTTCTATGCCTAAATGATTAAGTTCATATACATGCTCATATGTTTATACAAAAATTGAAAGTTCATTATTGGATCCATGCCAAGATCCATTTTAATACAAGTTTCATGTTTAGTAGTAAACATGATTTTATCTAGTTCACACACATGTGATAAAATTATACATATTTTATGGACATGTCATACTCTTGTCATATGCTAGTGATGTTCGATGTTATGCCTAGATCTAAACATGTTTAGGCTTATGTTGTCTAAATCATATGCTAATTCATGTGACACCTGTTTAGTTAGATTTCCCTTTTCAATGCAAGTTTACATGACAAGTAGAAACCCATTATTTAGTCTATGTTGCAAAATTCACATATATGTATGTTGATTTAGTCTACTTTGCAAGTTCACACCTTTGATATTCATGTTGTCTACGTTGCAAGTTCACACCTATGATGTTCATATTGACTATGCTGAAAATGCCAAGTTTACATCTATGTCATGTTTATGTTATTGAATGCCAATTTTGTGTACGCTAAATTAGGCAAAGTTTTTAGCCTAATATTATATATTAAAAATCATGCGGACGAAAAATTAGGCTAAGATTGTTAGCCTAATAATTAGACGAGGTAACTTTGGGAAAATTGGTAATTATAGGAAACTTGACATAAATTGGTGGCATTTAAATGGTATAAATCCTTATACCAAAAATGATGAACTTGGAAAGTGGTCCATAACATTTAATTATTAACAAATTTACATATAACAAGTAATAGAGACAAATATGTAAATTTAGAAAATACGAGTATGCTTAACCCGAGGTTGGATTGAGTTGTGATGTAAAACTGCCCGGATCCGCCCGGCTGTCCCGTAGTCACAACAATACCTATCCAATGTGAGAGGTTAAGCATTGAGCCCAATAAGGACCCGAGGTTAGACTGAGTTATGGTGTAAACATGCCCGGAACCGACCGGCACATCCAGTAACCGTAACAATACCTGTCTAACGTGAGTGGTCGGTGCTTTAAAAAGATAAGGACAGACAAGTCAGGATGGTAGGGTTAAGTTAACTAAAACACTTAACCAATTCAACATGTTAATTAAATTGATGGGTGGGGTTAGGTAAATACAGACACTTAACCACTTAACATGTTTGACTAGAAAACCCTAGTAATGGGGACCCATTTCAGTAGTAACCCAATTAGGTATCATGGTACCCTGAAACTAGGCCGGGTGGGGCACGATTACTGGGCTAATTGTAAGCGGTCAAAAGCGACAGCGGTTAGTGCAGCAGTGTGGGTTCTAACGGAGTGCGGGCATGCACACACTTCGGAGCAGACAAACAGGGCACTAGGCTCCAGTAGTATACTCTATGCATTCTACGATTGTGTCGAGCCGCCGCCATGGGACTTGATACACCCCACGGTAGGACTAGCATATGTATCTACAATCATTGGGGGGCGTATGACACATATGAATTTGCGAGTAGGAGCCGATCTTTAGAAAGGGGACCACTTCACCCCGATCATGGGGTGCCAGTTAAGACAATGCAAGTAGTGTTGAGTCGAAGCGTCGATGGTTATTTTGATTTATGACAAGAAGAAGCTTCTACATCGACAAAAAGAAGACAAGATGACTTCATAGGTTAGAAGTTGATTATTTAGAGTTATAAAATGTTAAAATCTATCCTCAAATAATCATACTTCTAATTGTTTGAAAATACTACTCATGAAGACATTTTTTTATGCATATGACCAAAAACATGTCGACCTACAATTTTTTATAGGTCAACAGGTTTTTAAATTGTAACGGTCAAAAATAGGTCGACCTATAAAATTTTATAGGTCAATAGGTTTTTGAATTTTGACCGTTATATTGAAAAGTCATCTTCTTTCTTCAAGAGTTGCATCCATTTTTCTTCATGAATAATCACTCCTTTTAGATGCATCTTTTCACCAACGTTTGCAACCTCTCGATCTCTATAAATACATGATTTTACAATCATCCAAATTACCGAATTTACTCTCTATTTTCTGATCTATCTTGCATTATTCTTTTCACTCAAAAAGCACTCAAAAGCATTCAATAATCGTTTGAATCACCAAGCATATTTCATACACTTGTGATTCAACTCGATATTTTACTTCCTAATCTTACTAAACATCAAATTACATTTGAGGATAAGATTATAGGAAGGGTGTACTCAATTGTTGACAAATCAGTGTTGAAGGAAGAACACATTCAAAGTCAAAATCTTATTATTGTTGAAGTCCTCGGTGTTGTAGGAGGCAAGTGTTGAAGTCCTCGTGTTATAAGAGGCAAGTGTTGAAGTCCTCGTGTTATAAGAGGCAAGTGTTGAAGTCCTCGTGTTTTTAGAGGCGTGAAATCCCGTTCGGCTGCTCGGGTATTGTAAACCTGTTTCCTCCGGGTGAAGTGAGGTTGTTGTTTAGTGAAAATCCAGATAGAAGTCTGGGACTGGACGTAGGACGGTGCTCCGAACCAGTATAAAAATCCCTGGAGTGATTTTTCCTATTTACTGCATTTGCTATACTTGCTTATCTGTGATATTGCTTCTGTGAGATCTTTTTACATTAAATATTTACCTGCATAACTATTGTAAATATACAAGTTAGTATATCACATACTTTCCGCATAGCCATACTATAGATCCTGCATAAGTCGTGCAAACCCGACTTTTCAAGTAGGTGCAAAGATATAGTGTGGGGTGCGATAGTATATTCTGTTCAAACTGCTTTGTCTTAGTTATGATACTTTGCTATTTCCAGTTTATACCTATCATGTCGTTTTTCTTATTCTCATACTGAAGAGTCACTAGACTTACCAGGCTTTATGTCTTACCCTGTTTTTCTTTCATCTTCTTTTCTTCCGCCCTCCCCCTCCCCCCCCCCCGGACCACAAAGAGGAAACAACCCAGCTTAGCCAGACTCTTTGCAAGCTTCAAGATAGTAGATGTATGGTTTGGACTCTCTTTCCTTGGATATGGCTTTTGGACACGTTCTATGGGATTTATGCAGCTTTTATTATGTTTTATGCTTCTTTATTTAATAATCAAGACATAAATGATGATGTAATGTTTTGGAAGTTATTATGAGACAACTGTGGAAATGTTTTGTATGAACACGTATTTATGAAATAAAAGTCCGTTTGTTTTCTGCTGCTTATATATATGTGTTTATATATCTGTCTTGTGTTTTATCTGTGACTTCTACTTATAAACCTCCACTGAAGTTAAGGCATTCCCTTTGTGAGTGACCTTAATGGAGGTGGGGTGTTTCAGAAGCTTAATGAAGGGCATTCTTGGTAGCAAGCTAAAAGTGAATTAGGGTTTTTCACATGTATAAATAACCCCTGTATGTTGATGTAAAAATTTAATTGGTTTTTATTTAGTTTAGAGTGGCTGAAATCAAAAACTCTGTTTCCCTTCCATGGCTTCTTAGACATCTATTTTATGTAATTTTAATATAGTGCTCTTTTCATTTGTTCTCTTTTATAATGAAATCTCTTTATGTTATCATTGAATCCATTATGAGCAGTTAAACCCCTTCAATTTAGGGGTAGTGAAGCTCTCATGATTCATGAATAATTAACATAAGAATTTCATGTTTCTAACTCTCTTATTTGAGCTTAATCTAAAATTTGATATAGATAAAGTAAAGATGTTATATGGTGAAAATTGATAGCACATGTTGGTTGATTATTCCCAAATGTGTTATACTCATATCATTAATAAAATCATACTTTATCACAATCTAATTCATTTTATAAAAGTAGTTACATTAAAAGTGAAAGCATCCTTGATGTTTTATGTAGTTAGTGAATATTAACATATAAAACATACTCATAATGTTTCATTTTTTTACAAATATTATTTTCTACATGATAATTAGGGCTTTAAGTCTGATGATTTATGTAGCTTGAATTTTCTAGCATATAAATCATGCTTATATGAATACAACACTTAATGTGCTAGTTATTAAAACAAGTTAGAATCATTTTTTTTATGTTAATTAGATTGATGTTGATAGTGAATCTACTCCTAAATTGTCTCTTAGTTTCGTATTTGTATTCATTTTAACATTGTTAGTTTTCTTTTTGTTTTTAGTTAACGATTTCACTCGCTTACAGTTTAATTTGATTGAGTAAGATTAGAATAAATTCTTTCCCTGCGGATCGATCCGTATTCGCCACGTACTGCGATTGTACGCCGTGCACTTTCGGCTATTATTACGATATTTTGCCAGTGGTTTTATATTTCCGAAACGACAATTGCAAGCATAGAGCTTAAGGGACTGGCAAGTCATACCCAAAGAGGTCAGTCGCTCATATCAGGAGAAGTTATTCGCCTCTACATCAAGAGAAGGTACTTGAACATTATGAGACCCGGGCACGACACGACTTAAACAAGCTGAGAGATCGCTTGCATATAAAGAAAGCTTACTCTGATTGACGGAATGGTTAGGTCATCCGCTCAACTAAACTGGCCAAACATAACATATTAGCTCGACCAAATGGAGCGGTTGTGCATACAAAACAAGCCCAAGGATGACATGACTTGAACGCAATGGAAATACCCATCTTCAGAAAGTCGCTCGCTCATGTTATATTGATCGATCGTACACAACTATTCGACAAGTAACCCAAAATGCCAGGGCTCGCACATCCATCCTCAATACTGCCTGACCACATCTATTCTGAAGCTCTGACTAGACACCCGAACATTCATCGCCTGCCTGCCCATTCAACCTGCTCAAGCCTAAGTAGTCGCTTGTTCTATAATTAGTTGTTGTTGCTTCAAGCAAATACTACCCACCGGTCGGTCAGATATCAACTCCTGAACGGTTGCGTTAATATCTGCTCTACAAGTCTTAAATCAGTCGCCCAATATCCATTCATCCGATCAGCTCGCTTGCACGCATAAAGATTGCTCACACAAAACAGCTGATACGACTATCACCAGTTGGCTACAAAGAGGCAGTGGCACTTTCGTAATTAAGGGAATGAACGACCCATAACTTGCATATATGCATTTTAGCTCATTCCTTCAGGGGAGCTCGCCTATAAATAGGCCATGGCTACCACCATGGAGGGGGGACTCTGGGCCGCCACGAAGTACTGCTAAATTCTTTCCTCCACCATTCCTTAAGCATTTGTAACCATCATCATGATCTCCGCTCAAAGGTTATTCATCCATTTGGCCATGACATCCATTAGAATATTATAAGTGGGAGAAAAAGAAAGACATCCTCCTTCTTCATCGTTCATCCATCCTTCCCCTCCATGGATTCCACCATTCTTCCATTGAGTTCCATGAATTTAAGCAAGACTTGTATGTGAGAGTGAGAATATGTTGAGAGAATGAGAAGATGTATGAAGAAAGAGAGTTTATATGCTTTGTAATCATTGACACGATAATGCAAGCTACTTTCATAGTGGACGTAGGCATATCTTAAGGCCGAACCACTCTAAAAACTTTGTCTTTATTTTATTTTCCTCGTTTTTTGCTTTTAGTCCTTGTGATTGCGGCTCCATCTATTTTCCAACCACATTGGTGAATTATGATTCTCGTACCATTGGTGTTTGAGCCATTATTGGCATGAATAGACTAGTAAAAACAACTCGACCAGATTTAGGCATGAACAGACTAGTAGAAGCCATGAATAAAACCAGGAATGGTCATAAATCTGGTCGGTCGTACATGGCCCATGAATGAATATTCATAAAAAAATTGGTCTAATCGTACAGACCGGTCATGCATTCCTCGCAAATTTTAGGCGCGCATTGTCTATGCACACTTAACCCAATGTAGACACTCATACTCAACCAAAGAGGGCTCATTCGAGACTAGCCCCTTAAAGGAGTCAGGCAGAAATGACCCTTATTGAGTCAGATCTGGTTTACCAAAACCTCCCAAACTAAAGTGCAAATTTGAGCAATGATCGAGCAGAAATCCAAAAGCTATATTATCAACAACATGATAGTGCGGTTGTACAACAAAGAAGTGTCCGAGGCATTCCAACAAACAACTTGTAAGCAATAATGAAACCAAAAATTCAAAAAGTTCCATCTGATTCAGATTCATCAAACAGTTACATATATAACACCTTCGCCAAAAAGAACTGATTATCACCAAAAGCCCAACCCATACTCAAATCAGTCAAACCACACTTGAAACATCCTAGTTCAAAGCTATCTATGACATCAACAGCTGCTCAACCAAACCGAGGCAAAGTAAAAAGTAAAAAACTCACCAAAAACAATCATGGTGCTTCAGATCCAAAAAACTGCTTTAATTCAAAAATCAGTCAGGTATTGTTGGAAGCGTCAAACAAAATGGTGAGTTGGGAAAACTGAGAGTTATAAAGAGAAGTTTGGGCGAGAATTAAAGGATACAAATTAACTTGTAAGATTCTCTAGAACATTTCCACCATCAAAAGCTTACTTTAAAGAAAAGAGGTAAAATGAGGAAAAAGAAAGGATAAAAAGGCTAGTTCGGAATGTTCTTGCCACGTCAGCCTAGTCAAATTCAAACCTGCCTAACTGTACAAATATGATGACTCACCAAAACCAACCTTCTTGAATAATGCGAGCAACATATGGAGACTTCAGCCTTGTTCATCCCAGAACAACTGAAAACCGTGAGCGATCGTCCCTTGGAAAACAAAGATTTAATTTACCAAACTACGTTATGATCAATTATTTCGAAGCCCATAATCTTCTGCGGAATAAGAAAATTATGGACTTCGAGGGGCAAATGTTTATCCCTAAAAAGAATGTGAATAATTGGCGTATTAAATCTTTGTAAGAACTACGGGGTGACCGTTATAGGGCTTAGATGTGCATACATTATCCAGGACACTCGAGTCGTTCGTACAAGGTAAAAATAGACCCCACGTAACCAAGGCCAAACACATCAACAAGGTTTAAGCACGGCAAGGAAGGACGCACACATCAGAACTGGTGGGTCGGATGCCAATAGTAAAGTATTATTCGACCGTACAAAGAGACAGTATGGCCCAGGCAAGCTCAGTAGGCTTGTATTTGATATAAGAGCTGCCCATTCCAATATCAAAGGGAAGTCTGCACATAAACAAGAATAGAGCATAAATTAAAAGATGAGCATAGCTCAAAGGACCGGCCATTCATACCCGAAGAGGTCAGTCGCTCATATTAGGAGAAGTTATTCACCTCTACATCAGGAGAAGGTACTTAAACATCATGAAACCCGGGAACGACATGACTTGAATGCAATAAAACTACCCATCTTCAGAAAGTCGCTCGCTCATGTTATATTGAATGGTCGTACACAACTATTGGATAAGTAACCCAAAATGTTAGGGCTCGCACATCCATCCTCAATACCTCCCGACCACATCTATTCTGAAGCTCTGACCAGACCCCCGAACATTAATCGCCTGCCTGCCCATTCAACCCGCTCAGGCCTAAGCAGTCGTTTGTTCTCTAATTAGCTGTTGTTGCTTCAAGCAAATACCGCCCACCGGTCGGTCAGATATTAACTCCTGAACGACCGCATTAATATCTGCTCTATAAGTCTTGATTCGGTCGCCTAGTATCCATTCATCTGATTAGCTCGCTTGCATGCATAAAGATTGCTCACACAAAATAGCTGATACAGTTATCACCATTAGACTACAAAGAGGCGGTGGAACTTTCGTAATTTAGGGAATGAATGACCCATAGCCTGCATATATGGATTTCAACTCATTCCTTCAGGGGAGCTCGCCTACAAATAGGCCATGGCTACCACCATGTGGGGGGACTCTGGGCCACCACGAAGTGCAGCTAAATTCTTTCCTCCGCCATTCCTTAAGCATTTTTGACCATCATCATGATCTCCGCTTAAAGGTTATTCATCCATTTGGCCATGGCATCCATTATAATCTTATAAGTGGGAGAAAAAAAAGACATCCTCCTTCTTCATTGTTCATCCATCCTTCTCCTCCACGATTCCACCATTCTTCCATTTAGTTCCGTGAATTTAAGCGAGACTTGTATATGAGAGTGAGAATATGTTGAGAGAATGAGAAGATGTATGAACAAAGAGAGTTTATATGCTTTGTACACGATAATGCAAGCTACTTTCATAGTGGGCGTAGGCATATATTAAGGCCAAACCACTCTGAAAACTTTGTCTCAATTTTATTTTCGTCATTTTTTTCTTTTAATCCTTGTGATTGTGTCTCTATCTATTTGCCAACCACATTGGTGAAGTATGATTCTCGTACAATTTATGTTCGAGCCATTTTTGGTGAAAACAACTCTCATATTGCATATGGATGTGTGTGCATTTTTCTTCTTTTAATGGATGAAAATTGATGTATCATCATATGGATGTTGCATTTGGACGAATGATTGTGCACACATATAGAAATTACATGTTATAATAGGATTATTTGCATACATGTTAGATTCATGGCACTAACATATATTACATTAAGGAGATCAACTGAATTAGTGTATAGCCTGATTTTTCGCATTAATGTTGGGACATATACACACACCTTTGCATATGCTCATATAAGCATTAGAAGTATTTTAAAGACAATGGATGCCTGTGATTGGTGGTTGAGTAGATGGATGTGGATGGTAGGATAAACATTCTTCTTAACTTGGAGATTTCGGGGACAAAATCCTTTGAGCAAGGGAGAATGTAACACCCCGTATTTTAAACAGCACTAAAGAGGATAAATTAAAGAATAATTAATTCAATATTTAGAATTAAGGGAAACATACTGCGCCATTGCGTTCATCTTGAAATTCTGGCTAAAATAGTCACCTTGTGCTGCGTAAAACGGACACCGTATGAGGAAGTTACAAAGGTTTGAAGTTTGTGTACGCAAGATAGTTATATATATATATATATAAGGTCCATAAATTCAAAATCAGGTTCAGAAATTTCAAAATTGCAGAAATTCAGGGTGAGCAGGAAAATTCCCGCCCAGGGGAGTCAACCCCTTAAGGGGGTTGTCCACCCATGGGATGACTCCCTAGAGGGGGTCGACCCCCCTAAGGATGACATGGAAGGTCGGTTCTGGGGGCTGGCAGCTATAAATATAGCCTCTTTTCTCTAGTTTTCTCACATAGAAAATAATGGAGGCCTAAATGCTATCGGTGCCTGGACTGAATCAAATCTTTTTCTTCTTCTGCAATCAAGTTTAGATATTCAAGTTTAGATCTATGATTCAACCTCCGCTTTTCTCCTTTTATTTTTTAGATCTGAACACTGTGAGTTTAAGTTACCTTTAGATTTAAATGATTAAAAGTAAAACATGATAAGACAGTAATTTGTATCTATCCCTGTGGCTGAATCATACCAGATCTATTGTAACTTGTGAATTTATGATATTCTGACATAACTATGATTTGGATCTTAACCTTTCTCCAGTCAGATCTACTTTTGATTATAGATCTAATTCACTATTTAGATCATCTTATACCTATCATGTTTGTGGTTAATTTGGATCTGTCATTAGTTGGACATCTAAATCCTTGTTTAGATCGAATCACGCCTACTATGACATCCGTACTAGTTAGAACCAACTTTATTATTACATGTTCACCAGATCATCTCTTATATGTCCATTTTATCATTATGCCATTATATGTTTATGTCAATTTTGTTAGAATAATCATTTCTGTCATCTACCCTTCACCCTTTCCCTTTTAATGTATATAGCCAGGCTACTTTCGAGCCTAGGCAAGCCGCTAAAATATGCGAATACGTTAGTTTGGGAATGAGGGGAAAAGCGTTAAAATTGGATATAACTTAAAGAGGGGAAATTTGGCATAAACTAAATAATGTTTATAAACAAGAAATTGGGCATATAATTCATTATGAACATAATGCGGAAAAAGGGGCATGAACACCTATAAAGACATAGGAAAAATTGGCTAACAATTAAAATGCCTAGGATTACAGTAATTAGAAACTATAACCGCACTTAGGCACGAGGTTAGATTCCACTTTCGGGGGAAGTCTGCTCGGAACCGCCCGACATATCTAGCGATCACAAGTGTTGAATCTAATGTGAGGGGTCTAAGTGCATAAATATGAGACATGCTAAGACACGAGGTTAGGTCCAACTTGTGGAAGAAGTCAGCCCAGAACTGACCGGCTTATCCAGCATCCACAAGTGGTAGGCTTAATGTGGGAGGTCTAGTACATTATAACCTTAAATGAATATAGCTATGAAGATGAACACTTAATCTAGTTGAATCCATAGGGATTATTAATCTGAATAGAGGTTAAGTAAACTTGGTTGAAATAGTAGGAGGTTTAAGTATACCCGGGATGGGTGGGTAATATTTTTATATATAGGCCCACAAACTTAATCAGCTGGGTTATGTAATTAAAAACACTGTTAGGTAAGCATAACCAGTGGAAATCCTAGTAGTGGGGATGCAAGACAAAGGGGAGAGCTTACATCATTTGTGTGGGACCCATTTTAGCCAATAACCCTTAGATAGGTATCAAATGAGTACTCTGAACTAGGTCGGAGTTGGGGCATGCTTACTGGGCTGATTGTAAGAGATCAAACCTGTAGGACGGTGTGGGTGGTGCAAACCGACCGAGGACATGTGCGTGCATGGGCCGGGAAGAAGGGGACAAGACGACCGTGACAGCTGTAGATATGGTTGTGTACATTAATGAAGGGTTGCCACTTTAGGAAGTGATAACTCCTATTTTGTGATCAGCACAAGGTATCTACGGAGGAGGGAGCCGATCGATTGAGGTAGTAGATAGGGTACATTTAGATAAAGTTTAGGAGCCTGTTAGGTCAGACTGCTTGTGGATTGTATGGGGTTAAAACTTCTCACTGGAAGTACGCCTATGTCTACCATCTTATACATGTTGGGGATCACCTCATTCTAGTTATACTAGTATTAGTGCAGAGTAATCATTAGGGAAGCGTTTACACTCTATCATGTTTACCTTGTCATACTTAACTTTTATGATGTTATCTTTCTTATCCACCTTATATGCCTATCATGATACTTTTACTTATTTACTTGCTAAAAGTAACTGGACTCGCCAGACTATATGTTTGACCCTTTTTGTTTCCTCTTCTCTCTTCCGATCCCCCCCAGGTTCGCAGGGTAGGAGTACTCAGGCTTAATCAGGACTAGGTTATCATCTTGCTAGAAGCTGCTTTTGAAGTATTACTCAAGTTCTTTTCTTTACTACCAAGGCTTTGTCTCTATTGGGGAATTATGCTTTTTTATGTATTTCTATACTCTGATGGTACAAGACGGAAGTTTTATGTTATTGTAATGGGTTTTATGTAGTTATAGACTTGTGATATTTTGGACCACGATGTTATGAATTATATTTTAAATAAAATTTTAAAATTCCGCTGCTGTCTTTTATATCTATCTTGTAATGTTTCTGTGTCTGTTTACCTATAACGCTTCACGAAACTTAATGCATTCTCTTAATGAGTGACATTAACGGAAGTGGGGTGTCACACATACTCAGAGTATATCATTTGAATAATCCTACCAAAACGAATTATTTTTATCTTTTATAGTGTTTCTTATTTATGGAACTTTTATTGTAATCTTGGACTAAAATGCTATGAATGCGCCTTAACTTGACATACCCTTAACATACTATGAAGTCTGATTCTGATATTATAATTAACTAGTTATTATATATAATTGAAATATATATGCTTTGCTGTCTATTTTGATTTATATGGATAGAGTAAAATGGGAAAACAAGTAGTATTTATACACAACGTTGGTTTCGTTATTCTTATATGACATGCTTTATAGTATTTATCCATATCAGCGTTAACTAGGTCACCTTCTTTTAGGTTTCTGAAACCAAGAAAAACAAAAACAAAAAAGCATCAGCTGTCGTAATGTGCTGTTGAAATTTATAACATTTTCAAATATAACTCTAATAGCCAAGAACAACTAAAACTGAATTTGTATGCATTTTAAAGAGAGACAAGTTAACATATAATATGCATTATATGTGATGGCCCTATCAAATACCGTGTGAACCATATTATATCAGAAATCACAATCACAATTATGAATTGTAATATGATAAGCTCATCTATGATACCTAAATTCAAAATTCCAGTAGATAATATGGTCATTAACAGATTTGCATCATCAAATATTGTGAAAAACTCCATCAGTGACTATACTGTTGACAAAAGCATTTGATAGAGTTAAATGGAGTTATATTTATTCAAGAATTGGATCTCCCATTGCACATCTGGGTGTACTCAGATGATTGTTGTAGTCAGTGTGGATACAATTTCCATATCATTGTAAAAGAAAAAGTTTAACATGTAAGTTTAGTACAAACAAGTGGATTTATAGGAAGGATACTAAGTTGCATGCGAAAACGTAAAATTGGGATTCCCATTGTTCTACACAAAACAAAGCTACCATGGAGAATGATAGAGTTCGAAAAACGCACGAGAAAAAACAAAATGCAAATGCAAGGTTAGAAATCCATTAGGAAATCCATTGCCTCTTGAAAGCATCCGCCTGTGTTCCCAAATATTAAAGAAATAATCCATCTTGGCTTCAAGTATTATGTCAAAGAACCATTTCAACTCCAAATATTATATCAAAGGCAAGAATAACAAGTAGATATACAATATGTTAGGCAGCATCATGCATGTATTCCATAATTAATTTGGATATTCATTTTAATTTCTCAAACATTTATTTTCTCTTTTGGATGTTCATGTGCATGTATGTGTTTTGATTTCACTTTTTTCTTCTTTTTCCTTTTTGGAATGGAAAAGTAAATTTGAAATTTAACAATTCTGTAATCCAAAGCCAAATTACTGAAAATTTGTAACCTTGAGAATATTTTTTCTTTTTGTCAAAGAACGAAATCTTGTCTATTTCACATGGTTTCAAACAAAATATACAGCCAAATAATACCTCATAGGGAAAATTGCCTCTGAGTTCATATTTTGCTTAAGTGTTTGATGCAATCTAGAAAAAATCGGTAAATATGCGACAATCCCCAATGACAACTTTTGATATTACTGCTTATCTCGAGCATTAAACCATACATAACATGTAAGAAATGATAACCATTTCAATTTAATGTAGATTCTCCCTTGCTTGTTGTGAACGTTGCTGTTCTATATAGGAATTCCACTATGAAATACATGATTCGTTATTCATAATCTTATATTCTGAGTGATATTCCTAATAAGCAGCTTAACTAAGTTAGCAGTTTGTTAATCTTAAAATACGTTTAAATCAATTAACATACGCATAATAAATAAAAATAGACAGTAAACAAACTATAGTTAACTAGTTATTCTGGAATTATAATTATTGTAGAGGAAATTTGGGGACATACTTGCAAAACTAGATAAACAAAGGAAAAAAAACATGCACTTAGGTGTACTTACCGAGCTTTAGAACATTAGGAGAGCAAAAAATATGTCTAAAGCAGTGACTTAATGTCTTTGACTCATCTTGGTAATAGTTTAATTGCAAAATTACCGCAATTTTGTCACTTAATTCCTCATTCATTGAGCAATTAGTGAATTTGTCACTGGCACTTGCAAAATAAAGCAAAATTCATAATGGATTTCATAAGAAATTTTCTCATTCTGTCATCAATTGAAATGAAGATCGCAAAATATAGTACCTAGGGTTCTTTTAGTAAAATTAGACATAGTATGGAAATTAAAATACTTTTCCAAACTAGGGCTTTTACGATTACTCCATTTTTTGATCTAGAACTTGTGAAGAAATCCAAAGTAAATGGGAGCAGACTGAATGAAGAGCGGACGGATGAGATGAATATATATATATATATATATATGAGGCAAAAGAATGTAATAAAGCTTGGGGAAGGAGAAGGAAAACTGTAACGTGATTTTTAGTTTTAAGGCTAGACGGGCGAAATAACAGGCGAGACTGAATAAAACTAAAAAATACTATGAAAGAAAAAAAAATAGTTGCATTCGCATAAGAAACGCTACAAATAAATGTAACTAAATGCAGTAGTAGGTGTTAGATATGGAGTAACACCAGTAGTGGGTGTTAGATATGGAGTAACACCACTTTTACTGCATGGGGTGAGTAGAATGAGAATGGGATAACGATATGAGAGATTACCTTTTATAAGGCTCGATAATCCAGATAAGGCTTATAAACCTTAATTTGAGTTAAGTTTGAGAAAAGAATTATATAAATCTTTTATAAGATTTAAGGGAGCAATTCCCAATTTAAAGGATGAATTGAGTAAAAGAATATTTCGAATTGGAATGAGACTTATGTTATGTTTATATATCACTTGATTTTAAAGACGTGATAGTTATCTCAGAAAGACTGGGTTTCAAGCCATTCTCAATAACTAATACCGCTATTGCCAAAGATATTGAAGACAGTGGTTGAAAACCGAAGATCTTCACATTGTGTGGATTATTGCTGATGCCTTGGGTAGCTCCCGTTATAAGGTTAAAAAGTGGAGGTTGTTCGAAATTGACCGGATATGCAAGGGCCTCTCTTCCTTAAGGGACAAGGAATAAGGTTACTTCGGTTTTGTTCAGATATAGAACGAATGTAAATGGTTGTATGTCTGACATTGTAAACTACGGCATAACAAATTGATGTTTATTGATGTTATATCGGTTGGTGGCAGAGAATTTATTCTCTTATCTTAACACACTCCTCTGAGACTTATGAACTTAGTGGGTTATATATCAATGGACATTGATTATATATTGTGAATTTACAATGTGGCATGCCAAGTTGCTGATTGATCAAAACTTTTGTTGAAAAGAAGGCCTTTTGTCGATGATGATCAAAGCATGGCTAACATAACATAGCTTTATGTTGAAACGTGACTTCGACAAGCCTCACAGCTCGTGAATGGACGAAACTAGGATAAAAGACAACAGAGTAAGGATTTACCTTCCCACCTAGCTAAAAGGTTATGCCATTGTATGGAGTCTAGCCAATTTCACTTATGTGGATGATGGATTGAGGCACCTCGGATGATGGTCAAACAACCACTAAGATGACGATCAGATACGACCAGGGAACATTATGTTCAGGAGTGATCCGAACTCGCTAGGAAATTATGGGTTGACTCTACCGATCAAGGAACACATGCGTGTGATTCGTGGGACATGTGCTAGGGTATTTCCAATAGCTAAGGAAGACCGTAAAATTCCTTAGATATATAAAAAGAAAGAATTTAAAGAGGAATGATCAAAGAAATTATTTAAAAAAATAGTGAAGTCCCAAATAATGTCAGATGTTTTAACTGCGACAAACCAGATACCTGCAAAAATTAGGTCCATATCCAAAGAATGAACAACAACTTTCAAATGATAATTCATCCGAGAATAGAAAACAAGCATATGCAGAAACTCTAGGTATTCTGGTTTGTCCTCTAGTGGTGAAGATTAAGAAACGAACAATTCGAGTATAAACTTCACAACAATTCATGAATTAGAAGAAATTTAAGAAAAGATCTAAAAATCGGTATGTCTTTATAATAATTTTTGGTTAAATTGTTCGAATGGTTGCTTGTTTGTCTGATTTGTTTGAAATTTTGATTTTTAAAACACAAAATTTAAAGTTATGAAATTTGAATTTAATTTTTAAAATAATAATTGCTTAATCTATTACCTGTAATAGAAAGTAAAATAGATAAAAAGCCGAGTTGGATCATTTGTTTTTCTGGTATACCTGACATGTCTCCCAGAAGAAGCCCTTCAAAGTATTGAGTAATTTATTTTAAAATAGAGAACTTCGTTCTGCACCGTCACTTTAACTTTCTTCAATAACCAAATTTCCATCACCCAATTCTAACTTCCATCTGATCATTGTACTCATGCCGTAAATTTGTTAGGCATCTCTATTTCTGATGAACTTCCATTTTGCGAGGTAAAGTTAAATCAATTTAAAAGACTACTTTGCCGCTTGTTTTTTCCTCAAGTCTGCTTCAATTTTCCACCAGTAATTCGATTTCCTGCAGTCTTTGCAAATAATAATTTGTTGGGTGTTGCCTCTTTCGTTGATTTATAGTATGTTCCATTTTCCCTCTTTTTATTATTATTATCTTCTGGTTTACGTTTTTGATTCTTGTACTCATAAGGTGATGAATTACGTCTATTTATATAAACAAGATAGTGTAGAAATCATTTTCATGATGTTGTTTGCCCTGTGTTCATACTGTCTCTGGATTGCAAATTGTTTTGTCAATTTGGCGAAAATACCAAGTTTCACAATTGTGGCTTGCTTTCTATATAACTTCGTGTGATGTTTGTAACGACCGTCCTTCTTGACCAATGAAAGTCAACATTAATTTCGACCACTGTACTTTAATATTGAAAATCCAGTCGTCGAAAATGTAGATTGTTAGGGTAAAAAGAAAAAGAAAGAACCAAGGAAACACAGAATCCCACAGCGGAAACAATAACATAAAATGATAGTAATGACAAATGAATTGTCACTCCAAGATGTAATGTACGCCAGAGTTAAAAAACAAATCCAATTAATAGGAAAGTTATAATATTCTCACCATACAGTCAAAATATGTGAAATTTAAATACATTGGAAATAAAATATTGCAACAAGCAAACTTCTAGCTCTACTCCACGAGCTCCACATCCAACAGAAGACAACCTGGAAACAAGCCTGGTTTAACAAGAGCATTATACAAAAATAATACACGGATTAGTCTGGAATATCAACACGAGAAAACTCATGTAAAAGGAAACATACAATAATTCTTTGAGGCGACACAGTGGGTCGTGGAACGGGTTTTTACCTCCACAAGAATAAAATATATATAAAAAATCAACTCAACACCAACTCACTGAAACAATAAGGAATGGATGTCATAATTAAAAATTTGCTAACTTATAAGTGATAACAGTATAACACCCCATTGAGAAGAGTTTACGACACTTCTCGATTGAAAATAAGAAACTAATAAGAAATATGGATCAAACAAGAAAAAAGTGAATTTTTCAAAGAAAGCAGACCACACCGTTAACCATGCACTAGGTCAATCACAACAACATCCAATCCCACCTTGGATTGAAATAATTAAACATCGCGAAGGATTTATCCCTTCATGATGCAAACAAAAAATAGGAAAACTTGTAATTTAAGATTCAAATGATAAATTTTCTAAACAAATAATGACTAGGAGAGTGTGCCCACCTGACCTAAAATACATCTCTAAAATATAATGAGAACTCCAATGGCTCTCAGGAACATTCAAGCCGAACCCCGTACAAAATCCACAAATCTGAGTATTTCACATATGCGTGCAAGCGTATCCTAATCCAGTCTAGAGTAGATGTAATAATATCCTCATTGGAGTAACTACACATAGCTTGACATCCACTCGCTCTTTTGGTTCATCCATTCCAATAAAGGATAATAATGCTCAAAGGGCAACAAATTATCTTTATTTGATGATACAACTCAAGTAAGCCGAACCAATAGTTGTTAAATCAACTATAAGGAATATTCAAAAATGATTTTGTATGGAAACCGAATCACATTGCCTATCGATCCTAAACTTATACTATCTCTAGGTTAAAAATAAAGTCGGACAAGTTGTGGTAGGGCTAACCATAGGCATCATCTGAACAATGTTTTCAAACTTTGAGATAGAGGAAAGTTTTAAGACTTCGACATCTAGTGCTAAGAGTATAACTAAATATTTTCCATATAAGCGATATCGTTTATGGAATTTTCTTTCCATATCCATATCGAAAACATTTAAACTTCAATACTCGAACATTGGCTTGGTTTTCATGTCTAAAATATTTGAATGAAAACAATACTAATGAAATTCTCTAAATTAATAATTTTAAAGAGGTGTTATAATTCCAAGTGTATTTTTAAAAAAAAAGTCAAAACCAATGTTAAATCAAAACATCGATTTTGATAAAACCCAACACAATTTACACTTAGATTAAATTTCAAACCATTTTTATTTAAATGGACATTCTCATTGAAAGCTATCATTAATAAGATCTAAACAATATTATTTATCCAAAAGGATAATTTATTAAATTTAATTACTTTAATAAATTTAAAGTAATTATTGATCATTAAGAAGAACAATTTCTAAAATTCCTTTTTATAACTTAAAACCCCTCTTTAAATATTCATAGAGGAAAATATACCAACTACTAAATTTGATTATAAATTCCAAAAACATTTATTATCTCAAAAGGATAGCTAATCACACTTATAGTCATTAATAATCAATAAAACAATTATTTTCAAACATTTATTAAATTGATTCCTTAAGTTTTAAAATATTTTATGTATTAGTTAACTTTTCCCAAATCCTTTAAATTAAATAAATTAAATTAGTTTTACTCATTTCATTTAAATCAATTTAAGTTCACTTTTAAAAGCAACTTAGAAAAAAGACCAATCAAATCACAAGCGATAATGGTTAAAGTAAATTATTGGAACTAAAGCATTATTTATTAAAATGGTTATTAAGTTTCAACTAATCGCTAGTTAAATAAGTAATAAAGTTTCAATAACTATAATAATTAATCCACTTCAAATATCATTAATTAGAATGAACAATAAATTCTAAGTTTGCTACTTCTGCAAAATCAGACTAAATTACGATTAGTTAAAATATAAAACTGAATATTATAATTATTAACTCAAATAATAAATAAATTTCTAAATATCATTAGTTAAAATGATAATCTTACTCAAATAATGTGTGAGATCCGAAAATTCATATCTTTCGAATCGACTATAAACCACATAAGTCCTATACAAACGGAAAAAATCCTTAAGTCGCTTGGGGCTTTGATTAATAAGAACACTGAATGAAACAACTTTTCATTATCATTATAATAACTTTTATATTAAAGTACAAAAATATATCAAAGTCCAAAAATAAATATAATGCACAGCGTAAATAATAATATATCAGAATAATATGTACACAGCGGAAGAATATAAAATACTCTGGACACAGCTTTTGCTTTAATCCAATACCTGCTTATAAAATCTGCAAACCAAAACTACTAGCTGCCCGTGTGGATTATGGTCACCCAGAGTTTAGGTGGGAAGTAATAAACTCCAAGTCAGTCATGGAACATGAGTGAGAACTAAAAAAATTATAAATCTTTATTTTAAAGCTGGGTAAATAATCTGACCACACCATATAATATGGAAGAATTTTCTCCGCATGAATACCAATCATAAACAACCCGCAATGCTTTTCAAAAATTAAGCTATTATAAGACTCAAGTCCCATCACATAATGCAACACAAGCTAAAGGACAGAGTTTTGCCTTATAATAGCCAAACATGCTTGACACACGGAGAATAAATATTTTTGATACTATTACTAGTGCATAGTATGAAGATCACTTTCGAAAGTAAATGTATAATTTTAGCTTGCATAATGCTCCATCCCATTATGTTGGCAATATAGTCTACAACTGAAAAACGAAAGGCAATTATTGGAAATTGGATTCCATAAATGAACCAAGGAAAAGGATCTTCCTTATCCATTTGGATCTTCTTTACTAACACGTAGAGGATTCAAACACATGTGATCTTTCGTAGCGGCAGAGCCGGCCAATTCCCAATGAGTTCGGGTTTCTCTTGAACATAACGTTCCCCGGTCGTATTTGACCGTCAACCTGGTCATTTTTTACCATCATTTGAGGTGCCTTAATCCATCATCCACATAAGTAAACAAGCTTAGGATCTATACCATGACATCACTTTTAGCTAGAAGGAAACATTAATCCTTACTCTATGGTCATCATCCTATTTTCTTCTCGCTCTGCGGGTGTGAGGCTCTAGAGTCAACATCCACAAAGCTATGCTTTTCAACATAAGCTTCGATCTATCTACCGGTAGCACTCATCATGCCAAAAGGTAAATTCACAACATATGATCGATGTCTATTAATATATAACCCTCTAAGTACTAGAAATAACAAACCAGGGTGCTAAGCTTAAAGAATAAATTCTTCGCCACTAACTGATTCAACATTAATTGAAACCAATCGGTTATATTGTAAAATAAAACATCAGACTCACATCCATTTACAAGTCCGTTCTAGTTTTAAACGAAATTGAAAGCACCTTATTCCTCGTAGAATTAAAGAGATAGGCCTTTACACATCCAGATAATCAACAAGTACGTTCGGACAACTGCAACTTAAAACCTCGTCTTGGGTGTACACCCCAATCGAGACATCAACAATATTCCAAACAATGTGAAGATCCCCGGTCTTCAACCACCTTCTTCAAGTATCTTCAATACTCGTCGTATAGTTATTCAGAATGGGTCAAAACCTGGTATTTTCGAAATAGCTAGCACGTCTTTCAAACCAATTTTGAAATATAAACTTATCACGAGTCTCACAAGATTTTGGAATATTTATTAACTCAAATCATTCTTGGGCTTTAAATCTTATCAAAGATTTACACTTCTTTAAACTCTTGTTCAAATCTTCCGTTCGAAATCATTTCAAAAGATTTTAAAATATTTATTTCACATCTTTAACTCAAATCAGTTTTCTAAACCTTGTCGGGATTATCGAACATTACGAAAAGGAAATTTCTCTAATCGCTATCCCATTCCTATCCTATCCTATCCTATCCATCCATGGAGTAAAACTGGTGGTACTACATATCTAACACCCCTCGGGTTTTGGTAAGTTTACTTACCTTCTTTTATTTCAAATCTAATTAAAAAATTCACCTATCTTTATATTTCAAATTGAATAAAGATTATTCTTAAACTAATTTTGGGAAATCATCCTTTTCTTAACATGGGTTAAAGAAAAAATGTCATTGAAAACATCGTTCACGACAAATCCAAAATCATACATCAATTAATCTTCATGGAAATTATATCAATTTATAATCGATATATATATATATATTTCCGATTGGACTACTACTATATACAGAATAATGACAAAGCCATTTAAGTTCGTTAAATAGTAAACATCTTCATCCACAAAGACCCATCTCGATTATCACTAAATCGATTTCCATTCAGTTTCAATTAAAATTATTGATTGGAAAACTCAACTTTGGAAAAACTTCATTAATCTTAATTAAAAAATTATTCCATAACTTCATCTTCAACAGGGTTGGATTCTACCCATGTAGTTCGACCCGGTCATGTGATAAGTTGGTAATGTGGGGCCTATGTCCATTCGAACGAAGGGTTCGACCCGACCCAAGAACATGCACGCAAAATTCAACTACTTCAACGATGCTCATTCGTTTCATCCAAGTGATTACCGATCAATGTAAATTTATACTCAAGTCCTAAGTAGTTCTCCTGATAGAATATTTCCGCACACATTTGCGGAAACGAGAGTAATTTTCAAACTATAAGGCTGTTTGGGCCAAACGAAAGTTGTACTCAAACTAACTCAGAGAGCTACAAAATTTATAATGCAAAATGCATGTTTTCGAGCCAAAATAGGTCATCTTAAAGGGGTTTCGGGCCATTTTATGTTTGCATTGCAAAATTGACCAAATCGCTTTATGTTTACTGACTGTGTTCTCAATGCTTGAGCGCGTTGCTAACCAAAACTTGACATGTGATTGCTTTGACTAAAAAGCATGTCAACATTTTTCCCCTCAGAACATATCTTTCTTGATAAAGGAAGATGTGTTTCAGATAATCCAAGAAATACATAATCTATTGTAATCTATAATGGTGCGATCATGCAGGATCACATTAAAGCTAGAAAACCGACGATCACTCGGGATCGTATTAAGGCCAGAAATCTATGAAAACCAGGGCCTTGTCGGTCCCGCCATCTGCGAGTATAGTCCATATCAGAAAAGAAAAGAAGGCAAATAGTTGTGTCAAATCCCGACCGTATTACTTAACCTTTTTTAGCATAAACCATGCTTGGGTGTTAATTTTGAGCACAAACCATACTCAGGTGTCGTTTGAACCATCCCGCCAAATCCTGGCCAGGGATCCCAACCCCTCAGGCATAATCCATACGTTGGAGTTCAAACTGAGCATAAGCGATACTCGAGTTTTACTGAGTTCATCGGTCAGATCTTGACAAGGAAATTCAACATTCCCATGTATATTCCATACTAAGGAATCCAACAGATTATAATCCATACTCATATCAGTGTAGAGCTGCACTTGCCATAGCCTGACAAGATAGTCTATCCCTTGGCATAATCCATACAATGGAATCTGAGATAAGTATAAGCCATACTTTGGTTGAGATTAAGAATCTTGCAACACCCTGACAAGACACTTAAGGTTGCCAAACATAATCCATGCTTGAAAAGTACATTTTATTCAATTCAAATGTGATTACAAACAAATTCAGTTTGGTTTATCGTTAAATCCATAGAATGCCTAGGGATTACAGCCTAATGTTGTACGTGTGTACATCAACTTAGCCATTCAGATGATTAAAAAGGAAAGCAAACAGAAAATTATCATAAGTCCTAAGAAATGTAGAAAATGCAGAGTGATCTAATCGAGATCAACTAATGATGATCCCCAAAGAGCTTGATCTAGGATCATTCCCTCTTCGGGGAGCAGGAGGTGGCAATGCAGGTGTAGGGGCTGTTGGTTATTTGACATACTCGGGTAGCTCTCTGCATCTATCCCATTCCTCAATCAAGTCTCGCAAATGCCTGCAGTTACTGGTGTTGTGAGTGTCCATCTCATGAAATATGCAGTGTCTTCCAAAATCACGCTCTCTGATCGTTTTCTCCCTCTTGGGAGGCTTTGGATAGAAGATAGGACCGTTCGTGTTGATGTAGATGTCAATGAGTGAGGAATTAAGTTCAGTGTATTTGTCGTATCTGGGCCCTTTCCGTAGCTGAGCACTATGATCATTCTTAGTAGCAGATTTTCCGTTGCCCTTGTCATTGCTTTTTCCAAAATCAGTCGATCCTCCGTCTTTGGCCATGTTAACATCGATATTGTTCTTTTTAGACTTTGCATCTTCCTCAAGCAGAAATCGATTTTCTTTAAAGTAGAATTCACCAAGATCTCATGGTGGATCTCGGTGCAATAAGACTCTGAAGTTTGACTTGTCCAGGATGTCGAATACTGCTGCCATCAATACCATAGATGGTTTAGGTCGATCTACAGACGCTACTATGCATTGAATCTTCCTAGGAATGAAAGCAGGATCTCGCTGGACCTCTATTCGATTGAAGTGAGTGACATGATGTTCTTGGATCGAGAGATGTGGACCTGAAAGTGTTCAATAAAGCGAGTGACTAACACACTCCATCTATTGATCGATTCGTATTACAACCGCCGAAACCACATAGCAGCTATATCAGTCAGGAATAGAGAAAAGCATTTGGCCATAAATTGTCCGACGACGATCAAACTTCTATGTGGCGCATATAGCACATCAAAATGCAAGGTAGGATCCGTCCTGCTGTTGTACAGTTTCAAAACTAGAAGTTTGAAGTCTAGAGTGTCGCGAGAGTTCCTGATTCTTTATGTGAATGGACTATGATTGACGTTATCCACGTCATCCTGAGATATGCTGCCTCTTGTGAGGCATCTAATCACGTTAGCAATGTGATTTCCATCCGCTAGCAATCGTTGCCAGTTGCCTAATCCTGCATTGGTACCCCTAGTGTTGAGTACATGTAAACGAGGAGGTATATGTTGCACTGCCTGAGTCGGGTTGAGGTTGCCCCCAGGTCGTGGGTAGAATGATTTGACCCGAATCGGTTCATGTGTTTCGATTCAGAGAGCTTCGTTTTGAAGTTGAATGAATTCCGGTACTATTGGGTTCATGCGGATCAAAGCATAGGTCGGCCTGACCAGATTTGAGTTGGTAGTGGCATGTTTCACATTGCCAACTACATGCCCCGGGTTCGCATTCGACACGAACTGACTTGAGGGGGTCCTCCTGCCATAATTGAAGTTGCATGTTGTACATATCAAGTAGGAGGCTAGTTGCCCCTTCTTCCATTCAAGCCAGTGTTGCCTAACTAGTTTGGGGTCTTATGCGATCCGACTCGTCGAGATGCTTATGTTCGAGTCAGATTTTTCATTGTTTGGGATTTAACAAGTTTGTTCCAACGAGTTGAGAGTTGTCGCTCGGCCTTCCATCCATCCAAGTGCAGAATTCGTTCATCATTTCTTGTTGCTTCTAAAGAAGATTGTTTTGTTCTGCCATCTGAGTTATCAATTCAGTAAGAACGCCATCCATTTCATATCTAGTCAAGTATGTTGATGGGTCACCATGAAAGGAAGCCTTCTATCTTTCATCGTTCCTTGTGCCTTATGTGCCAACATCCTCAGCACGGGAGAAGGTTCCGTCTTTCTTTCCCTTAACCATTGAATCAAAATCTAGGCAATCTTTTTCTTTTCAAGCAAGAGGTTGAAGTGATAGCGTGCCCCTATGTGGCGCGCCAAAATGTTAGACTGAAAAGTTGCACTAACACCCAATGCTATGTGAAATCCTCACAAACAAATATCACAGAGAATAAATGCAGTAAACAACAGGGGACACACAATATTTATATAGTGGATTGGCTCAATCCAAGCCTATGTCCACTTTAAAATCTTTTATTTATACTGACAAATTATAAGAGAAATCAGACATAGAGAAGATGAGGAGAAAGAAGAGTGTTTGTACATGAAATCCTCGTGTTAAGTAGATAAATCGGCTAGGTATATACGCAATGTCTATGACACCCCACGTCCGTTAATGTCACTCATTAAGAGAATGCATTAAGTTTCGTGAGCATTATAGGTAAACAGAAACCGTAATATATATAACATATATAAAATAACGGCGGAATTTAAAACTTTATTAATCATAATGCATTGTAGTTCAAAACATGGTTACATCATATGTCTGAAATGCATAAAACCCGATACAACATTAAAATTTCTGTCTTGTACTTAAAACATCAGAGTACAATAATAAAAAAAGCATAATCCCCAAAACATAGCCATAGTAGAGAGATATGAAATCAAGCAGTACATCTAAGCATCTCCAAGCAAGATGAAAGCAGAATCCTAATCTAGCTTGAGTTTTCCCACCCTGAGAAACTGGCAGGGGGAGGGAGGATGGAAGAGAAAGAAGAGGAAACAAAATGGGTCAGACATAAAGTCTGGCGAGTCCAGTTACATTTAGCATATAAATAAGTAAAAGTATCATGATAGGCATATAAAGTGGATAAGAGAGATAACATCATAAAAGGAAAGTATGACAAGGTAAACAGGATAAACATGAGAGGATATATTGTGCTTCTCTAATACTTTCTTTTTCACTCTCTGCACCAATACTAGTATAACCAGAATGAGATGATCCTAACAACTATAGGATGGTAGACTTAGGCGTATTTCTAGTGAGAGGTTTTACCCCATACAATCAATAGGCAGCCCAACATAATGGAGTTATCCCTAAGGATAATAACGGGCTCTGAAACATACCAGAGTCTAGATGTACCCAAATTACTACCCCAATCGATCGTATCCCTACTTTGTAGATACCCTGTGCTGGCCCCACAGTAGTATGTATCAATTCCTAAAGTGGCAACCCTCCATTTTTAGGATGTGCACAACCATATCTACAGGTGTCACGACGTCTAAACTTCCTCTACCGGACCAATGCACGCACATGACCCCATCAGAATGTTCTGCGTACACCGTCCCCCACGTTTGGATCTCTTACAATCGGCCTAGTAAGCGTGCCCTGAATCTGACCTAGTTCGGAACACTCATTTGATACGTATATATGGGTTACTAACTGAAACGGGTCCCACACACGATGATACAAGCTCCCTCCTATGCTTGCATCCCCACTAGGTTTTCCACAGGTTATGCGATACTAGAGCAAAAGGTTGCATAACCCCATAGGTTAAGTTTGTGGGCCTATATATAAATATTACCTACCAACCCAAGATATACTTAACCGTCCCACTGTTTCAAACAAGTTCACTTAACCTTTATTAGGTTATCATGTTCATTCAATCCCTATGGTTTCAACCCATATAAGTATTCATTACCATTTATTCATTTATGGTTATAATGTGCTAGATCTCCCACATTAAGCCTACAACTTGTGGATGCTGTATATGCCGGCCGGTTCTAGTAGACTTCTTCCACAAGTCGGCTCTAACCTCGTGTCTTAGCACGTCTCGTGTTTGTACACTTAAACCACTCACATTAGATTCACCACTTGTGGTCACTAGATATGCAGGTTGGTTCCGGGCAGACTTCCACCACAAGTGTAAATTTTCTAATTACTGTAACTCTAGGAATTTTCCTTATTAACCAATTATTCCTATGTCATTATAGGTTTTCATGCCCCTTTCCCCAAGTTATGTTCATCGTGAACCATATGCCCCAAATTAAGGTCTTTAAACACAATTTGATTTATGCCCCAATTTAATATTCATATATTTCATTCAAGTTATGCCCAAAATTCCAATTACAAGTTATGCGCCAATTTTACTGTTTTTCTCTCGTTCCCAATTAAATGCATTCGCATATTTCAGCGGCCTGCCAAGGATCGAAGGTATCTTGGCTACAAAAATAAAAGGGAAAAGATGAAGGGAAGAGGACATAAATGATCATACTAACAAGATTGACATACACTGACAAAAATAGGAATAAACATATAGTGGCATAATGACAAGATAGACATGTAGGAACAGATTTGATGAATATGTGACAATAGAATAGATTCTAATATAATAGGGACATCATAAATAGGCTTGATAAGATCTAAACAATGAATTAGATATCCAACTAATAACAGATCTGATCTAGCCACAAACATAATAGGAACGAGCATGATGTGAACTAAATAGTGAATTAGATCTGTAAACAGTGGCAGACCTGACGTGATAAATAGGTATAGACTTAGATCTAGTTCGTAGTCATGTCAGAATAACTTAGATACATAGGTTATAGCAAATCTGATATAATTCAAATAGTCACAGGCTTAGATCCCAAGTTATAGTCATGTCAAGATCAACCTTTAAGTATTTAGATCTAAAAATAATGTAGGCATATTGTGATTAGATCTAGGAAATAGAAGAAAGATTGTAGACATTGAATCACAGTTCTCTATGCTTGAGTAAATCTAATTGATTGTTGAAGAAGAAAAGACTTGATTTAATCTGGGCAGAGGCAACATATAGTTCTCCATTGTTTTAGAATGAATAAAACAGTGGAAATGGGGTCTTATTTATAGCTTAGAATCAACGAATTTGGTCAAGAAAGGAGTCCACATTCAAAAATAGTTATTCTGCCTCGTATCTGACAAGGGGGATTGACCCCCTCCTTATGGGGTCGACCCGTGGGTTGACACACCCCTTATGGGGTCGACCCAGAGGTCGACACCCTTGGGCGAGATTTTTCCCGCTCCCTTTTTTCTGTAATTTTGAACTAATTTGAACTGATTTTGGATCGTTCTATATATATATATATATGTATGTATATAATTCTCTCGCGCATATATAAATTTTAAGCCTTAATAACTTATTCATACTGTGTCCGTTTTACGCAAACCAGGTGTCTATTTTAAGCAGAATTTCAAGCCGAATGCAATGGCGTTTCTGTTTCACTTAGTTCTGAACATTTATTTAATTATTCTTCAATTTATCATCTTTAGTGTTTTAAAATTACGGGGTGTTACATTCTCCCCTACTTAAAGGATTTCGTCCACGAAATCTCTAAGTTAAGACGAAGGTATGTCCTACCATCTGTCATCCATCTACACATCCACCAATCACTAGAATTCATTGTCCTTAAAGATTTCTAATGCTTTTATGAACATATGAAAATGTGTGTGTATATGTCCTTATACTAATGCAAAAGATCAGGCGGTCTACTGATTCAGTCGACCTCCTTAATGCAATGTATGTTAGTGCCATGAATCCAACTTGTATGCAATTAATCCTAGTATAGCATGTAGGTTCTATATGTGTGAACAATCGTCCATCCAAATGCAACATCCATATGGTGATACATCCGCTTTCATCCATTAAAAAGAAGAAAAATGAACACACATCCATATGCAGTATGAGAGTGATTAAGCCGATCTAGTGCATAATGTGTGTGTGTATATGCATCCACGAGCAACCTCAAGCAAACACTTGCTTCCACTTGCATCCATCAAACATAACATGTCTCATACACATGTTTACATCCATAGGATTCGTACCTAAAGGTTGAGGATTCCATCGATAGGATATACTTATATGATAGAAACAAGCACTAAAAAAAGCTTTGGAAAAAGAAGTTAAGAACATACCCTCGAAAAGAAAAGAGTACAAAGAACGAATCTTGTATTCAGTCTCCCAAGTTGCATCTTCTGGGTTATCTCACCATTGAAATTTCATCAACTTGACTTCTCTATTGTGTAGCTTCTTAACTTCTGATCCAAGAATACGGGTAGGAAATCGTCTAACTGTTGCCTCCCGTTCCTCCTCCACTTCCTCAAGTATACTCAGCTCAACTACTTCTACGGTATCATGCAAGCACATCTGAAAATGGGAAACGTGAAAACATCATGAACACGGGATAGTCTCTCTGGTAGTTTTAATTTATAGGCCATTTGGGCAATCCTTTTTGTTATGGGAAATGGCCCTACAAATCTTGTTGCCAATTTCCATACAGATCCAAAGCGAACTACAATCCTTAATGGTGATACCATAATGAAAACCATGTCTCCCACTTCATATTCAATATCAGTCCTTCTCTTATCTACGTAGGATTTTTTCCTATCTTGAGCTGTCGTCATTCTCCGTCTAATAAGATCAATCTTTTCGGATGTTTCTCCAACAATATCTGGTCCAAGTAGAAGTCTTTATGTAGGTTCCCACCAACAAGACAATGATCTACATGGTCGTCCATACAATGCTTCGAAGGGTGCCATGCCAATGCTAGCTTGAATACTGTTGTAGTAGGAGAACTCCACTAAAGGAAGGTGCTCTTCCCAAGTCCCTCTGAAATCTAGGATACACAGCCTTAAAAGATTCTCAAGAACTATGTTCACCTTCTCCGTTTGTCCATCGGTCTGAGGATGATAAGCGGTGCTCAAACACAACTGTGTACCTAATGCTTCTTGCAAGCTTCTCCAAAAATTCACTGGTGAAAATGGGGTCATGATCACTTACGATACTAGAAGGTACTCCATGAAGATGGACTATCTCCCGCTTCCAACCATGATGTCATCCTCTTACTCTTAACTGGAATGAAATGA
The DNA here is from genome assembly GCA_030737875.1 of Allium sativum. Classification (NCBI taxonomy): domain Eukaryota; kingdom Viridiplantae; phylum Streptophyta; class Magnoliopsida; order Asparagales; family Amaryllidaceae; genus Allium; species Allium sativum. The sequence continues at coordinate 959,439,068 of CM060918.1, forward strand.
GCGCTCTTAGTAAGCATGTCTACCACAACCCAAATGCTGGTGTAGCCCTTCCTTGATCTTGGCAAACCGTCAGCAAAATCCATAGAGACGCACCACCACTTCCACTGTGGGACCTCCAAAGGATAAGGTAAACCACCGGGCTTCTTTTGCTCAGCTTTGACTTTCTGGAAAATCAAACATTGATAAACAAACTCCGCCACAACTTTCTTCATCCCAGCCCAAAAGAAAACCCTTTTCATATTTCTATTCATTATCGCCACCTGGATGAATAGTCATCTTGGCTTCCTCTAGGACTTTCTTTAATAAACTCCCTACTCGAGGAACACGAAGTCTTCTATCTCGTCGCAACCACCCTCTATCGTCTGTGGAATATTTATTGAGGTGATAGAAGTCTCTCCTCTACTGAGCCTATCCAAGATGTCTGAAATCTTTGGATCCTCTCGTTGCGAAGCTCCTATCTGATCCATAAGAGTAGGTCACACCTCTAGTGATGGTAATAAGCCAGGAAAAAACTCAGTGGAGGGTCTAAAGTCAAAAGTCAATATAAACTCCAAAATTTTCCTCTCCACAAACAAAGGACTTAAGGCCAATCTCTGCACACTAAGCGTGTCTGCCACAACATTACTCTTGCCAAGGGTATAAGAAATCTCAAAGTCATAAGATGCTAGGACCTCCATCCACCTTTATTGCCTTAAATTAAGATCCTTTTGCGAGAACAAGTACTTGAGGGATTTATGATTAGTGTACAACTCAAACTTTTCTCCAAGCAAATAATGGTGCCACGACTTAAGTGCAAATACTATGGCAGTTAGCTCTAAATCATGGGTAGGGTAGTTCTTCTCATGAACCCTTAACATTCTACCTCCATAGAAAACTACCCTTCCCTCTTGCATTAGAACTGCACTAAGCTCTGTACAACATGCATCATTGTATATTGTAAACACTTTGTTTCCATCGGGCAAAGTCAAGATTGGGGCTATTTTCAGAGCCCTCTTCAATCGTTGGAAAGCAACGTCACGGTCTATATCCCAAGAAAACGTCAAATTCTTCTTCGTCAACCTCGTGTGTGGGGCTGATATCTTTTCGAAGTTGTAACACCCCATGAATTCTATAACGTTAAGCTTCACAAATTAAAGTATAATTAATCCTAAATGAAAGAATTAAGGGAAATGGGTTACTCCATTGCGTTCGTCTCGGAATTCTGCTTGAGATAGAGTCCGAGTTTGCGTGAATCGGACTCCGTATGAAGGAGTTATGGCCTTCGGAAGTTTCAGAATAAAATTTGAATTCAAATAGCTCAGTTTAAATTTCAAAATTCGAATTTCAGGTTCAAACTGGACTGGGCAGGAAAATTCCCGCCCAGAGACCAGGTCGACCATAGAGTCAACCATGGTGTCGACCTGGTTACCCCAGGTCGACCACAGTGTCGGCCTGGTCCCCCCCAGGTCGACCATAGTGTCGACCTGGGTGTCGACCTGCCTGGTCGACCTGGCTGGCTAGGTCTGACTCTAGCTCAAATTTCTGTGGCTCTGTGTGTCACTAGGGCTGACGTGTCACCTCTTGATTGGCTCTTTGAACTTTGTATGGTCTAGATTCCTCCTGTCTTCATCTGACGGCTCAAAACAACTTAAAAATCTATAAATACACCCTAAGTCTCAACTGAAAATTCACATAAAAAAATAAGAAAGGAGTCGTCATGCTGCTAGGGAGGAATTGAACATAGCCGTCAAGAGAGAAAAGCCTAGAGACGAATCAAATTAAGAAGAAGATTAAAGTTTAATCAAATTAATCAACGCAACGTTAGTCTACCCAATGGAGCGCATCTCAATCTCAGAATTCAGAATCCATAATTCAAGATTCTGCATTCGTTGTAAGTATAGTGACCTTTCAGAATATGAATAAAAACTGTGATGTGATTCGATGTAAATGAAAATAGAATTGTGTTATCGTATTGTATAAATTCTGTGTATTGTAATTGGTTCTATCATGGCTTGTGTATTGATGTTTGTGGCATAAATTGATTGATGCAAGCCTATTGAACAATTGTATATGAAAACAATGGCACTTGTAAGTTTGTGGCAAAAACTAGAATTTGATTCCTTTGTGTTTATGCCTATGGCATGGATTATATACATTCACTAAGTCTAAATTAAGGCTTATGTAAACATGTTCTAGATTTGAAACCTTTTATGCCTACATGACCCAAAACCTATGATATCATTTTCATGTTTATTTGCAAGTATAATTGGATATTTTTTAAGTATCGTTTGGGTTTCATAAACTATGCAAGTTCATGTTTATTTGCAAGTATAATTGGATCTATGTTAAGTATCGTTTGGGTTTCAAAAACTATGCAAGTTCATGTTGAAATAGGCTATGTGATTAGATGTTAAAATTGGACATTTTGGTGAATATACAACATGCTAGTTTTGTTGTCGACATTATGCCAAGTTAAACATGTATAAACACAAGTTTGTATTAGCCTAAACTATGCCATTTCATATGTCACCTACTTAGTTATACTTTGGTTTTAATGCAAGTTCACATGACCCATCATTTATGTTAGTATCGCTAAATTGGAAGTTCATGCGCCACACACCCTTATATGTTGTAAAATATTACATATTCTTGATTTCCCCTTTTCTCACGCCTATAAAGTTAGGTTGAATTGTGTCGAGCCCAACATTTGTTATAATGTCGCGAACGTATAAAGGGGAGTAATAATGTTGGGTGTAAAACATGAAAATATATGTTGGCATGTTTAGCACATGCCAACGACAATGACATTTAAGCGGTATGAATTGATATACCTAAGAATAAAAGATATGACATTTACATATATAATTGAGAAGTAATAAAATATGTAAATTTAGAAAACACGATATGCTTAACCCGAGGTTGGATTGAGTTGTGATGTAAACCTGCCCGGACCCGCCCGGCTGTCCAGTAGTCACAACAATACCTATCCAATGTGGGTGGTTAAGCATTGAGTCCAATAAGGACCCGAGGTTAGACTGAGCTACGGTGTAAACCTGCCCAGAACCGACCGACACATCCAGTAACCGTAGCAATACCTGTCTAATGTGAGTGGTCAGGTGCTCCTAAGAGGCTAAGGACAGATGGTAGGGTTAAGTCAACTATAACACTTAACCAAATTCAACATGTTAAGAAGAATTGATGGGTGGGGTTAGGTAAATACAGACACTTAACCACTTAACAAGTTTGACTAAAAAATCCTTGTAACGAGGGACCCGTTTCAGCAGTAACCCAAGTTAGGTATCAACGGTACCCTGAAACTAGGCAGGGTGGGGCACAATTACTGGGTTGATTGTAAGCGGTCAAACGACGGCAGTGGGTGCACAGTGTAGGACTAACGGGGTGCGGGCGTGCACACACTCCGGAGCAGACAACCAGGGCACTGGGGACACCAGTAGTATAACCTATGCCTTCTAGAATTTGTGTCAGGGCCGCATCCATGGGTCTTGATACACCCCATGGTGGGACCAGCATAGGTATCTACAATTCTTGGGGGCCGTATGACACATTTTAACGCGAGTAGGAGCCGATCTTTTAATAAGAATGGGGATCACTTCACCCTCAGCATGGGGTGCCAATTGGAGTAAACTCAAGAAGGTGCAGAGATATATAGTGTGGGTGTGATAGTACATTCGATTCTAAACGTCACCTCCTTAGCTTGTGACACTTTCCTATTTTCAGTATATATCTATCATGCCCTTTTCTTATTCACATACTGAAGAGTTACTAGATTTACTCAGGCTTTATGTCTGACTCTATTTTCTTTTCGTCTTCTTTTCTTTCGTTTCCCTCCCCCCCTCAGGTCCACAGGGAGGAAACAGCTCAGCTCAGTCAGGCTCTTTGCAAGCTCCAAGACCGTAGATGTATGATTTGGATCTCTTTTGCTCGGATTATGGCTTTGGATATTACTATGGGGATTTTTGTCACTTTATTTATGTTTTTTTCTTCTTTAATAATCAAGACAGTAGTGATGTTGTAATGTTGGAAGTATTTTGAGACAATTATGGAATGTTTTGTTTTGAACACATATTGATGAAATAAAAGTCTGTTTGGTTTCCGCTGTTTAAAATATGTGTATTTATATCTGTCTTGAGTTTATCTGTGGCTTTTACTTATAAACCTCCACCAAAGTTAAAGCATTCCCTTTGTGAGTGACCTTAATGGAGGTGGGGTATTTCACTTGGTATCAGAGCATAGGTTTACCAGACAAGATAAAAGTTTTTGGAATTGTTTTCAAAAGAAAATTTAAAGAAGCATCTTTCAAGAAAAGGTGTTATATTTATAAAAAGACGAAATCCCCCAAAGCCATATGCAATATCTCTCTCTATCCTTCGTTTTGAATCTTTCCTTTCTGTTTCAGCATGTCTGGAGACCTCAACCTCCCGGAAGGAGTGCCGATTCCCGGCTGGTTTAGGAGGTACTTAGAAGCAAGGGCCAATGGCGCGGGCCCAGCAGACATCCCTGCTCCAGTGGATGCGATTCCTCCTCCTCCTCCTCGTGGAAATGCCTTCGCAAAAACATGTAGAGACTTTAAGGCTATGGGTGGAAAAGACGTTTATGGAACAGAGTCCTTTGTAGGAGCAAGAAAGTGGCTAAAGGAGACTAAGGATCTGTTTTTCATCTTCGAAGTTGATGACAGGCAAAAGATACAACTAGCGGAATGGTTGCTTAAGGATGAAGCTTCCTATTGGTGGGAAATTACCAATGCTCAGAGGGCAGTGGAAACATGGGAAGACTTCAGGACAAGGTTTGTGATGAAATTCCTCTCCCAAGCCGAAAGAAGCCTGCAAATGGAGAAGTTTCTAACACTGAAACAGGGGAGTATGACAATCAAGGAGTATGTTAATCAGTTTAATCAACTGGCCAGATTTGGGCTAGACTTAGTAAACACCCAACACAAGAAGGCGCTTCGCTTTGTCAAAGGTTTGAATGAGACTCTACACAGCCTTACTATGACCCATGTATCCACGGGAGCGACTTATGAAAGCTTGGTGGACATGGCATTGCTACACGAGGAAGACCACGGCAAGAAAGAAACTAAGGGGGAAGAGAAGAAAGACGGTCTACAAGCAAAGAAAACAGACTTCAATAAAGGAGGGAAGAACAAGAAGTCCCGTGAGAAGAGAAGGTGCAATTTCTGTGGCATTGTGGGACATATATCAAAAGACTGCCGAAAAAGAAAGGCGAAGATGGGTGGTTGCTTCCATTGTGGAGAGACTGGGCACCAAGCTAAGGACTACCCAAAGAAGAAAGGGCAGGGACAGAAAGCTGGATCCACTTCAGGGGGTCAGGTTCATGCGCTAGTGGCACCTCAGCAGGAACGAGATAGTAATATTTCTGTAGAAAGTGTAGTCTATCTTTATGATCATCCGGTTCGTACAATTTTTGACTCTGGCGCATCACACTCTTTTATTTCATTTACCTTAGTAGAATCTCTGCATCTAGACACTAGAATGGTAGAAGATCCCTTAGTAGTTTCAAATCAAATTGGGGGCTCCGCTTACTTGTCAATGGTTTGTTTGGGTTTGAAAATCTCTATTCTCAGCGCTGAGTTTAGTTGTGATGCCTTTGTCTTAGGCTTCTCGGGATATGGTTTGACTTTAGGCATGGACTGGTTATCTAGTAATAGAGTCATCCTTGATTGTGAGAAAAGAGTAGTTAGACTCTTGACTCAGCTTGGTAACACTCTAGAAATTTCTTATAATCCCTTGAATGCTGTTACGCTTAGTTATCTTAAGTCGCTTGATGCTTCTGATGAGAATTTGCAATCAGTAAGAGTAGTCCGAGAATATCCGGATGTCTTTGAGGAGGTGAAAGGCTTACCTCCGAGGCGGGAAATAGACTTCTGCATATATCTTGTGGATAATGCAAAGCCTGTAGCTTTACCTGTCAGACACATGGCTCCAAAGGAGAGAAAGGAGCTCAGTAAGCAGGTTAAAGAAATTCTTGAGAAAGGGTTCATTAGACGGAGCATTTCGGAATAGGGTGCTCCAGTGGTGTTCGCAACCAAAGCGGACGGTTCACTTCGCCTTTGCGTCGACTATAGGGATCTAAACAAATTAACCAAGAAAAATAGGCACCCTACTCCCCGAATCGACGATTTGTTTGATCAGCTTGTAGGTGCGACGGTCTTCTCCCAACTTGATATGGCAACAGGGTTCCATCAGCTAAGAGTAGCTGAAGATAGCATTGATAAAACGGCGTTCAGAACCCCAGACGGTTTCTTCAAGTGGCTTGTCATGCCTTTCGGCTTGACAAACGCACCTGCTTATTTCGTAGACCTAATGAGCAGGATGTTCAGAGAATTCCTCAACAAATTTGTGGTTGTCTTCATAGATGATATCTTAATCTTCTCAAAGAATGAGGAAGAGCATGCTCAACATCTAAGGGAAATCATGGAAACTCTCTGTTCACATCAGCTAAAAGCCAAATTCTCCAAGTGCCACTTTTGGAGAAAGGAGGTAAGATTTCTGGGGCATATAGTGTCCAAAGAAGGGTTGGCTGTGGACCCCGCGAAAGTGGTGGCAGTGCAAGATTGGAAGACACCAAGAAATGCAACCGAAGTTCGAAGCTTTCTTGGGCTAGCCGGTTTTTACCGAAAGTTTATTAGGGATTTCGCAAAAATCTCAGCCCCACTCATAAGGCTAACAAAGAAGAATCTAGCATTCGCTTGGGATTTAGACTGTGACATTGCTTTCCAACGATTAAAAAGGGCTCTTACAATAGCCCCAGTTCTGACCTTGCCAGATGGAAGCAAAATGTTCACAGTATACACGGATGCATGTGGAACAGGACTAGGCGTTGTTCTAATGCAAGAAGGAAGGGCAGTAGCTTATGGCGGAAGACAACTGAAAGTTCATGAAAAGAACTACCCAACCCACGATCTTGAGTTAGCCGCCATCGTCTTTGCGCTTAAGTCTTGGCGCCGTTATCTCCTAGGTGAGAAGTTCGAATTATACACTGACCATAAATCGTTGAAATATCTCTTCTCCCAGAAGGATCTTAACTTGAGGCAGCAAAGATGGATGGAGTTTCTTGCCTCGTATGACTTTGAAATTTCCTATACTCCCAGCAAAGGCAACGTAGTAGCAGACACGTTGAGCCGAAAGAAACTGACCTTAAGCCCTCTCTTTGTGGAAAGGCAAAGCTTGGAGTATATAGCCAGTTTTAACATTAGGCCTTCCTCAGATTTTGTACCAGGTTTGTTAGCATCTCTCGAAGTACGCCCTACTCTCTTGGACTCAATAGGGGCTGCACAACGTGAAGACCCTCAGCTTATTGATGTGACTGATAAACTTATTACGGGTGAGACTTCTAGTCACCTTAGTAGGTACGCCATCGATGATAAGGGTTGGCTGAGGCGAGATGGAAGATTATGCGTCCCACAAGCAAGGGAGTTGACAAAGAAGGTTCTCGAGGAAGCGCAGCATTCCAAGATGACTATACACCCTGGCGGTGATAAGATGTACAAGGATATAAAAAGGACTTTTTTTGGAGCGGCATGAAGCAAGACATGGCAGATTTCGTTTCTAAGTGCATGACCTGCCAACGGGTCAAGGCGGAACAGAAGAAGCCTATAGGACTACTTCATCCTTTAGAGGTCCCACAGTGGAAGTGGGATAGCATTTCAATAGACTTCATTGATGGACTACCTAGGTCGAGAAGAGGCAACACTAGCATTTGGGTAATAGTGGATAGGCTTACTAAAAGCGCCCACTTATACCTATCAAGAGTAGAAGGACTGCCGCATCTCTAGCATTTCTTTATCTCAAGGAAATAGTTCGACTTCATGGGATACCCTCCAGCATTGTTAGTGACTGAGACACTATCTTCACAAGTGAGTTTTGGAGGAGCCTGCAAGAAGCTGTAGGCACACAGATATGTTTGAGCACGGCCTATCACCCCCAAATCGATGGCTAGACGGAAAGGGTGAATAGAGTTTTAGAGGATCTTTTAAGACTTTTCGTTCTTGACTTTGGAGGGACTTGGGAGGATCGCCTTCCTTTAGTGGAATTTGCCTATAACAACAGCTACCAAGCAACCATCGGTATGGCACCCTTCGAAGCCTTGTATGGAAGACCGAGCAGATCACCAACTTGTTGGTGAGAGTCTACAGATAAGCTTATACTTGGGCCAAACATGATTCGAGAGACTTCAGAGAAAGTGGACTTGATACGGAGAAGGATGAAGACAGCCCAAGACAGACAAAAATCCTAAGCCGACAAAAGAAGGACCGACCTTGAGTTTGAGGTTGGGGACAGGGCTTTCCTTAAGGTATCTCCTTTAAGGAACGTCGTTCGCTTTGAATCCGCAGGAAAGCTAGCACCAAGATTTGTAGGACCGTTTCCTATCATCGAGAAGGTTGGAAAAATGGCCTATAAGTTAGAGCTACCCGAGAGACTGGCCGGAGTTCACAACGTCTTTCATGTTTCTCACCTCCGGAAATGTTTGCATGAGTCTGCGAAAGTGGTGGAACCTAGCATTATAGAAGAAGCCGAAGTGGAACGTGAAGCAAATGTGAGGAGAGTTCCAACCCGCATCTTAGGAACTGAAATGAAAAAGCTACGCAACCGCGAAGTCAAACTCGTTAAAGTTCAGTGGAGCGACGCCGAGGAAGACACGACTTGGGAAACTGAGGACAGAATACGCGCTGCCTACTCTCTTCTTTTTGAGGGTACATCTTTGGTCTCTCTTTTTCCTTAAGTTATGCTTTATCTATTTTTTTAGGTATATCTCCTCGGTCCTTTTTCCTAACTCCTTAGGTAGAAAAAAAATGGATGCAAACATGTATTTGAAAACATGTTATGGATGATGGCTGCAAATGGTTGCTAGTAATTGCTAGTGGTTGCTCGTGGATGCATATACACACACACCCTAGGTTATAGATCGGCTCAGTCACTTCATATTGCATATGCATATATGGATTCTCATTTGTATATAGTTGAAACTTGATATGTTGTCATATGGTCGTCGCATTTGTATGAATAGTTGTGCACTCATATAGAATTATGAGTAGGAAAAATTTGCATACATAATGGATTCATGACACTTACATGATTCGCATTAAGGAGGTCAACTGAATCAGTAGACCGCCTGATTTCTACATTAGATAAGGACATATACACACACTATGCATATGACCACGAAGCATTAGAAGTCTTTTAAGGACAATGGATGCCTGTGTTTGTTGGCTGAGTAGATGGACTGTTGGATGGTAGGATATACATTCTTCCTAACTTGAAGATTTCGTGGACAAAATCCTTTTAAGGGGGGGGGGGGGAGAATGTAGCACCCCGTGAATTCTATAACGCTAAGCTTCACAAATTAAAGTATAATTAATTCTAAATGAAAGAATTAAGGGAAATAGGTTACGCCATTGTGTTCGTCTCGGAATTCTGCTTGAGATAGAGTCCGAGTTTGCGTGAATCGGACTCCGTATGAAGGAGTTATGGCCTTCGGAAGTTTCAGAATAAAATTTAAATTCAAACAGCTCAGTTTAAATTTCAAAATTTGAATTTCAGGTTCAAACTGGGCTGGGCGGGAAAATTCCCGCCCAGAGACCAGGTCGGCCATAGGGTCAACCATGGTGTCGACCTGGTCACCCCAGGTCGACCATAGTGTCGACCTGGTCACCCCCAGGTCGACCATGGTGTCGACCTGCCAGTCGACCTGCCTGGCTAGGTCTGACTCTAGCTCGAATTTCTATGGCTCTGTGTGTCACTAGGGCTGACGTGTCACCTCTTGATTGGCTCTTTGAACTTTGTATGGTCTAGATTCCTCCTGTCTTCATCCGATGGCTCAAAACAACTTAAAAATCTATAAATACACCCTAAGTCTCAACTGAAAATTCACACAAAAAAAAAAGAAAGGAGTCGTCATGCTGCTAGGGAGGAATTGAACATAGCTGTCAAGAGAGAAAAGCCTAGAGACGAATCAAATTAAGAAGAAGATTAAAGTTTAATCAAATTAATCAACGCAACGTTAGTCTACCCAAAGGAGCGCATCTCAATTTCAGAATTCAGAATCCAGAATTCAAGATTCTGCATTCGTTGTAAGTATAGTGACCTTTCAGAATATGAATAAAAACTGTGATGTGATTCGATGTAAATGAAAATAGAATTGTGTTGTTGTACTGTATAAATTATGTGTATTGTAATTGGTTCTATCATAACTTTTGTATTGATGTTTGTGGCGTAAATTGATTGATGCAAGCCTATTGAACAATTGTATATGAAAACAATGGCACCTGTAAGTTTGTGGCAAAAACTAGAATTTGATTCCTTTATGTTTATGCCTATGGCATGGATTATATACATTCACTAAGTCTAAATTAAGGCTTATGTAAACATGTTCTAGATTTGAAACCTTTTATGCCTACATGACCCAAAACCTATGATATCATTTTCATGTTTATTTGCAAGTATAATTGGATCTATGTTAAGTATTGTTCGGGTTTCATAAACTATGCAAGTTCATGTTTATTTGCAAGTATAATTGGATCTATGTTAAGTATCGTTTGGGTTTCAAAAACTATGCAAGTTCATGTTGAAATAGGCTATGTAATTAGATGTTAAAATTGGATATTTTGGTGAATATACAACATGCTAGTTTTGTGGTCGACATAATGCCAAGTTAAACATGTTTAAACACAAGTTTTTATTAGCCTAAACTATGCCATTTCATATGTCACCCACTTAGTTATACTTTGGTTTTAATGCAAGTTCACATGACCCATCATTTATGTTAGTATCGCTAAATTGCAAGTTCATGCGCCACACACCCTTATATGTTGTAAAATATTACATATTCTTGATTTCCCCTTTTATCACGCCTATAAAATTGGGCTGAATTGTGTCGAGCCCAACATTTGTTATAATGTTGCGAACGTATAAACGGGGGTAATAACGTTGGGTGTAAAACATTAAAATATATGTTGGCATGTTTAGCGCATGCCAACGACAATGACATTTAAGCGGTATGAATTGATATACCCAAGAATAAAAGATATGACATTTACATATATAATTGAGAAGTAATAAAATATGTAAATTTAGAAAACACGATATGCTTAACCCGAGGTTGGATTGAGTTGTGATGTAAACCTGCCCGGACCCGCCCGGCTGTCCAGTAGTCACAACAATACCTATCCAATGTGGGTGGTTAAGCATTGAGCCCAATAAGGACCCGAGGTTAGACTGAGCTACGGTGTAAACCTGCCCGGAACCGACCGGCACATCAAGTAACCATAGCAATACCTGTCTAATGTGAGTGGTCAGGTGCTCCTAAGAGGCTAAGGACAGATGGTAGAGTTAAGTCAACTATAACACTTAACCAAATTCAACATGTTAACAAGAATTGATGGGTGGGGTTAGGTAAATACAGACACTTAACCACTTAACATGTTTGACTAGAAAATCCTGGTAACGAGGGACCTATTTCAGCAGTAACCCAAGTTTGGTATCAACGGTACCCTGAAACTAGGCAGGGTGGGGCACGATTACTAGGCTGATTGTAAGCGGTCAAACGACGACGGTGGGTGCACAGTGTAGGTCTAACGGGGTTCGGGCGTGCACACACTCCGGAGCATACAACCAGGGCACTGGGGACACCAGTAGTTAACCTATGCCTTCTAGAATTTGTGTCGGGGCCGCCACCATGGGTCTTGATACATCCCATAGTGGGACCAGCATAGGTATCTACAATTCTTAGGGGCCGTATGACATATGTTAACGCGAGTAGGAGCCAATCTTTTAATAAGAATGGGGATCACTTCACCCTCAGCATGGGGTGCCAGTTGGAATAAACTCAAGTAGGTGCAGAGATATATAGTGTGGGTGCGATAGTACATTCGATTCTAAACGTCACCTCCTTAGCTTGTGGCACTTTCCTATTTTCCGTATATATCTATCATGCCCTTTTCTTATTCACATACTGAAGAGTTACTAGATTTACTCAGGCTTTATGTCTAACTCTATTTTCTTTTCGTCTTCTTTTCTTTCGTTTCCCTCCCCCCCTCAGGTCCACAGGGAGGAAACAGCTCAGCTCAGTCAGGCTCTTTGCAAGCTCCAAGACCGTAGATGTATGATTTGGATCTCTTTTGCTCGGATTATGGCTTTGGATATCATTATGGGGATTTTTGTCACTTTATTTATGTTTTATGCTTCTTTGATAATCAAGGCTGTAGTGATGTTGTAATGTTGGAAGTATTTTGAGACAATTATGGAATGTTTTGTTTTGAACACATATTGATGAAATAAAAGTCTGTTTGGTTTCCTCTGTTTAAAATATGTGTATTTATATCTGTCTTGAGTTTATCTGTGGCTTTTACTTATAAACCTCCACCAAAGTTAAGGCATTCCCTTTGTGAGTGACCTTAATGGAGGTGGGGTGTTTCAGAAGTCCTTAATGAACTTCCTATAATAGCCTGTCAATCCAAGAAAGTTTGCCACGTCTGTTGCATTCTTTGGGACTTGCCAATCTTGAATTGCAACTACCTTTACGGGATCTACTGCTATCCCATCTTTAACGACCACATGTCCTAAAAATCTCACTTCTTTTCTCCAAAAATGACATTTGGAGAATTTTGCTTTAAGCTGATGTGCACGCAGAGTTTTCAAAACCTCCCTTATGTGCAAGGCATGCTCTTCCTCGCTCTTCGAGAAAATTATGATGTCTTCAACAAAGACTGCGACAAATTCATTTAGAAACTCCAGAAACAGCCTACCCATCAGATCAACGAAATAGGCGGGTGCATTCGTTAACCTAAAAGGCATGATGAGTCATTCGAAGAAACCATCTAGAGTCCTAAAATCGGTCTTATCTATACTGTCCTGAGCCACCCTCAACTACTGAAACCCCGTGGCCAAGTCTAACTAAGAGAAAACTGATGCACCGACAAGATGGTCAAACGGATCATCTATCCTCGGGAGTGGGTGCATGTTCTTTTTGGTGAGTTTATTCAACTTTATATAGTCTACACATAAGCAAAGTGAACCATCTGCCTTAGTTACAAATACCACCGGAGCACCACATTCAAACATGCTTCGCCTAATAAACCCTTTCGCAAGTAGCTCCCTTGCTTGCTTGCTAAGCTCCCTCCTTTCTCTTGTAGCCATGTGGTGCATAGGAAATGCATCTGGCTTTGCATTATCTACAAAGTATATACGAAAGTCGATCTCGCACCTTAGAGGTAAACCCCGAACCTCCTCAAAAACATCAGGATACTCACAGACTACTGGTACAGATTGCAGAACATCGATAGATGCATCAAGTGACTCTAGGAAACTAAGCATGACAAACCACTTTAGGTCATAAGAAATATCGAGGGTCCTCCCATGGCAAGTCAAAAGTCTAATGACCCTCCTCTCATAATCCAGAATGGCAATATACATGGCTAGCCATTCCATACCTAGAATCAGACCATAGCCGATAAAACCGAGCACATATGCATCACACTCAAATTCGTTGCCTAACATAGATATTCTCAAACCCTGACAAATCATGGATAAATGAGCCTTACCACCAATAGGGTTTGAGACAACAACGGGATCCACTACCATGCTAGTACTAAGGTGCAGACACTCAACCACAAAATCAGATATAAAAGAATGCGAAGCCCCAAAATCAAAAAGAGTTCTAATAGGATGATTGGAAAGAGAAATCAAACCTTCCATAGAAACTTTCTTACCTTGATCTGGAGCACTGGTCGTGAGAGCATGCACCTGCCCTCCATAAGCTCCTTCCCTTTGACCTTGTCCTTGCTTCTTCGGGCACTATTTAGAAAAGTGTCTGACCTCTCCACAACTAAAGAAGGCATTCTTCCTTCTTTTGCAGTCCCTTACCAAGTGACCCTTGCATCTGTAATTATGGCACTTCCTCTTATCCTTAGTCTTGTCATTCTTTCTTCCCTTCTTTTGTAGTTTTTTTTGTTATTGTCCCTTCTTGGACCAAATTTTTTTATTCTTTGTTTCCTCCACCTTGGTTTCCTTCTTTTCAGCTTTATCTTCCTCATGCATTAATGTCATATCAACAAGCCTTCCAAAAGTTGCTCCCATTGGAATATGAGACATTGCTAACCTATGAAGGAGTTCATGTAGTCCTTTAGCAAACCGCAAAGCTTTCTTATGCGGAGTATCCACTATCTCCAACCCAAACCTCGCTAGTTTGTCGAATTTGTTAACATACTCTTTAACGGTCATGCCACCTTGCTTGAGTGTCAGAAATCTTTCCATTTGCATGCTTTTCTCATCTTTACAAATAAACTTCATTTCAAACCTTTGCCGAAAATCATCCCAAGTCTCCATTGGACGCCATGCTTGTGTCACTTCGCACCAAAATGAAGCCTCGTCTTTTAGTAGCCAAACGGCTAACTGAATCTTCCTACAATCTTCCACTTCGAAATTTCCAAATAAGTCCTCCATTTCTTTGAGCCAATTCCATGCCTCTACGAAAATTTTGGTTCCTCGGAATGGCTTTCCACCCATAGCACAGAAATCTTTGCAAATCTTAGTGAAATTATCTTCTCACGGTGGATGAGGATGAGGAATGGCGGGTGCAGCTGGGAGAGGAACGTCAGCTTGGCCGCCGGCAGGCGCCATGGCCTCTAGATACCTACAGAACCAGCCTGGTATCGTAACACCCTCAGGAATATTAGGTTCCCTAGACATGCTGAAAGAAAAGGAAAAAGGTATTCAAACAGAGAATTAGAAGATATTACACATGGCTTTGGGGACTATGTTTTCAAAACGGACTTTTCTTTCGAAAATGCTTTCTTTTAAAACCTTTTTGAAAATAATTTTCAAAATCTTTTATCCGATCTAGTAACCTTCATCTTTGATACCAAGTGTGACACCCTACGTCCGGTAATGTCACTCGTTAATAGAATGCATTATGTTTCGTGAAGCGTTATAGGTAAACAGAAACAGAAATATTACAAGACAGATTTAAAATAGCAGCGTAATGTATAACTTTATTAATCATAGAGCATAATAGTTCAAAACATGGTTACATCATATGTCTGAAATGCATAAAACCTGATACAACATTAAAATTTCTGTCTTGTACTCAAAACATCAGAGTACAGTAATAAAGAAAGCATAATCCCTAAAACATAGCCATAGTAGAGAGTTATGAAATCAAGCAATACATTTAAGCAGCTCCAAGCAAGATGAAAGCAGAATCCTTATCAAGCTTGAGTATTCCCACCTTGAGAACCTGAGGGGATTGGAAGAGAAAGAAGAGGAAACAAAATGGGTTAGACATAATGTCTGGCGAGTCCTGTTACTTTTAGCATATAAATAAGTAAAAGATTCGTGATAGGCATATAAAGTGGATAAGAGAGATAACATCATAAAAGGAAAGTATGACAAGGTAAATAGGATAAACATGATAGGATATTTTGCGCTTCTCCAATGCTTTCTTTTTCTCTCTCTGCACCAATACTAGTATAACCAGAATGAGATGATCCCAACTACTATAAGATGGTAGACTTAGGCGTATTTCAAGTGAGAGATTTAACCACATACAATCAATAGGCAGCCCAGCATACCGGAGTTATCCCTAAGGATAATAATGGGCTCTGAAACATACCAGAGTCTAGATGTACCCAAATTACTACCCAATCGATCGTCACCCTACTTCGTAGATACCCTGTGCTGGCCCCATAGTAGGATGTATCAATTCCTAAAGTGGAAACCCTTCGTTTTCAGGATGTGCACAATCATATCTACAGGTGTCACAACGTCTAAACCTCCTCTGTCGGACCCAAGCATGCATATGTCCCTATCGGAGTGCACCACCCACACCGTCGCCCCTAGGAATAGATCTCTTACAATAAGCTCAGCAAGCATGCCCCGACTCCGACCTTGTTCGGAGTACTCATTTGATACCTATATATGGGTTACTGACTTAAACGGGTCCCCCACACAAGAATATACAAGCTTCCCCCTGCGCTTGCATCCCCAGTAGGTTTTCCACAGGTTATGCCATACTAGAGTAAAAGATTTGCATAACCCCACAGGTTAAGTTTGTGGGCCTATATATAAATATTACCCAGCAGCCCATGATATACTTAACACTCCTACTGTATCAAACAAATTCACTTAACACCTATCAAGTTATCATGTTCATTCATTCCCTATGTATTCAACCAGGTTAAGTATTCATTACCATTTATTCATATATGTTTATAATGTGCTAGACCTCCCACATTAAGACTACAACTTGTGGATGATGGATATGCCGGCCGGTTCCGGGCAGACTTCTTCCACAAGTCGGGCCTAATCTCGTGTCTTAGCACATCTCGTATTTGTGCACTTAAACTCCTCACATTAGATTTACCACTTGTGGTCGCTGGATATGCCGGTCGGTTCCGGACATAATTCCACCACAAGTGTAATCTAACCTCGTGTCTAAGTGTAATGACCCGCATTGTCGGGGGTATTATAATTTATTTATTTAATTATATATATCGTGATGTAGTGAATTAAATAGAGATTTAATTAAATAATATGGAATATTTAGTTAAATTAAATAATTAAATAATATATTTAATTCTGAAATAATCAAAAATATTGGGAATCACAATATTCTGTGAACGGGGTCGTCCCTTAGATTTAATTCAGCTTAGAGTTGAATTATATTGACGAATATATTCAATCGACGACAGTTTGAACGTAGAATTATAATATAATTAAAATAGAGCTTGAAATGGCGCGGTAGTTCGCTATTTGGCGATTTGAACTTCAACTGAATATACAGGGTTTGTTTTAAATCGGATTTCTGTGAAACAAGAAACATGTGGAGCTGGTGGAGTATATCTTTCTAGTGGAAGAGAAAAATCGGGATTTCGTCGTGTAGATTTTGATTTATGTCCAAATCAAATTTTAGAAAAGTCGCTGTGGAATTCCTTTATATTTTGCAACGCTTTATTTACGTTATAAAAGGGTTTTCGTTATAAATTGAATATCGAGATAATCTGGAATCTGAAATATCAAGCTGTAAATTCTGATATGATATTACGGAGCTGTACGATATCATATGTGAAGATATACGATAATATAAATTTATTTATATTTAATTTAATTATATTTAAATATATTTATATATTTAAATGGGTCATCCAGAGCTTTAAAAATAGCCGGTTTTGCAAACGAAGTCGGAATTCGACGAAACTAATTTTGTTGGATCCGCAATGTCAAATTTTTGCTACATGTCAGTTTCCATGATTTTTAGAGTCACTGTGTGGCCGTACGGGTTTTTAGAGTGAAAAACAGTCAATGTTTTAATGGTTAAAAATACATTGTGTGAGCAAACGGAGTTGGAATTCGACGAAACCAGTTTCGTTGGGACCGTAATGTCAAACTCTAGCTACATGTCCAGTTTCGTGATTTCTGGATATCATGGGTGATCATAGGAATTTTTAAACAAGAAATACATATAGGAGTTGATTAAAATAGAATATAAAATATTATATTACCCTATATATATATACTCCCCAACACTCTCCTTAAAACCTAACTTACTTTTCCTCTTCGCAGAAAAGTGAGCCGCCACCAGTATAAACATTCGCCACTTCCAAAAATCAAAATAAAATCGAAAGGAAATCCAAAAATCATGAAACAATTTTATCTAGACTCTTTGAATCCCCCTCTTCGCGTTAATATAACTTTGGCTGAGCTCGATGCACTCTCTGGGTCATGACGCGGGTTCCAGCAAAGACTAGGGTTGAGTAAATTGATGTTATGATGCATCGTTTTTGATTGTTAATGTTGGATTTGGGTTTCTGAAGGGATAAGGAGACTGTGGTGATTTTTGTGTGGAATTTCATGATATAAAATGTCGATGGTCTCAGGCAGTCGTCGAAGTTGCCGAGGATGACGGAATGCGCAGATGCAGTTCGAAACTGTGAGGAGAATGAAGGAGGATACAGGTTTACTGGAGGGGTTTGATTCTTTGGAGACTGCGGGTTAGCAATGAAAGGGGAAATACGATGGTTGTTTTCAGAGAAGGGTGATGATCTCGAACTAGAGAGGGTTGGTTGTGTTCGATCCGAGAAAAGGAATGATGGCAGCGGGTTTAAGCTTGCAGGGGATTGTTTGTACGTGGTTTTAGCTGAGGATTTTTTTTGTGTATGTGCTTTGACAATCCGTGAAGAAGAAATGGTTTTGTGGCATCTGTACGTAACAGAAGCGTATGAGCTTTGTTTGAAATATATGGATGCTGATGGTTTTGATCCATGGAGAGTTGAAGGTGGTTGAATGGAAGTCCACGGCTGCGTTGGGTAATGAAGTGCGGTGGGATCTTAAAAACGTGAAATGATGACGGTTGTATGTACATGGAGGGGGCTCGGTTCGTTCCTTTTGGGAGAGAAGAAAATGTGAGACCGGGTTAAAACGTTCGTGGGCCAAGAAAATTACAAGGGGTGAGGCCCAGATTCAAAGAGCGTAAGGAAAGAAAAGGGGCTAAGCCCGGTTAGAAGAAATGGAAACATGCGGGTACGTTGAGATGGGCCATTTGAGAATGGAATTGAGAACCGACGGTCATGTTGCAATGATGCGGACATAGGCTACTTTACAAAGCTGGTTCGGAAACAATTGGAGTTCGTTTGAATTTATGGCGAAATAAATTGTCCGTCGTAGTCAAATAAACACAAACCGTTATTTAACGATTAACGCGCCAATGTGAGTAAAACTCACCAACTCTGAATATTTCTATTTTTACAGTGTATTCTTAGAACTGTTAAATATTGTCTGTTTGATTGTGTGTTGACTGTTTGATTGAACTGCTAGTCAGTTAGTGGAAATTATATATATATATATATATATATATATATATATATGTATATATACCGTTAGATATTTATATGTTGATTCTGCTATCAGAATATTTCATATCGAACTGAAAGTGATATTGATTATACTGTTTAACATCTGTGATGCAGGAAAATAGGTTGGAGGAATCCAACTAGATTCCTCAACATTTATTTTGCTGTTATTCATATATTTTGATATATGGTGTGATATATAATCTGCAGTTGATTTTGTGTGTTGGACGATATTTATCATTGTTATATGGTATGTTAAATACCATAAGAAATACCAGAAGGTAGAAAGGAGGTTTTCAAAGTATATTTTGAAAAAAAATTATTTATATAAAATCAATGGGTTTTATATATATAAGGAAAGAAAGATTTTATAAAAGGAAATAAAATTTATAAAATCAAAGGGGTTAAAAAGAGATATATTTAAAATCAAATATAAAGGAAATATATTTGAAAGCAAGTTAAAAGGAATTATTTTTTTAGGGAATAAATAAAGAGTTAAAAGGAATTATTTATTTAGGAAATAAATAAAGAGTTAAATGAATTTATTTATTTAGGAAATAAATAAAAGTAAAAGGGTTTATTTATTTAGGAAATAAATAAAGATTTAAGGAGATATTTATTTGTTAAATAAATAGGATTTAATCAAAGGGATATTTATTGGATAAATAAATAGGATTAAACAAAAGGGATATTTATTGGATAAATAAATAGAGCTAAATCAGAAGAATATTTAGAAGATGAATAGAAAATGGAAATCTGTTTTTAATAGATAAATAGAAAGGATTAATTTATAAATAATAGTTTATAAATTAAATAAATATTTATCATTTGATAAATGAAATATATAAGTCTGAACTTGTATAGAGGAGAGATATTGTTTTCAACACCGATAGTTTAAATAGAATATGTACCCAACACTTGTGTAAGTGAAGTAACATTATTAAAGAGGACATTTATAAAGTGAAGAACCGTTACTAAAAGTAAATCTTTATAAATGAATAAACGTTATCAAATAGGAGTTATTCGAATAGGAGAAATCGATTAGAGTTAACCTGTTAGAGTTAATCGAATTGGTTATTCGAATAGAGTTAAATAAATAAGAGTGATTCGAATTAGTTATTCGAATAGAGTTAAACACAAAGGAGTTATCGATTAGTTAAATCGAAAGGAGTTATCGATTAGTTAAATCGAAAGGAGTTATCGAATTTAGTTATTCGAAAATGAGTTATCGATTTGTTAAATTGAAAGGGAAGATTATCGAATATCGTTTATTCGAGAGGAGATTATCGAATATAGTTTATTCGAAGGAGTTATCGATTATTAGTTAATCGAAGAGAGTTATAGAATATTAGTTAAATCGAAGGAGTTATCGAATATAGTTAATTCGATGGAGTTAATCGATTAGAGTTAAATCAAATGAGTTGATCGAATATAGTTTATTCGAATAGAGAAAAGGAGTTGATCGAATATAGTTTATTCAAATAGAGAAAAGGAGTTAGTCGAATATAATTTATTCGAATAGAGTAAATGAGTTAATTGAATATAGTTTATTCGAATAGAGTTAGAGGAGTTATCGAATATAGTTTATTCGACAGGAGTTAAGTGAATTAGTTAAGTTAAACTAAGTGAATTGGTTAAGTTAACCAAAGTGAATTAGTCGAGTTAATCAAAGTGATTAGTTCAGTTAATCGAGATAAGTAAATCATGTTAGGTTAATCGAGTTGAATTAGTCAGTCGAGTTAATAAATTGAGTTAGTCAAACCAAGTAAAACCAGTTAGAGTTAATTAATTAAGGTTAACCAGTTAGAGTTGATCGGTTAGAATTAACCAGTTAGAGTTAATCAATCAGAGTTAATCAAAAAGAGTTAAGTAAAATTAGAGCTGACTAGAGATTAGTAAATTTAATGGTTTTCTAAGTGCCCATCTGATGTTGGTTTCGGCCTTCGGGATTTATACTTAGGGGATTGTTCTCATACTAGTTTACAGTCAGGGACTGATAGTTGGGGAAGAGTAGTGATTTGTAAATAAGCAGATGGAAACGTTTTCCAGTGTTAATAACATATATTTTCTAAACATAGAAAATAAGGCAATGTGAATATATATATATATATGTTGATGATTGATCGATATAATTTCCATCTGGAAATAATATCGTTGTTTGCACACTTGTTTTTCTTTGATAGTTAAATCACAGACTATCGGAGTTTTGACCATTTTAACGTTGTTAATATGGAGAGACCGGTTGGATTATTATCCAAAGAACCACTCTGTATTTGCATAACCATTGCGAATCATTTATGCCAAAGATAATTGAAGACGGAGTAAAGTGCAAGGGTTGTTGTATAAGTCTTAGATAACAGTGACTAAGATGGGTATACTGAATAGTGCCTTCGGTTTGTCCAGTCCCAGGACAACTTGTATGGATGAAGGTCTGATAGAGTATATCCAATGGATCGCGTAAGTTGATCCCTTTAAACGTATATACATTGGTGGCGGAGGAATTCGTTTCTCTTAGCTGTATACCCGTGTTATTTTTGGATAAGTCAATTTGTGATTTGGCGGGTATGACGATGTGACATTCTAAGTGAATGAGGATGACTTGTATGGATGAATGTCTGACGGAGTATTTCCAGAAAGGTCACGTACATTGATTTCTTCAACCGTACCAAGAGTGGAAGCGGAGAAGGAAACTCCTTTAGCTAACACGTAATGTACAGTTGTAGATGTCAATCAGTGATTTTCGATGGATCTGACAATGTGGCATTCAAAGTGAATCTGATGTGATGATGAAGCGTAACCTCAAGCCTCATCAACCGGTAAATGACAGAAATCGGGCAGGCAGCATGGCTATGTAGGTCGCACCTATTAGGGTGTATAATCACCTGATCTAGAGTTTCATTTACTTCTATAAAATCTATTGTTGATGCTGTCCCATTCGGGAAACGGTTGCTGATCCCAACCGTTGGTGATATACATTCGATACACTCAAGCGAAATGAGTGGTCGGTCATGTGTGGTCGGGTTGCAAGATGTTCTTGTTGAACCCAGTCTATTCCCCTCTAGAGGTACACTAGCGAAACGTGGTTCCATACCTTGTCATAGTTGGAAATCCATTACCCAATACGTTCTTGCGGTTTTGATTGTACACTATATATGTAGAACGTGAGATGAAAGCATTTCTGCTAGATGATTATTATATTGTGGTTGATAGACATTATTATAATATCAAAAGGTTTTTGATATAAAGATATTTTGGATTCTCATAAGGGAAAAACCCATTCCGTTATACGGTGTGGTCTTATGAGATATCGTTTACTTGTTCAAACCGTTTTCAACTGTTTTACTCATACCAGTCCCATGACTGACCCGGAGTTTATTTTGTTTTGTTCTACCTAAACTCTTGGGTGCCTAAATTTGTACGGGCAGTCAAGTAGTCGGGATTTACAGATATACTTGGAGAGCTGGAGCAGGAGGCTTCTGGATCATATAGCTATAGTTTATTTCCGCTGTGTTGTAAGTGTTGTACTCTGATTAGTGCTATTGTATACATAACTGTTATATTTCAAAGTTATGTTATATATTATATGTTATTCGTTCCGCTGTGAGGTTCGTGTTACTCTGATGTTGTGTTCTTCTTCTTCTTCTTCTTCTATTCTAAGTTTCTATCTTATCTATTCTCACCCTCTAATTTCTTTCATTAATTACCGGGATTTTTCGATGTTTTGGTTATTGACATCGAGCTTATGTCGATAACCAAAGCCGCTCAAAATCCGGGTCGTTACAGTTGGTATCAGAGCTTAAGTTAAGAATTACCTTGGCTCTGTGGCGTGACTCGGTAGAGATAGGGTTAGTAATACCCTGGATTGAGTTTGAGTGTATATATATGAGTGAACGTATTTGTATTTGATATAAAAATTTGTTTTATATTGTGGAGATTCATTGATTGAGTAGTTATGAATTCTGGTCGATCAGTTTGATCCACTGTATCGGTAGGGGTTTATAAACACTTGAATACGATGGACCGACACAGTATGGATATGTGATATATTATCATATATAGGTTGTAATTATAATCAGATAAGATTATAAAATGTGAAATGGTTATATATAACCAATCAGAATTTATACAAGTGAATCATATGCAATTGAAATGAATTAAATCTGAATTTAGATCAGAATTGGAATTTAAAATCCCAAAAATGGGAAAGGTGTTTGTAAATGAATATGTATTTAATATATGTGAATTTTAAGATCCTGGGAGATTTTAACTTTGTTTACAACATTGTAAAAGGATATTTAGAATTGATTTCAAAGTGGAAATGTTTAAAAATGGGTTTTGAAAGTGCTATATAGTATTGAACTCACTTCGGTAGCTGGAAAATAGATTCCGATGTTGATCATGACATCATCGGTGTTCATTTTCGAGTATGTAAGTGACGGATTACTACCAAGGATTTTGTTTTGAATTTGTTTTGGGAAAACCAGTTGTGTTGAATTTCAAAAAGGAAAATTTGTTTTTTGAAAGAGGTAAACTGTTTAAAAAAAACTTCCAGGAAGAAAAGGTTGTTTGAATTTAAACAAATTAAAGTAGAATTTGTAAAAGCCAATAGAAATTGAGATTGAATTAAAAGCCAGTTAAGTGAAAATCATATTGAAATAGATTGGTGTCGAGTAGAATTAGACTTGATTAGAGATAATCTGAATTAAAATGGACTGGTGAGTTAAGAATTGAAATTGGTGAAAGCGAATTTGAAATTGAAATAAAGCCAGTTCAGTGGGAATTGAATGATTGGTAGGTTAAGTGTTTGGAATCGAGGATGGAACTCGAATTGGAAATGTTATTGTGGTTTGGATATAAGCGAATAATTGATTGGGATAACATTGGTGTATGTTGGATTGACAACAGGTAAAGTGATAAAGTTGATATGCCCGACAAAAAGGTACAAGTTTATATTTGATATAAGCATGAGATTTATGAGCCGAATTGGCAAGCCGCTTGGCTGTTTGATTTTCTTTTGGGTTGGAGAAGGTCTAGAGAGGCGAGTTGGAGTTTTACCGATAGGGCTGTACAAAGGAGGTTATGGCGAATTTTTCCGAAAATTTAAAGTGTTAGAAAATTTTCAGAATTTTTGAAAATTTTAGTTAGTCGGAATGAATAAATATTTTAGTCGATATTAATTGGTTCAGTTGAAATCAGAGATAAGGGGTAACAGATAAGCTTTTAACAAATAGATAGGGTCGTCCTCTAACTTAGCAATTTCGAGGACGAAATTATTTTAAGTGGGGAAGAATGTAATGACCCGCATTGTCGGGGGTATTATAATTAATTTATTTAATTATATATATCGTGATGTAGTGGATTAAATAGAGGTTTAATTAAATAATATGGAATATTTAGTTAAATTAAATAATTAAATAATATATTTAATTCAAAAATAATAAAAAATATTGGGAATCACAATATTCTGTGAACGGGGTCGTCCCTTAGATTTAATTCAGCTTAGAGTTGAATTATATTGACGAATATATTCAATCGACGATAGTTTGAACGTAGAATTATAATATAATTAAAATAGAGCTTGAAATGGCACGGCAGTTCGCTATTTAGCGATTTGAACTTCAACTGAATATACAGGGTTCGTTTTAAATCGGATTTCTGTGAAACAAGAAACGTGTGGAGCTGGTGGAGTATATCTTTCTAGTGGAAGAGAAAAATCGGGATTTCGTCGTGTAGATTTTGATTTATGTCCAAATCAAATTTCAGAAAAGTCGCTGTGGAATTCCTTTATATTTTTCAACGCTTTATTTACGTTATAAAAGGGGTTTCGTTATAAATTGAATATCGAGATAATCTGGAATCTGAAATATCAAGCTGTAAATTCTGATATGATATTATGGAGCTGTACGATATCATATGTGAAGATATACGATAATATAAATTTATTTATATTTAATTTAATTATATTTAAATATATTTATAAATTTAAATGGGTCATCCAGAGCTTTAAAAATAGCCGGTTTTGCAAACGAAGTTGGAATTCGACGAAACTAATTTTGTTGGATCCACAATGTCAAATTTTTGCTAGATGTCAGTTTCCATGATTTTTAGAGTCACTGTGTGGCCGTACGGGTTTTTAGAGTGAAAAACAGTCAATGTTTTAACGGTTAAAAATACGTTGTGTGAGCAAACGGAGTCGGAATTCGACGAAACCAGTTTCGTTGGGACCGTAATGTCGAACTCTAGCTACATGTCCAGTTTCGTGATTTCTGGATATCATGGGTGATCATAGGAATTTTTAAACAAGAAATACATATAGGAGTTGATTAAAATAGAATATAAAATATTATATTACCCTATATATATATACTCCCCAACACTCTCCTTAAAACCTAATTTACTTTTCCTCTTCGCAGAAAAGTGAGCCGCCACCAGTATAAACATTCGCCACTTCCAAAAATCAAAATAAAATCGATAGGAAATCCAAAAATCATGAAACAATTTTATCTAGACTCTTTGAATCCCCCTCTTCGCGTTAATATAACTTTGGCTGAGCTCGATGCACTCTCTGGGTCATGACGCGGGTTCCAGCAAAGACTAGGGTTGAGTAAATTGATGTTATGATGCATCGTTTTTTATTGTTAATGTTGGATTTGGGTTTCTGAAGGGATAAGGAGACTATGGTGATTTTTGTGTGGAATTTCATGATATAAAATGTCGATGGTCTCAGGCAGTCGTCGAAGTTGCTGAGGATGACGGAATGCGCAGATGCAGTTCGAAACTGTGAGGAGAATGAAGGAGGATACGGGTTTACTGGAGGGGTTTGATTCTTTGGAGACTGCGGGTTAGCAATGAAAGGGGAAATACGATGGTTGTTTTCAGAGAAGGGTGATGATCTCGAACTAGAGAGGGTTGGTTGTGTTCGATCCGAGAAAAGGAATGATGGCAGCGGGTTTAAGCTTGAAGGGGATTGTTTGTACGTGGTTTTAGCTGAGGATTTTTTTGTGTATGTGCTTTGACAATCCGTGAAGAAGAAATGGTTTTGTGGCATCTGTACGTAACAGAAGGGTATGAGCTTTGTTTGAAATATATGGATGCTGATGGTTTTGATCCATGGAGAGTTGAAGGTGGTTGAATGGAAGTCCACGGCTGCGTTGGGTAATGAAGTGCGGTAGGATCTTAAAAACGTGAAATGATGACGGTTGTATGTACATGGAGGGGGCTCGGTTCGTTCCTTTTGGGAGAGAAGAAAATGTGAGACCGGGTTAAAAAGTTCGTGGGCCAAGAAAATTACAAGGGGTGAGGCCCAGATTCAAAGAGGGTAAGGAAAGAAAAGGGGCTAAGCCCGGTTAGAAGAAATGGAAACATGCGGGTACGTTGAGATGGGCCATTTGAGAATGGAATTGAGAACCGACGGTCATGTTGGAATGATGCGGACATAGGCTACTTTACAAAGCAGGTTCGGAAACCATTGGAGCTCGTTTGAATTTATGGCGAAATAAATTGTCCGTCGCAGTCAAATAAACGCAAACCGTTATTTAACAATTAACGCGCCAATGTGAGTAAAACTCACCAACTCTGAATATTTCTATTTTTACAGTGTATTCTTAGAACTATTAAATATTGTCTGTTTGATTGTGTGTTGACTGTTTGATTGAACTGCTAGTCAGTTAGTGGAAATTATATATATATATATATATATGTATATATATATACTGTTAGATATTTATATGTTGATTCTGCTATCAGAATATTTCATATCGAACTGAAAGTGATATTGATTATACTGTTTAACATCTGTGATGCAGGAAAACAGGTTGGAGGAATCCAACTGGATTCCTCAACATTTATTTTGCTGTTATTCATATATTTTGATATATGGTGTGATATATAATCTGCTGTTGATTTTGTGTGTTGGACGATATTTATCGTTGTTATATGGTATGTTAAATACCATAAGAAATACCAGAAGGTAGAAAGGAGGTTTTCAAAGTATATTTTGAAAAAAAATTATTTATATAAAATCAATGGGTTTTATATATATAAGGAAAGAAAGATTTTATAAAAGGAAATAAAATTTATAAAATCAAAAGGGTTAAAAAGAGATATATTTGAAATCAAATATAAAGGAAATGTATTTGAAAGCAAGTTAAGAGGAATTATTTATTTAGGGAATAAATAAAGAGTTAAAAGGAATTATTTATTTAGGGAATAAATAAAGAGTTAAAAGAATTTATTTATTTAGGAAATAAATAAAAGTAAAAGGGTTATTTATTTAGGAAATAAATAAAGATTTAAGGAGATATTTATTTGTTAAATAAATAGGATTTAATTAAAGGGATATTTATTGGATAAATAAATAGGATTAAACAAAAGGGATATTTATTGGATAAATAAATAGAGCTAAATCAGAAGAATATTTAGAAGATGAATAGAAAATGGAAATCTGTTTTTAACAGATAAATAGAAAGGATTAATTTATAAATAATAGTTTATAAATTAAATAAATATTTATCATTTGATAAATGAAATATATAAGTCTGAACTTGTATAGAGGAGAGATATTGGTTTCAACACCGATAGTTTAAATAGAATATGTACCCAACACTTGTATAAGTGAAGTAACATTATTAAAGAGGACATTTATAAAGTGAAGAACCATTACTAAAAGTAAATCTTTATAAATGAATAAACGTTATCAAATAGGAGTTATTCGAATAGGAGAAATCGATTAGAGTTAACCAGTTAGAGTTAATCGAATTAGTTATTCGAATAGAGTTAAATAAATAAGAGTGATTCGAATTAGTTATTCGAATAGAGTTAAACACAAAGGAGTTATCTATTAGTTAAATCGAAAGGAGTTATCGATTAGTTAAATCGAAAGGAGTTATCGAATTTAGTTATTTGAAAAGGAGTTATCGATTTATTAAATCGAAAGGGAAGATTATCGAATATCGTTTATTCGAGAGGAGATTATCGAATATAGTTTATTCGAAGGAGTTATCGATTATTAGTTAATCGAAGTGAGTTATAGAATATTAGTTAAATCGAAGGAGTTATCGAATATAGTTAATTCGATGGAGTTAATCGATTAGAGTTAAATCAAATGAGTTGATCAAATATAGTTTATTCGAATAGAGAAAAGGAGTTGATCGAATATAGTTTATTCGAATAGAGAAAAGGATTTAATCGAATATAGTTTATTCGAATAGAGTGAATGAGTTAATCGAATATAGTTTATTCGAATAGAGTTAGAGGAGTTATCGAATATAGTTTATTCGATAGGAGTTAAGTGAATTTGTTAAGTTAAACTAAGTGAATTAGTTAAGTGAATTGGTTAAGTTAACCAAAGTGAATTAGTCGAGTTAATCAAAGTGATTAGTTCAGTTAATCGAGATAAGTAAATCAAGTTAGGTTAATCGAGTTGAATTAGTCAGTCGAGTTAATAAATTGAGTTAGTCAAACCAGGTAAAACCAGTTAGAGTTAATTAATTAAGGTTGACCAGTTAGAGTTGATCGGTTAGAATTAACCAGTTAGAGTTAATCAATCAGAGTTAATCAAATAGAGTTAAGTAAAATTAGAACTGACTAGAGATTAGTAAATTGAGTGGTTTTCTAAGTGCCCATCTGATGTTGATTTCGGCCTTCGGGATTTATACTTAGGGGATTGTTCTCATACTAGTTTACAGTCAGGGACTGATAGTTGGGGAAGTGTAGTGATTTGTAAATAAGCAGATGGAAACGTTTTCCAGTGTTAATAACATATATTTTCTAAACATAGAAAATAAGGCAATGTGAATATATATATATATAGATATATGTTGATGATTGATCGATATAATTTCCATCTGGAAATAATATCGTTGTTTGCACACTTGTTTTTCTTTGATAGTTAAATCACAGACTATAGGAGTTTTGACCATTTTAACGTTGTTAATATGGAGAGACCGGTTGGATTATTATCCAAAGAACCACTCTGTATTGGCATAAGCATTGCGAATCATTTATGCCAAAGATAATTGAAGACGGAGTAAAGTGCAAGGGCTGTTGTATAAGTCTTAGATAACAGTGACTAAGATGGGTATACTGAATAGTGCCTTCGGTTTGTCCAGTCCCCGGACAACTTGTATGGATGAAGGTCTGACAGAGTATATCCAATGGATCGCGTAAGTTGATCCCTTCAAACGTATATACGTTGGTGGCGGAGGAATTCGTTTCTCTTAGCTGTATACCCGTGTTAATTTTGGATAAGTCAATTTGTGATTTGGCGGGTATGACGATGTGACATTCTAAGTGAATGAGGATGACTTGTATGGATGAATGTCTGACGGAGTATTTCCAGAAAGGTCACGTACATTGATTTCTTCAACCGTACCAAGAGTGGAAGCGGAGAAGGAAACTTCTTTAGCTAACACGTAATGTACTGTTGTAGATGTCAATTAGTGATGTTCGATGGATCTGACAATGTGGCATTCAAAGTGAATCTGATGTGATGATGAAGCGTAACCTCAAGCCTCATCAACCGGTAAATGACAGAAATCGGGCAGGCAGCATGGCTATGTAGGTCGCACCT
The DNA here is from genome assembly GCA_030737875.1 of Allium sativum. Classification (NCBI taxonomy): domain Eukaryota; kingdom Viridiplantae; phylum Streptophyta; class Magnoliopsida; order Asparagales; family Amaryllidaceae; genus Allium; species Allium sativum. Next base: position 959,468,497 of record CM060918.1, read on the forward strand.
ATTAGGGTGTATAATCACCTGATCTAGAGTTTCATTTACTTCTATAAAATCTATTGTTGATGCTGTCCCATTCGGGAAACGGTTGCTGATCCCAACCGTTGGTGATATACATTCGATACACTCAAGCGAAATGAGTGGTCGGTCATGTGTGGCCGGGTTGCAAGATGTTCTTGTTGAACCCAGTGTATTCCTCTCTAGAGGTACACTAGCGAAAGGTGGTTCCATACCTTGTCATAGTTGGAAATCCATTACCCAATACGTGCTTGCGGTTTTGATTGTACACTATATATGTAGAACGTGAGATGAAAGTGTTTCTGCTAGATGATTATTATATTGTGGTTGATAGACATTATTATAATATCAAAATGTTTTTGATATATAGATATTTTGGATTCTCATAAGGGAAAAACCCGTTCCGTTATACGGCGTGGTCTTCTGAGATATCGTTTACTTGTTCAAACCGTTTTAAACTGGCTTACTCGTACCAGTCCCATGACTGACCCGGAGTTTATTTTGTTTTGTTCTACCTAAACTCTTGGGTGCCTAAATTTGTACGGGCAGTCAAGTAGTCGGGATTTACAGAAATACTTGGAGAGCTAGAGAAGGAGGCTTCTGGATCATATAGCTATAGTTTATTTCCGCTGTGTTGTAAGTGTTGTACTCTGATAAATGCTATTGTATACATAACTGTTATATTTCAAAGTTCTGTTATATATTATATGTTATTCGTTCCGCTGTGAGGTTCGTGTTACTCTGATGTTGTGTTCTTCTTATTCTTCTATTCTAAGTTTCTATCTTATCTATTCTCACCCTCTAATTTCTTTCATTAATTACCGGGATTTTTCGATGTTTTGGTTATCGACATCGAGCTTATGTCGATAACCAAAGCCGCTCAAAATCCGGGTCGTTACACTAAGCGTGGTTACAGTTTCTAACTACTATAATTCTAGGCATTTTGCTTATTAACCAATTATTCCTATGTCATTATAGGTTTCCATGCCCCTTTCCCTAAGTTATGTTCATAATGAACCATATACCCTAAATTAAGGTCTTTGATCACAATTTGATTTATGCCCCCAAATTCATATATTTCATTCAAGTTATGCCCAAATTTCCAATTACAAGTTATGTATTAATTTTACCGTTTTCCCCTTGTTTCCAATTTAACACGTTCGCATATTTCAGCGGCATGCCTAGGCTCAAAGGTAGCCTGGCTATAAAAATAAAAAGGAAAAGATGAAGGGAAGAGGACAGAAATGATCACACTAGCAAGATTGACATATAATGGCAGAAATAAGCATAAACATATAGTCGCATAATTGCTAGATTGGCATATAGGAACAGATCCGACGAACATGTGACGATAGAATTGATTCTAACATAATAGGGGCATAATAAATAGGCATGATAAGATCAAAACAATGAATTAGATATCCAACTAATAACAGATCTAATGTAGCCACAAACATAATAGGAACGGGAGTGATGTGGTCTAAACAGTGAATTAGATCTATAAACAATGGCAGATCTGACGTGATAAATAAGTATAAACTTAGATCTAGTTCATAGTCATGTCAGAATAACTTAGTACATAGGTTATAGCAGATCTGATATGATTCAAATAGTCACAGGCTTAGATCCAAGTTATAGTCATGTCAAGATTAACCGTTAAGTGTTTAGATCTAAAAATAACGTAGATTCACTATGATTAGATCTAGAAAATAGAAGAAAGATTTTAGACGTTGAACCACAGATCTCTACACTTGAATAACTCTAATTGATTGTTGAAGAAGAAAAGGACTTGATTTAATCTGGACAGAGGCATCATCTAGTTCTCCGTTGTTTTAGATTGAATGAAACAGTGGACTTAGGGTCTTATTTGTAGCCTAAAATCAACGAATTTGGTCAAGAAAGGCGTCCATATTCAAAAACAGGTATTCTGCCCTGGATCTAACAAGGGGGGTCAACCCCCTCCTTATGGGGTCGACCCAGGGGTCGAAACCCCCTCGGCGGAATTTTTCCCACTCCCCTTTTTCTGCGATTTTGAACTAATTTGAACTGATTTTGGATTGTTCTACATATATATATATATAATTCTCTTGCGCATATATAAATTTCAAACCTTAATAACTTCTTCATATGGTGTCCGTTTTACGCAAACCAGTTGTCTATCTTGAGAAGAATTTCAAGACGAACGCAATGGCGTTGTCCGTTTCACTTAGTTCTAAATATTGATTTAATTATCTTTAATTTTTCATTTTTAGTGTTTTAAAATTACGGGGTGTTACAATGTCCTTACATGTTGTAATGGAGGAAGCCGTGTAAGAAGAGAGGAAAAAGTCCTTTTGAAATGTTGTGTCTCCATGTATTTATAGCCGTGGGAAGGCTTTAACGGTGATTGAGTCGAATGTGACACATGGAAGGCATTGAGAGGATCTCGGGGTCACAGTGGACTAAGTGGAGAAGGCCTCCCAAATTCGTGGGTAACAGACGATCTACATATGTTCGAGAATAGTGTGCCTTGAAAATATGTCAAAGTACATGTGCAGAAACAGTTCCATGCGGGTCGGTTTGGGTAGACGCCTTCGATCCAAACTGAAGAGGCTGAAATGTTGAAGTATTTTGGTGCATGGTTGATTTCAGGTTGAGTGAGATTCAACCCATGAGTTGGACCTAGTCATGTGATAAGTTAGTGAAGTGAAGATGATGTCCATTCGAACCTAGGGTTTGACCTAAGCAGAGACCATGCATGCAAAATCAAACTTCTTTGATGATGCTCAGTCACTTCATCCAAGTGATTACCAATCTATGTAAATTTATACTCAAGTCCTGAGTAATTCTCCTAGTAGAATATTTCTGCATATTTTACTGAACTGGCGTATGTTTCAAACGGTAAGACCGTTTAGGGCAAAAGAAAGTTGTACCTGAAGCTAACTCAGATAGATACAAGAGTTATGGTGCATAGCACCATAGCACATGTTTTTAAGCCCAAAAGAGGTCAACTTAAAGGGCTTTCGGGCCCTTTAATGTTTGCATTGCGACTTCGCTTTGTGTTTGCTGATGATGTTCTCAATGCTTGAGCACGTTGCTAACCAGAAACTTAGCATGTGACAACTTTGACCAGAAACCATGTCAACATATATAAAACTGTAAATAAACATCTATCAACCACGAAACAACCATAGTAATCATAGGCAATCAATATATAATCAGATAACGATTATAATAACTTTCCAAGTTAAAATTTAAGAAATTTCTCACCTTGGTGGTTGATCGTTGCAATAACGATTATTTTTAATTAAATTAAATAGCCGTTTAACTCAACCAAAATCCCAACTAGCTCTAAATCACTCCGAACTAGATTTATTGTGTAGCCTACATCCATACAATGCCAATGGATCTTATTTCGTCAGATTTTGATCACGTATGAGAGAGTTATTGATTTTACAATTTTATATATAGTTAACTATCAATAACAATATTAATTATATAATAATTACCCTTTTTAAATTAATTCTCCCTTAACCTTTCTTCTTCCCTTTTTCTACAGACATGAACATGCACCCTAAATACTCCATGGCCGGTTTTTTTATCACCCTGCTCCTTCATCTCTCCACTGATTTGTAAACATAAAATATCATTAGCTTCCTCTTCTCGAGAGCTTCAGCCCCATCAACAACTTGATGAACTCTATGCCTCCTCCGTGTTCGTGATTCCAGACTTCAACTGCCTGCTACAGTGCAACTCATGAAATTTTCTAGCACCAATCATCACCAAAATTTGTATGCTATCTCGTTTTCAACCCATCAATCCAATTATAACACTTAAACCACGATTTGTTGCTCGTTCCTTACAAATACGTGAAACCTACCTCTCTTTGAAGTAAAAACAGCGAATGAAAACTCCACTTAACCCCATCGCAATTTGTTTGGATGTGAAGAGAAACATCGTATGAATCTAGATAAACTAATTTCAGGATTTTAGGTGGAGTATTTATGTTAGAATAAATTTTTGAATCCATTGAAACTCACTGCTTCAATTACTTTTTTGTTGCAAAAATGAAATGAAGACTTGTTGTGATTTGTGAAGGTGTCTGCGTGTTTATAGAATGACAAACCTTTATGGCCAAGGAATGGGAATGCTGCATAGATTGACACAGGTACAAGAGTAGATATGTGAAGTATAGGGAAGGTAATATTTGCATTTGAAAGCTAGCAGATGAAGTATACGACAGATAGATAAATCAGTGACAGATATGTTGTATTTTAGATTTGAATTGATTTTATTTAGTATTTTATTTTATTACTAATTAACACTGAACATTCTTTATTCGTATGGTTACAAACGACATCCAATCACGATGGAAATTGTAGTTCTACAATAACTTAATATTTCAGACATGATGGAACTGGTTTCATCGAATTCTACATCCGTTTGTGAATTTTCCTTTTTAGTTTCAAACATCTAAATAATACAGGTTTATATTGCGCACAGTCACAAAACAACTCCGATTGGTGCGGATTTTGGAATCTTACAACAATTTACTATTCTAGATCCAATAAAATTAGTTTCATTGAAAACTGAAGTCATTTACAAAATAACTATTTTTAAGGCCTATGTAATATCATTATAATATTACTAAACTTCAAAACTGTTTAATTTAATAAAAAAACTAATTATTATTATCGTACATATATCCTACTAGGATTGCATATAACTTTCAGTTCAGTATTTACCAATTCTAAGTTAAATATAAAAACCTATTTATATAGTTAATAAACCGATAAAATATTACTTAATTCCATAACGACTACTTATAAATTTGATTTGGACGTAACTTACAAATTATACGACGAAATCGCAATTTTCACATTTGTTAGAAAGGTATAGTTAAATAGTTTCTAAAGTTTCTTGTTTCAACGAATTCTGACTTATATTGCATTCTATATATTCATTTAAAGCTCAAAACATAATATTACGAACTATGGGGCCGATGCGAGCTCGTTTTTAATTATATTGTAAATTATACGTTTAAACTCGTTTTAACTTGAGCTATATAAATTTTATGTCCTTATTTCTTAAAATAAATCATTTTTAAATATTTGAATTCTATTAAATAATTCTTACTAAAATCTGGGTCGTTACATAATTATTTTGTGAAAACCCAAGCTTATATTAACCAAAATGTTTAATTCACTTCGGTCATCGACAATAGTCAAATTTGGGAACACACATAAGTAAATTTGGGAAAAAACCACTGTAACATATAAATCAAGAAAATATAAATATAGACAAATGGATGAATGGAATAAATATACATAATCAAAGGAATATATTAAGTGAAAATTAGACATACATCCCTAAAACCAACTTAATTAGGCTCACATCCCTCCCTAAGTTTTCATTCAAACCCACCCCCTATTATTGAATTTCCGCCTTTTTCATTTTTTCGCCAAATGCGCTGACATATAAAAAATTCTAAATTCTAGGAATATTCTCAGTTGTCCATGCAATTTAAAAAAAAAAGTTGCATACATGTATGCAACTATTACCAATAGTCGCATACATGTGTGCAACTATTGCATAAGCTGTTTTGGCTTGAAAATCTGAACCAAAACTTGCATACATATGTGCAACTATTTGAAATACTTGCACACATATATGCATACATAAAGAAAACTCAAGCAAAATTTAACCTACGAATTTATTGCATACTTTTATGCAAGAATTATGCAATAATTGCACATATTTATGCAACAAAAACTAACAACGACGGATGAATGGAATACTTGCACGGATGTATGAAGAAAAATTCAACTATATGCATACTATTATGCACTTAACTGCAATTTTTCTATTTTTTCGTTTTTGATGCCTTGTTTGATTGTTTTTTGATATGAAGTTTTTGTCGAGTGCATGTTTGATTTAAATATGAATTTACATGTAATGACCCAGGGAATTTGCGATCCTGAGTAACCAAAATAAACTCAGTGTCGACTATTCAAGCATGGGAAACACCGGATAGTCCATGAAAGAAGTTAGAGGGTGAGAATAGATAAGATAGAAAATTAGAATAGAAGAAGAAGAAGAACATTCAACAACATCAGAGTAACACGAATCTCATAGCGGAACGAACAACATATAATAGATAACATATCTATGAAATAAAATCAGTATATGTATGCAGTAACATTATCTGAGTACAACACTTAAAACACAACGAAAATAACAATAGCAATATAATAATCATGAAGCCTTCTGCTCCAAGCACTCTAAGTATATCTGTAAAACCTGACTACTTAACTGCCCATGCAAATTTGGGCACCCAAGAGTTTAGGGTAAAACAAAACAAAATAAACTTCGGGTAGTTCATGGGACTGGTATGAGTAAACAATTTAAAACAGTTTGAGAAAATAAAAGATAGCTCATAAGACCACGCCGTATAACACAGAACGAGTTTTTTCCTTATGAGAATGCAAAATACTTGATTCAACATTCAAAAATCCTTTTGCAAGAAACGATAATCTTTACATCAAAACTCTTTTGAAATTATAATAGTGTCTATCAACCACAACTAAATAATCATTAGCAGAACGCTTTCATCTCACATTCCACATACAATATATAATCAAAAACCGCAAGCGCTTATTGGGTAATGAATTCCAACTGGCAAGGTATGGGACCACCTTCCGATAGTGTATCTTTAGAGAGGAATACACCGGGTTCAACAAAAACATCTTGCAACCTAGGCTAAACATGACCGGTCACTCATTTCACTTGAGTGTACCGAATATTATCACCAACGGTTAGTATCAGCAACCGTTTCCCGAAAGGGACAACATCGAAATAGATTATAGAAGTAAAATGGAATTTATCTAGATCAGGTGACAATACACCCTAATTGGCAGCCAACCGCATAGCCATGCGACCTACTCGATTTTATACCATTCTCGATTGTGAGGCTAGAGGTCACGCTTATCTCTGGTAGATCACACATTTATTCACTTTGAATGTCACATCGTCATACCCGCCAAATCACAAACTGATTTCCCCAAACATATCACGTGTATACAGCTAAGAGAAACGAATTTCTCCGCAACCAAACCTACATACATTAGAAGAGATTAACTTACGCGATCTATTAAATATACTCTATCAGACATTCTTCCATACAGGTCATCTTGTGATTGGACAAACCATAGGTACTATTCTGTAAACCCATCTTAGGCAATTTCTGCCTAGGATTTGCCAAAACGGCCCTTGCATAAACTCCGTCTTCAATTATCTTCATCATATTTGATTCGCAACGCTAACGCCCCTACGGAGTGGTTTTCAGATAATAAATATGATCCCAGTCTCTCCGTATTGACAACGGAAATGGTCAAAAACTTCGATAGTCAGTGATTTAACAATCAAAGAAAAGCATGTGTGCAAACAACGATATTATTTCCGGATGGAAATTCCATCGACAATCCTCATTAGAAAAAAAATTGATTCTTATTTGGGAAACATTTCCAAAACTCCTTTATTGGATTTAACCAGAAGTTTAAATAAAACATCGCTATGCCGATTCAAACTATTACACTCATTAACTAATTTACTTAACAGACATTCGCTATCGAACCTTAAATATTTCTAAGTTAAAAATGAAGTCAATCAAGTTGGGGTATAACTACCTCTTAGACCTTAACCGAACAACCCTTCTAACCTCGAAATAGACAAAGTACCCTTTTATATCTTTAACAAGCTTCCTTACGTAACTCTCGGATTCTATCTACGAATCCACTTCTTTATTGAAAACATTGATTTTAGCTTTAGCGTAATAATCCCTACTTCTGAAATATCTAACTTCAAAATATAACTTTTATTCCTTACTTTAACTAAATAACTAAATAGACAATTTATAAATAAATCGTTAAATCTTGATTAAAAACAGAAAGTGAATAGTACTTTCCTAAATTAAAAAAAATCGAATTTCAACATATAACACTCTTTCGAATAATCTCTATTCGATAAATCCTTCTCGAATAAACTATATTCGATTAACTCCTTCCGAATAAACTATATTCGATTAACTCCTTCGAATAAACTATATTCGATAACTCCGTTCGAATAAACTATATTCGGTAATCTCTCTTTTCTTTGATTAACCAATACTCGACTAACTCTAATTCGATTAACTCTTATGCGATTAATTCTATATGATTAACTCTAATTCAATAATTCTATATAATTAACTCTATTTGATTAACTCTAATCGATTAACTCTATTTAATTAACTCTATTTGATTAACTCAATTTGATTAACTCTGAATGATTAACTCTATTTAATCAATCAATTAACTCTAATCGATTTACTCTTAAATTTAATACATTAGGTTTGATTTCATATTTTAAAATAATATCCCATTTCCAATTTTTATTTATACTTCTATTTATAAAATGATCCATACGAAATCTCCTTTTTATTTCTAACACTAAAATCTCATTTATAATTCCCTTTATAAATGTTGAGTTCACATTCTATTTAAAATATCAGTGTTAAAACTGATTTCAATTTCTCTATATAAGTTCTGACTTATATATTCAATTTATCCCATGATAAATTATTTACTAAATTTATAAATCATTATTTATAAATTAATATTCTACATTTATCTGTTTAAACAGATTTCTATTTACCATCTACTTTAAATCCATAGCTCATATTTCCTTTTATAATTATTCTATTTATTTTCTATATAAACATTCCCTTTATAATTCTATTTATTTTACAAATAAATATTCCTTTTTATATAATTTTTTGATTTTATTCGATATATACTTTGAAAATTCCTTTTTACATTCTGGTATTTCTTATGGTATTTAACATACCATATAACAATGATAAATATCATCCAAACACCCAAAATCAACAACAGATTATATATCACATCATATATCACAGTATATGAAAAACAGTAAAATAAATGTTGGGGAATCCAGTTGGATTCCTCTGACCTATTTCCCTGCATTCACAGATGTTAAAAAATATCATTAACTTCAATTCCATTTCAATATGAAATATTCTGATAAACAGAACCAATATTTATTTGATTAACGATTTATATATATCGTTATCTACAATTTCAAACAATATATTTGTAACACCCCGTAATTTTATAACATTAAAATTCACAAATTAAAGTATACTTAATTTTTAGAAAAGAATTAAGTGAAATGGGTTGCGCAGAGAAATATATATATTGATATATATATATATAAAAATTAAAAATTAAATAAATAAATATGCGAAAAGTTCAAAACAGCGAATTGGGAGGGGGGATAACTGAACCGACCCATTTTTGAGGTCGACCAGAGCCGCGCTGGGTCGACTAGGGGTTAATCCAGGGTGTTTGGCTGTCAACCCGTGGGCCGATTCGCTCAAATGCAGATTTTGCATTTGATTGGTTCTCATGGTTCAGGGTTAATCTAATGGTCCTAAATAACTTCCTACACCTATAAATACATCCTAATGCTAACCCTAAACCTAATTAAAATAGAATAGTTACCGTCGCCATGGAAATATATGGAGTCGCCGCCAACTAAGAAAGAAGAAAAGCAAATTCAATTCTAATTCTCTCAACCCTAAAGCAAAGCAAAACTCTCTCTTTTCTTCTCGGAATTGTGAGTATGATGATCTTAACCAGATTATTATCATTTTAATTAGGTTGAGTTATGAATGGATTATGAGTAGATGATGTGAATTATCATATATGTTGTTGTAAACCCCTTTTTGCTATCATGTATATTGTAAATCCAATGTTATGTGATGATGATATCTTATATGTTGTAAATCATGCTATGATGATGTTATGTATGTTGAAAGTTTCTATGCTAAGTTGTGATGAATCATACATGTTATAAAGGCCATGATGTTACCATCTATGCTAGTTAGTTCATATTAATTAAATCATCATGTTTGGGTTATGTTGATCTATATGACAAGTCACATATGCAAGTTAGATTGATTAGAAAAGTTATGAACATATACCAAGACATCTATTATGACATCTAGAATTATGCTATGACATATGTGATATCCTATACTAGTTCACACCATCATTATGTTGCCTAAAAACCCCATATGCAAGTTTATGTATAGATTTGGGCTATGATCATATCATATAAATTGAGACATTTAACAAGTTGACACCTTTTGATCCTTAACATGTGTAGTTTATGCAAGTTTCACCCCTATTATGATTAGATTTATTTTAATTGTCTATATGTTGTGATAATTTATCTTTGTGCTAGGTGTTAGACTATACAAGTCTAGCCTATATTATGCGTTGAATTAGCGAACGTATAAACGTGGGGTAGGGGTAATATTAAGGATTTAATATTAAAAAGTTAGGGTGCAATTGATATGATTTTGCATGCCATAAGTGGATGGCCATAATTGAGTCAATTATGGACATCATTAAAAGTTGACTTAATTAATAATTTGAATAGGGAATTATTAAAACTGGGGTAAAAATTTTTAAGTGTTAATCAATGCTTAGGACACGAGGTTGGACTCGTTTGTGACGTAAACCTGCCCGGACCCGCCCGGCAAATCCAGTGGTCACAAATGTCAGCCCAATGTGAGAGGTCCTAGGCCTAAACTAAAGCATAACGGTTGTAAAGACACAAGGTTAGACTCTTTTATGGTGTAAGACTGCCCGGACCCGCCCGGCAAATCCAGCTGCCATAAATGCCAGTCTAATGTGAGAGGTCTTTATGAGGTTATGGCCTGAATGAATTAAGAAATACTTAACCAGATAAACATGTAAGGTGAGACATGGGGGTTAAGTAAGTGCCTTGGGTGGCATGAGGAATCTAGGGGGTGCCCTTAGTGGCATGTGAAATACGATTAGTAAGACTTAACCAAACACACATGTAAATGAACATGACTAAGAGGGTTAAGTGGGATATACTAGTGACAAGCTTAGGTGGGTAGCTTGTGGGGGCCCATTTCGACCAGTATCCCAAACGTATCTTTGTGGGCTCGACCCAAGTCGAGGACGGGACACGCATGCTGGGTTCGACTGTAAGAGGGCAAAACGGGGAGCGGTGGCAACGCAAGTCCAACAGGTTTCGTATGCGTGTGTGGACCCGGGCTGGTAGGTAAGACGTTGTTGCATCATGTAGGTATAAGCCGTGCATTCTCAAGTTGTATCGGGTTGCCACTTTAGGGGAGTGATACACCCCACTGTGGGGCCAGCACGGGTATCTACGAGTAGGGAGCTGATCGAAAGTGGGTAGTGGGGTACACCTAGTGGAGATAGGGGCAGACAACACCTATGTAGTCAGCTAGGGGTACGTAAGGCTATTTATAAAGTTTCTGTGTGAAGCAAGTGGGATCAAACAATAGGGTGACTGGTGTGGTGCAGTGTAGTAATTTGCGGTGCGGTGTAGTAATCATTCGTTAGTAATTAGGTGTGCCTTTACCGTTATCTTTAACGTTATCTTAAACGCTCTCTTTATCTTCCTAAGAGTTCATAGACATTTACTTGTCTTCCAGCTTATGCCTTAGTCTAGTTATTTTGATAATAGTATTGTTAGAATTATCATACTCGCCAGACTTTATGTCTGACCCCCTCCATTTCTATCCTTTTCCCCCTCCATGTCCTCAGGTTGGACCCAGCTCTAGTGGAGTTTGATTAGATTGCTTCATCTCTTTGGAAAGTTTGGACCCTTGAAGTAGAGTCCAGCTTGTAATCTTCTTTAATGGCTATTTGTGTAATGGGATTATGTATTTTGTTTTATGAAGATGGATAATGTACTTGACTTTGATTAATGGTTTTGTGAGGTAATAAACATGTTTTCGCTGCAATAAAATGGAGTTTTAGTTTTCAAGTACTACTTATTATCTGTCTTGTTGTAATTTTTTCTGTTCTATATTCACTTATAACCTCCATGGAAGTTAATGCATTCCCTTTGTGAGTTACATTAATGGACGTGGGATGTTACACGTGGTATCAGAGCTTAAGGTTACCAGAACAGATAAAAATACTTTAGAAAAATAGTTATTTTTGGAAGAAGTGTTTTCAAAAACATGTTTTAATGAGAAATTTAAAGAGAAAAGTTTTTAAGAAAAACATAATCCCCAATAGCCACATATCTTTATCTTTCGAATTCCCCATTTTGAATCTTTCCTTTTTCATTTTAGCATGACTGAAGATCTTAATCTACCCGACGGTGTAAAGATACCAGGATGGTATAGGAGGCTATTGGAGGCTAGGGCCGCTGCAGGTCTAGCCAATGTTCCTTCACCACCAGTTGCACCCGTTCCTCCTCCTCCTCGCGTAGATACTTTTGCAAAGACGTGCAAGGAATTCAAGGCTATGGGTGGAAAACTATTTCAAGGGTCAGAAACGTTTGTGGAAGCTAGAGATTGGCTTAAGGAGGTGGAAGAATTGCTAGAAATCTTTGAAGTAGAAGAAGGGAGGAGAGTTCGTTTAGCAGCTTGGTTGATGAAGGGAGAGGCCTCGTTTTGGTGGGAGGTCACTAATGGGGAGCGTCCTGTTGACTCTTGGGCGAATTTCAGACGTAGGTTCGAGGCGAAGTTTCTCTCGAGGGCGGAAGAAAATCTATATATGGAAAGGTTCTTGACATTGAAGCAAGGAAGCTCGTCAGTGAAAGAATATGTCAATAAATTTAATCAGTTAGCAAGGTTTGGCTTGGAATTAGTAAACACGCCGGAGAAGAAGGCTCTAAGGTTCGTGAATGGCTTGAATGAACCATTGCAAGGGTTGGCTATGACCCACATCCCGATGGGGGCCACCTTTGAGAAGCTAGTAGACATGGCACTCATGCACGAGGAGAAAGGCACTAAAGCTGATAAGGCACCCGAGAAAAAAGGGGATCAAAATAAGGGTGGCAAAGGCAACAATGCTAAGGGGAAGAAGAAATGCTTTAACTGTGGGACACCAGGCCATCTCAGCAAGGATTGCCGAAAGAAAAAGAAGACTGGCTGTTTTCACTGCGGTGAAGCAGGACATCTAGTGAAGGACTGCCCAAAGAAGGGGCAGAGGACATGGACTACCTCGGGAGGACAGGTGCGGGCTCTTCTGGCACCAGGGCAGGCAAGGGGACAAGTTCAGGCTCTCGCGGTCCCACCGCTGCAAGAACGAGGTAGATACATTTCTGTTGAAAGCTTAGTTTTTTTGTTTGATCATCATGTCCGTACCTTATTCGATTTGGGCGCATCACATTCGTTTATATCTACATCATTAGTTGAAACACTGCACCTAGATACTAGTATTGTTACTGATCCCTTAGTAGTCTCAAATCCTATTGGTGGTTCGGCTCATCTTTCTATGATTTGTCGGGATTTGAGAGTGTTTATCTTGGGCGTTGAGTTTGAATGCAACGCCTTTGTCCTTGGTTTCACGGGCTGTAGTTTGATTCTAGGGGTGGATTGGCTAGCCAAGCGGGGTGCCATCCTAGACTGTGAAAGGAGGGTAGTTAGACTATTGATTCTTTGTAGAAAAACCCTCATATTTCTTGCGACCCTAGGGGTTCAGTGATGCTTAGCTGCCTAGAATCTTCTGACGCATCTAACGATGATTAGGAACCTGTTTGTGTGGTCCGTGAGTATGGAGACGTCGTTGATAAAGCGCAGGGTTTACCCATAGGTGCGGAATAAGTTTTCGTATGTGCTTAATAGATTAAGCAAAGCCCGTTATGTAATCAGCGGTAGTTTTGGAGCAAGACTGGCAAGGACGGCAAGAGTCGGTCAAGTGCTCAATTGATTGACCATCTTACTAGTATCATCTCACGTAGGTCGTCTGAATTTGAAGGAGGTATCCCTTGGGTGTTTGTCTGATATTGGTTTAGGCCTTTGGGGCTTGCACTTGGGGGATGTCGAATTTGACTAGGATGGTCTGCGTGAGAGATGGATAGTTGTGACGATTTTACATGGGATAATATCCTGGTTTTCTATAGAAGCAGAGAAGAGCATGCCCTATGTCATAGGGAAAGCTTAGGGACCCTACAAGTGCACTAGCTTAAAGCTAAGTTCTCCAAGATACCATTTTTGGAGGAAGGAAGTGAGGAATTTAGGGCATGTGGTCTCTAGGGAAGGGAGATATGTTAAGGTGAATGGAGTTCTTAGCATCCTACGACTTCGAGATAGCATATACCCCTGGCAAGGGTAACGTGGTGGAGGATGCCTTAAGTAGAAAAAGGTTATCCTTAAGTCCTTTGTTTGTGGAGCGGCGAAGCTTAGAATTCATTTCGATGTTTGACTTTAGACCTTCCGTTGACTTCGTACCCGGTTTGCTAGCATCCTTGGAGGTCAGACCTACGCTTTTGGGACGAATTGGCGAGGCACAGCGAGACGACCCGCAGTTGGTTGAGTTAGTAGAAAAGCTCAAAGGAGGGGAGTCATCAAGCCATCTCCGTAGGTATACCCTAGATGATAAGGGTTGGTTACGTAGGGACGGTAGACTTTGTGTACCAAAAGATGATGACCTAAGGAAGACTATTCTTGACGATGAACATCGTTCGAAGATGACCATTCATCCCAGCGGGGACAAGATGTACAAAGACATGAGACGAGTCTACTTTTGGGACGACATGAAGAAAGACGTGGCCGAGTATGTCGCAAGATGCTTGGTGTGCCAACAAGTAAAAGCGGAGCAAAAGAAACCCGGTGGGTTGCTTCACCCATTGGAGGTTCCACTGTGGAAGTGGGAAAGTGTCTCGATGGATTTTGTGGATGGGTTACCGCGATCAAGGAAGGGTAATACGGGAATTTGGGTTATAGTAGATAGACTTACTAAAAGCGCCTATTTCATTCCCGTAAAGAGTAAGAGGACTGCTCCATGGTTAGCTTCCGTATACGTTCGAGAAATAGTTCGTTTGCACGGTGTTCCTTCTAGCATAGTGAGCGACCGCGATCCTATTTTCACTAGCGAATTTTGGAGAAGCTTACAAGAGGCGGTAGGGACTCAGTTATGTTTGGGCACCGCATATCATCCTCAGACGGACGGCCAGACCGAGAGGGTGAATCGCATTCTAGAGGATCTGTTGAGGCTATGTATCCTAGACTTTGGGGGTACATGGGAAGAGCATCTTCCAATGGTGGAGTTCGCATATAATAACAGCTTTCAGTCCAGCATTGGTATGGCACCATTCGAAGCTCTATATGGACGACCTTGTCGTTCACCTACATGTTGGTGGGAATCTACGGATAAGATATTACTAGGGTCTGATATGATTAGGGAGACTTCGGAGAAGATCGACTTGATTCGAAGGGGGATGAAAGCAGCGCAAGATAGGCAGAAATCTTCTACGGATAAGAGGAGGACAGATCTCGAGTTTGAGGTTGGGGACATGGTCTTTGTCAAAGTGTCTCCATTACGGAACGTTTTCGCTTTGGGTCCGTTGGGAAATTAGCACCAAGGTTTGTAGGGCCGTTTCCTATTAAGGAGAAAATTGGACAGATGGCGTATAGAGTGGAGTTGCCCAAGAGACTTAGTGGTGTACACGACGTATTCCATGTATCACATTTGAGGAAGTGCTTGCACGAGACCGCGGAAGTGGTAGAGCCGAACTTGCTTAGAGAGGTGGAGATCGAGCGTGACGCGACGATTCGACGAGCTCCAACACGCATTCTTGGGTCAGAGATTAAGAAGCTGAGAAATCGAGAGGTCAGACTGGTCAAAGTACAATGGGGAGATGATGAGAGCAACGCTACTTGGGAGACAGAAGAGAAGATGCGTTCACGATACCCTTTCCTTTTCGAGGGTATGTCCTTTAATTTCTCCTTTATCGCTTAGCTTGTACTTATCTTATCTTTAGTATATCCTCTCGCTAGTATCTTTGACCTTTAGTTAGAATAATCCTATGGTTGAAACATGTGTTTGAGACATGTTATGTATGGTGGATGCAAAGTGGATGCAAGTGTTTGCTAGTAGTTGCTCGTGGATGCATATACACACACTATTAGGCACCAGATCGGCTCAGTCACTTCATATTGCATATTGCATATATATGGATGTATTTAGTAAAATGGATGTATAATGGTTGTATTATCATATAGTTGCTGCATTCGGGTGGATGGTTGTGCACGCATATAGAATTAATATGTATCAATAGGAATCTTTTGCATACATATTGGACGCATGGCACTATCATGAATTGCACTAAGGAGGTCGACTGAATCAGTAGACCGCCTAATTTTGCATCAGATATGGACATATACACACACTGTGCATTTAAACATTAAAGCATTAGAAGTCTTTTAAGGACAATGGATGCTGGTGTTTGATGGTTGAGTAGATGGATGATTAGATGGTAGGATATACATTCTTCTTGACTTGGAGATTTCGGGGACGAAATCCTTTAAGGAGGGGAGAATGTAACACCCCGTAATTTTATAACATTAAAATTCACAAATTAAAGTATACTTAATTTTTAGAAAAGAATTAAGTGAAATGGGTTGCGCAAAGAAATATATATATATTGATATATATAAAAATATATATATATATATATATAAATTAAAAATTAAATAAATAAATATGCGAAAAAGTTCAAAACAGCGAATTGGGAGGGGGCATAACCGAACCGGCCCATTTTCGAGGTCGACCAGAGCCGCGCTGGGTCGATTAGGGGTTAATCCAGGGTGTTTGGCTGTCAACCCGTGGACCGATTCGCTCAAATGCAGATTTTGCATTTGATTGGTTCTCATGGTTCAGGGTTAATCTAATGGTCCTAAATAACTTCCTACACCTATAAATACATCCTAATGCTAACCCTAAACCTAATTAAAATAGAACAGTTACCGTTGCCATGGAAATCAATGGAGCCGCCGCCAACTAAGAAAGAACAAAAGCAAATTCAATTCTAATTCTCTCAACCCTAAAGCAAAGCAAAACTCTCTCTTTTCTTCTCGGAATTGTGAGTATGATGATCTTAACAAGATAATTATCATTTTAATTAGGTTGAGTTATGAATGGATTATGAGTAGATGATGTGAATTATCATATATGTTGTTGTAAACCCCTTTTTGCTATCATGTATATTGTAAATCCAATGTTATGTGATGATGATATCTTATATGTTGTAAATCATGATATGATGATGTTATGTATGTTGAAAGTTTCTATGCTAAGTTGTGATGAATCATACATGTTAAAAAGGCCATGATGTTACCATCTATGCTAGTTAGTTCATATTAATTAAATCATCATGTTTGGGTTATGTTGATCTATATGACAGGTCACATATGCAAGTTAGATTGATTAGAAAAGTTATGAACATATACCAAGACATCTATTATGACATCTAGAATTATGCTATGACATATGTGATATCCTATGCTAGTTCACACCATCATTATGTTGCCTAAAAACCCCATATGCAAGTTTATGTATAGATTTGGGCTATGATCATATCATATAAATTGAGACATTTAACAAGTTGACACCTTTTGATCCTTAACATGTGTAGTTTATGCAAGTTTCACCCCTATTATGATTAGATTTATTTTAATTGTCTATATGTTGTGATAATTTATCTTTGTGCTAGGTGTTAGACTATACAAGTCTAGCCTATATTATGCGTTGAATAAGCGAACGTATAAACGTGGGGTAGGGGTAATATTAAGGATTTAATATTAAAAAGTTGGGGTGCAATTGATATGATTTTGCATGCCATAAGTGGATGGCCATAATTGAGTCAATTATGGACATCATTAAAAGTTGACTTAATTAATAATTTGAATAGGGAATTATTAAAACTGGGGTAAAAGATTTTAAGTATTAATCAATGCTTAGGACACGAGGTTGGACTCGTTTGTGACGTAAACCTGCCCGGACCCGCCCGGCAAATCCAGTGGTCACAAATGTCAGCCCAATGTGAGAGGTACTAGGCCTAAACTAAAGCATAACGGTTGTAAAGACACGAGGTTATACTCTTTTATGGTGTAAGACTGCCCGGACCCGCCCGGCAAATCCAGCTGCCATAAATGTCAGTCTAATGTGAGGGGTCTTTATGAGGTTATGGCCTGAATGAATTAAGAAATACTTAACCAGATAAACATGTAAGGTGGCACATGGGGGTTAAGTAGGTGCCTTCGGCGGCATGAGGAATCTAGGGGGTTCCCTTAGTGGCATGTGAAATACGACTAGTAAGACTTAACCAAACACACATGTAAATGAAAATG
Organism: Allium sativum; assembly: GCA_030737875.1. Lineage (NCBI taxonomy): Eukaryota > Viridiplantae > Streptophyta > Magnoliopsida > Asparagales > Amaryllidaceae > Allium > Allium sativum. The sequence goes on from CM060918.1 coordinate 959,486,696, forward strand.
ACTAAGAGGGTTAAGTGGGATATACTAGTGACAAGCTTAGGTGGGTAGCTTGTAGGGGCCCATTTCGACCAGTATCCCAAATGTATCTTTGTGGGCTCGACCCAAGTCGAGGACGGGACACGCATGCTGGGTTCGACTGTAAGAGGCCAAAACGAGGAGCGATGGCAACGCAAGTCCAACGGGTTTCGTATGCGTGTGTGGACTCGGGCTGGTAGGTAAGACGTTGTTGCATCGTGTAGGTATAAGCCATGCATTCTCAAGTTGTATGGGTTGCCACTTTAGGGGAGTGATACAGGGCCAGCACGGGTATCTACGAGTAGGGAGCCGATCGAAAGTGGGTAGTGGGGTACACCTAGTGGAGATAGGGGCAGACGGCACCTATGTAGTCAGCTAGGGGTACGTAAGGCTATTTATAAAGTTTATGTGTGAAGCAAGTGGGATCAAACAATAGGGTGACTGGTGTGGTGTAGTGTAGTAATGTGTGGTGCGGTGTAGTAATCATTCGTTAGTAATTAGGTGTGCCTTTACCGTTGTCTTTAACGTTATCTTAAATGCTATCTTTATCTTCCTAAGAGTTCATAGACATTTACTTGTCTTCCAGCTTATGCCATAGTCTAGTTATTTTGATAATAGTATTGTTAGAATTGGGTGCGTTCTTTACAGGTCCCTATTAAGTTTCAAAATATAAAAAAAAAACCAGCGATAAAAATAATATAGAAAACATCCCTATTTTTGAATTTCCGCTAAAAAAATTCCAGATCTACCCTTACACACCTAAAAAACTATCCAACAACTGTTTGTCCTCATTTACTCAGTCTATCGCTCCTATTATCTCGCTCATAAACCTAATCCTACAATTCTGGGAAACAGTCGATCACTCCAACAGCGATTTTTTTATTAATTTTTTTGATTTTTACGAAAAACTAGACAATTATATACATATATTACGTAAAATGATTTTTTTTAATGTTTCCGAAAAACTAGACAATTATATACATATATTACGTTAAATTGCATACATTTATGCAACTAAGTGTAATAATTGCATACATATATTAATATTATGCAGAAAATAAATTATTAGTTTTGCGCAACTAAGTGAAATAATTGCATACATATACAGAACTGTACTGCATAATTGTTAAAACAAAAGAAATGACAAAAAAGTAAATACGTATAATTATAACAAGATGCATATATATATATATATATATATATATATATATATATGCAAATAACACAAATATGTGCATACTTACATGAAAAATTTCATAACATTTACATGTACTACACCAAAAAATAAGTACAGACCACATTTACATGTACTACATCAAAAATTTCAGAACATTTACAAAGCAGAGATGATGGTCTTTTGAAGAACAAATAATTTTGTTAAGACCCAGCTTATTGCGCAAACCACATCTAGTAGTCTCTGTAGAAACACATGCAGATTTCAATAATTTGGAAAAAGATGGACGACCAATCTTCAACAACACGATAACACCAATATCCGCCGAAACACTGTTATAAAAAAAAAGAAAATCAACATTAATTAGCTTAATGTGCAGTAACCTAAATTACAAAAACTGCTTCAGAATTATATAAATACATGCGTACAATTCAGCAAAATAACATATAATTTCTGAATATTTAAATGCAAGTATTCTACATATATGCATAGAAATATGAATATATTTGTAAAATAATATGTTTTTCTATTTGTTTGATAAAAAATTGCATACAGATATGCATATATTTAGAATAGATGCATATTTGTCCGCAAATTTTAATCAGAATTTCAGCAAAAACCCACAAGTTCTAACAATGGTTTCATGGATATATGTTTTTTCAGGTCCTTATCATATGAAAAATCGTATTTTTATGCTAATAAAAACCTTATATTTATCCTACAAATAAAATCAGAAAGAAAAGAAAAAATAACAGCTTCAGATTAATATAAATACATGCGTACAATTCAGCAAAATAACAATAATTTCTGAATATTTATATGCAAGTATTCTACATATATGCATAGAAATATGAATATATTTGTAAAATAATATGTTTTTCAGATTGTTTGATAAAAAAATGCATACAGATATACATATATTTAGAATAGATGCATATTTGTCCGACAATTTTTATCAGAATTTCATCAAAAACCCACAAGTTCTAACAATAGTTTCATGAATATATGTTTTTTTCATGAATATATTCAAGAACTTTACAATTGAAATGTCGCCTCCAGATCTGAAATCAGTTTTTATAGCGATAAAAAAAATCAGTTTTTATAGCGATAAAAATCAGAAACATATAGAGATTAAAAATCAGTTTTTATAGAGATTAAAAATCTATTAAAAACTCACCTTTCACTGTATATTGTTTTCCTTAATCCCTCTATGTGTCATCGTCTTCACGTTTGAATTCCTGATCCCTGGGCCGATGCTTCATCTTCTCGTTTCACCCAGTAACCAGCAACGCTCATGAACCCACACCCGATACTTAGGGTTTATATTGCACCTCCAAATACGCAGCTGGAGTTGGATCCCCCGCCACCACGGTGATCGCATTCTCGAGTTCTACCACCGGCCAGAGTGTGGGCCAGCTCGATGGCGATTCTCGTTCGGATTTGGGGGAAACTGCTAGTTCTTCGATGGAGCAAGGGGAAGGAAGGGGAACGATGCAAGGAGGGAGGCGCCGGGCGAGAGGTTGTGTGCTTCGCCTTCTTCCCCAACCGCCATGGATTAGGTTTGGTTTTGGATCTAGCCGCCATGGATTTCAAAATTATGTTTCTGAAAATAATAGAGCCCTAATACGTAACATATACACAAAAATGAACCGTGAAAATCGAGTGAGGGCATTTCCGGAAAAACATAAGCTGTGTTTTGAAAATAGGGATGAGATTTACAAGTTTCAAAAGGGGAGGATGTGAGCCTAATTAACTTTAGTTTTAAGGATGTGAGCCTAATTTAGGTGTGCCTTTACCGTTATCTTTAACGTTATCTTAAACGCTATCTTTATCTTCCTAAGAGTTCATAGACATTTACTTGTCTTCCAGCTTATGCCTTAGTCTAGTTATTTTGATAATAGTATTGTTAGAATTATCATACTCGCCAGACTTTATGTCTGACCCCCTCCATTTCTATCCTTTTCCCCCTCCATGTCCTCAGGTTGGACCCAGCTCTAGTGGAGTTTGATTAGATTGCTTCATCTCTTTGGAAAGTTTGGACCCTTGAAGTAGAGTCCAGCTTGTAATCTTCTTTAATGGCTATTTGTGTAATGGGATTATGTATTTTGTTTTATGAAGATGGATAATGTACTTGACTCTGATTAATGGTTTTGTGATGTAATAAACATGTTTCCGCTGCAATAAAATGGAGTTTTAGTTTTCAAGTACTACTTATTATCTGTACCTGCATGGAAGTTAATGCATTCCCTTTGTGAGTGACATTAATGGACGTGGGGTGTTACAATGTTAATCCCTAAAAATCCACACGCACATTGAACAAGGGATATGTCGCTAACACCACCAAGGTCGTTCGTACATAAAGTCATTAAAGCACTTAAAGCATTCATAATGGAAAAGAACGGTCACAAGAGCAAGTACTGAATGTCAAGCCCAGAACAAATCATTTCGACCAAGTACAACCGGACGACATGATGCAGTGTGCGATCCTAAAACTTGGGTCTAAATCATGATTCAGGCTCGGAGACTAAGACCGGTCGCTCATACGGAAATGAGGCTATACCAAGAATCAGCATGAAGCAAGTCGCCCATCCAACATAAGCCAGAACGATCACATCCTGCAGAAGCAATAAGAGAGCGAGCATCCCTAAAACTAAAGCAATCAGTCGCGCAGGAAACAATGAAGAACCAATCCCAGACTTGTGTCCCGTTCCTACAAGGCCTCCTAAAAATGGTCGCCCGCACAAAAACGCCCACTCTCACGAACCCGCTCAAACTACATAAGGCGTCCGACCCAAAAAGCTATCTATGCATGACAGCCTAAGACAGCTAATGATAGCTGGCGACAACTGGCCAATGCCCCATTTGTAATTAGTAGAATTAGAGATTTACAAGGCGGAAAAGGGATTTCAAACCGAGGACTCACCTATAAATATACCATAGCTACCACTGGAAAAAGGGGGAGGAAGAGATCGGAAGAATCACGAAGTGCTGCCAAACTCTACCACAAACCACGGATCTGGCCATGGCGTCAAGCTCAATTTCGTGATTCAGAGAGAACAAAAACATCATCAATCTCAATCATCCATTCATCCTCTTTCTCCTCAAATTCAACCATCTTCTTATATAATTTCTTAGATTAAAGTATATAAACAAGGTTGTATTAGGTGAAAATGGAAGTGTATGATGCAGAGAGAATTGATGTACTTTGTAATTCATATCATGAGATTAGAAATCATCTTCATAGTGGACGTAGGCCTAATTAACGGTCGAACCACTCTAAACCTCATCTCTATTTTACCTTTTTTCTGCATTTTTCTACTTCGAATTACTGATTGAATACGGCTCCACTTTATCCCCTACCAAATTGGTGAAGTACCGCTTTGTACCTGAGGTGTTTGGACCATTTTTGGTGTAAACATTTTTGGCGCCCACCGTGGGGCCGTGTCATAATTTCCTCTGATAAAAAAAACTATCCTGAAATCTCTTTCTCATTTTGAGCCATGGCTGGATCGAACAAGGGTAGAAAGTCTGTTAAAGTTGTTAAGACCAATGAGGGTGATAATGCTGACGAAGCTTCACCTCAAATCTTGCATCAAGGGGCAAATGAAACCCCGGGGCCATCAATAACCCAAGATGAGCTAAATGCGGTTGTAACGTGTCTGAATGAAAAAAATGGATAGTACAACGAAGATGATAATGGAAAGGTTTGATACCCTTACTAGTGTTCGAACCAATCTGCTGCCGCAAAACATTGTGGATGATATTGGCGGAAAAAAGGACTCATCAGCCTCAGACCCTGGACGACCTCACAACATGGTGAGAGACAGGGGAGAGGTCGGCGTTGAGGATCCTAAAGCCATATCTCCACAATGTAAAGAGGTACAACCAGCTCGGGCAGTCACAGATCCTACTGACATCCTTCTCCTTAGGAGGGACGCGAGGCGCCGAAGCTTAAATCGCGATCATACCGATAAGAGCACCAGTACCGATTCCAATGGCCCAGCAGATGACGAGAGATGCATCACGAGTTTGATTCATCGGATCATGAAAGAGAAGGTGGTCCAAGAAAATGAGGAGAAGAAATGGGAGTTTTCCCCCAGCAAAAACCCGTTCGTAGAGGGAATCTGTCAAGCGAGGTTCCCGAAGAAATTCACCCCTCCAACAATGTCACCCTACGGTGGAGTTGGAGATCCTACTATTTTCCTATTCAAGTATGACCAGGACATGAACGGACCTAGAGCCACTGATGAGACCAAGTGTCTGTACTTCCCTGTGTGTCTAGAAGGTGTGGCTTCATTGTGGTTCACCAGACTTCCACCTAAATGTATTAACCAGTTTGCCGACCTGGCAAGGAGATTTCAGGACTAATTTCGACTACAAACTACTAGGGCGAGAGATGTAATGTCATTATGCGAGATGGAACAGAAATGTGGAGAAACCATCAGAGCTTTTCTCACATGCTTCCACGCTGCGGTAGCAGAGGTTATAGAGCCCGAGCCCTGGTACCTGTTGGCTGCAATGAAAGGAGCTATCGATAAGAAGTCAGAATTCGGAAAGTGGCTTAAGATGAAAAAGCCAAAGACCCTAAGGAAGTTCTACAAGAAGGCTGAAGAATACATGAGCGTGGAGGACGAAGCTCCAGGTGTCCAGAAGGCTGCGGAGTGCATCATCGCGGTAGAAGAGAGAAACCATGGGTCTAGAGTTGAGCAGAAGAACGATGTGAAGCAAAAGAGGAAAAACGACGAGGGGGATAACAAAACTTATAAGAGAACGCGGTTGTACAAACCGTCCGAACTAACCCTTCTGAATGAAACCCCAGAGAAGATCTATCAAGCTGCAAAAGACTCGGGCCTTTTTTCCTCAAATGAAACCATAGAGAGTGTCGGAGCAGCAGGCAAATTCCGAAAAATTCTGCCGGTTCCACAGCCAGCCAGGACACAACACCAACGAATGCCGCCACCTGAAGAGCTTGATTGAGGAACTCATCAGGAACAACCGACTTCGGCAATATGTCAGAAACTCCCAAGAACCCCCAGCCGCACATGGACATAACAGTACGACTCGCTAGCCAAGCTTGAACGAGGAAGCTCCGGTGCCGGTTGACACGATGCCAGTAGTCAACATGATATTCGGAGGCCCCCACCCACCCGGGAGCAACTTGGCGGATATGGAGAGATACGCCAGTGAATTAAGGGACGCTACAGTAGAGTTAGGAAGCATGGTCCTAAATAACGAGCTCCCAGCAAAGATGCGCAAGACCTCAGCCAATGACGTGATATTCGGAGATAAAGACGCAGAGGGCCTCACTACACCAACCATCGATGCCATGGTAATCACAATTGGTTTCGGACCTGCGGTGGTAAGAAGGGTCTTGGTTGACACTGGAGCATCGGTCAATGTACTTTTTATAGATAATTTCAAAAAGATGAATCTCCCTATGGCAATGGTGCGCGCATACCCAAATAAAATCCACGGCTTCACTGGCCAGGCCACACAACCCATTGGAACAATAGACTAATCTATAGAATTGGCAGATGGGGAGTGTCGAGCTTCTATGCTACAAACCTTTGTCCTAATAAACGAGTTTCCATCTTATAATGCGTTACTTGGGAGGCCGACTCTTTCAGGTTTCAAGATCGCGTTAGCCCCATGGTGCCTGACCATGAAGTTCCCAACTGAAAAAGGAATCGGCGTAATCAGGGGCGACCAAATCACTGCGAGAGATTGCTATGTAACAGAGCTAAGAGAAGTCAAGAGAAGAGAGTCAGGGAAGGATGCGGAGGCTCTCTCCCGCATCCAAAGCTCCCCTTATAGCAATTAAAGAAAGGTCCATACACTGGTGAACATAGCGGAGCGCAAAAGGAGATTGACCCTAGGGAAGCCAGTTTAGAGGACGAGAGGGCGACTTCAGCCGAAGATATGATCCCTATAGTTGTAAACCCAAAGGACCCGAACCGTGCACTGAATATAGGATCTCGGCTAATCCCTAAATTAAGAAGCCAGTTGATTACCTTCTTGAGAGCTAACCTGGATGTGTTCGCATGGGATCATTCTGAAATGTGCGGCATATCCCCCAGCATCGCGGTCCATAAGCTAAACATTGACCCGCACGTTCCGGCTGTGATACAAAGAAGGAGATCCCAAGGGCCAGAAAGGTCGCGCGCCTTGAAAGAAGAAGTCGACAGATTGATAGAGAACGACTTTATCATAGAATCTACATACCCGAAATGGGTGTCCAACCCAGTACTCGTAAAGAAGTCAAACGGCAAATGGCGGGTCTGTGTAGATTATTCTGACATAAATAAAGCCTGTCCGAAAGATAATTTCCCTTTACCCAGAATCGATCAGTTAGTGGATTCCACGTCCAGTCATGAACTATTGTCTTTCATGGATGCATATTCAGGCTACAATCAAATTATGATGAGCAACTTACCAGCGACTGGTAAATGCCATGTTCAAAACGCAAATCGGCAGAACTATGGAGGTTTATGTCGATGAAATACTGGTCAAATCAAAAAGAGCAATGGACCACTTGGAGGATCTGGCCTGAATGTTTGATGTCTTACGGCGATACGGTATGAGGCTAAATCCCTTGAAGTGTTCTTTTGGTGTTGGTTCAGGTAAGTTCCTTGGATACATGGTCAACGATAGGAGTATAGAAGCTAATCCAGCCAAGATCTCAGCCCTAAGGGAAATGCGTGCCCCAGGAACCAAGAAGGAGCTTCAGTGTTTGAACGGGAAAATTGCAGCCTTGAATCGTTTCATATCCAAAGCGACAGATAGATGTCTTCCTTTCTTCGACGCCCTCAGGAAAGAGAAGAAGGATATACAATGGACCCCTGAGTGTCAAAAGACTTTCGAAGAATTGGTTTAGCATTTGGCAACGCCACCTATGTTATCTAAACCTAGCAATAGGGAAGACTTATTCTTATACTTGGCAGTATCTGCCTACGCCCTGAGCGCAGCGCTGATCAGAGAGGACTCGAAAGTGCAAAAACCAGTCTATTACATTAGTAAGACGTTATCCGGGGTAGAGCTCAATTATCCAAAACTTGAAAAGCTAACTTATTGCTTGCTCATCGCATCGAAGAAACTCCGTCCCTACTTTCAGGCTCATCCCATTAAGGTGCTCACAGACCAACCCCTAAGGCAGGTCTTGTCTCGACCGGAGACCTCCGGTAGATTGCTAAAATGGAATATAGAGCTCAGTCACTGTGACATTATGTATCATCCCCGGAGAGCAATCAACGGGAAAGCACTTGCTGATTTCATCACAGAATTTACTGACCGGGGGGAGGTAAAGGAAGAAGATGACGATAAAACTAGCATCTAATGGAAGACGTTTGTAGACGGGGCATCGAACGACCGTTGTTCTGGGGCAGGGGTGGTTCTCGAAACCCCCGAAGGAGGATCTTTATGCTATGACTTAAAGCTAGATTTCCAATCAACCAACAATGAAGCTGAGTATGAAGCCCTCATCACAGGAATAAAGCTAGCGAAACAATTGCAAATAAAGGTCGTGCGAATCTTTAGCGACTCTCAGCTTGTAGTGTGCCAAATCTTGGGAGAATTCCAAGTGAAAATAGACAACCTGCCAGACTATCTTGCCAAAGCCATGAAGCTGTTGGAATCCCTCGAGCATTACACCATATCCCATATTCCCAGAGAAGAAAATACTAAAGCCGATTTGTAAGCCAAGTATGTAAGCACAAGGAATGCGCTGCTAACTGGCTTAGTCCCAGTAGAAGTCCTTTCCAGTCCAAGCATAAAATAGGTTGAAATGGATTGGGTCATGGAGACAACCAGTGAGCCTAATTCGTGGATGTCGCCAGTTAGAGAATACCTCGCAACCGGGGCACTTCCAACCGAATCTGAACTTCGAAGGAAAGTTTTGCGAAAGGCTCCCTTATACCTTATTAAGGACGGACGAATGTATAGACGAACATTTTCTACACCTTTACTTCGCTGCGTCACGAAAAGGGAATCTAAGGCGATCATGGCGGAATTACACGAAGGGGAATGTGGAGGTCACACTGGTGGACAAACCTTGGCTAAGAAGATCCTACAATATGGTTACTTTTGGCCAGACATCAACAAAGATGCCATGGCTTATACCAAGAGATGCGACAGGTGCCAAAGTTTTGCAAAAATCCCAAGGCTGCCATCCACAACAATAACCCATATGGTCAGCCCGTGGCCATTCGCTGTCTGGGGCATCGACCTCATAGGAGCTCTCCCTACTGCAAAATATGGTTTCAAATACGCAATTTTTGTCGTAGATTATTTTACGAAGTGGGCTGAAGCAGAGCCGTTGGCCACTATAACTTCAAAGAAAGTCATCAACTTCGTTTTGAAAAATATCATATGCAGGTTTGGGGTACCGCAAACGATAATTTCAGACAACGGGACCCAGTTTGAAAGTGAAGAGTTCTAAAGCTTTTGCACCAAATACAAAATCCATAAAAGCTTTTTAGCAGTCGCTCATCCACAAGCGAACGGGCAGATGGAGGCGGTGAATAAAACCATCAAAACCACCACCAAGAAGCGGCTCGAAAAAGCTAAAGGCGCATGGGTAGACGAACTCCCGTTGGCATTATGGGCGTATCGCACCACATACAAAACAGCAACAGGGCATACTCCTTTTTCTTTATCCTATGGATCGGAAGCCATGATCCTTGTGGAATTGGAGGTACCTACCCACTGAAGGATACATTTTGACCCCAAGGAGAACGAGAAGCTACAGCTCGAAGCTCTCGACCAACTTGAGGAAAGAAGAAAGGAAGCAAAACTCAGAGTAGCTGCACATCAGAGAAGAGTGGCCAGGCACTTCAATTCGAAAGTCAAACATAGGACTTTCGAGGTTGGAGACCTTGTCTTAAAAAAGATAATGACTGGTACTGGAGTCTTCGGACCCAAGTGGGAAGGACCCTATGTGATAAGCCAGAAGCTCCAGAATGGAACCTTCAAACTGGTCACCACAGATGGGGATCAAATTCCACGAGCATGGATTAGCGAGCATATTCGACGTTATTTCATATAACATGTTATCCAACTACATAGAAAATGCTGTGAAGTTTGTAAAGTTCTTGCATTTAAGTATAGAATACTTGAATATGTAATCATGATTACAAATGCAGGCTTCCCATTCACAAGCTCCTGCTAAAAATTTACTTCCTTGTGTAGGCAAACGATTGACCAGGAAGCATCAATCTGAAGAGTTCCAACTTTCCTCAACAAATGATGGTTCACATAATTTTGGGCCAATAAAGGGCTTGGTGCCAGTCAATGCTGAAACAAAAGCAACTCAAAACAAAAAGGTCCCTCGGTTAAAAATTTGCTGAGCCCATCAAGGAAACACCTTCATATTAGGTGCAGGATACGAGGATTCCAGGCCTTGAGAAAATTTCTTAATTTTTTCATTGAAGAGGGCCAGTATCTATTTCATTGGGCAAAATGCAAAGTCAGCAAAAATCGACAAAAATGTGAAGTCGGCAAAAACCGACGTGGTTCGTAAAAACCCTTACCGAAAGGAGGTGTCTGATCTTGTTCTTTGTTGTTAACCAAGTCAAAAAAGCCAGGGTTGGATTACAGCAGAAATCCCAGCCGAAAGGGGGTTAAAAAGAAGAAATCCTAGCCGTATAGGGGTGTTCAATCTTGTTCTTTGTTGTTAACTAAGTCAACTAAAGTCAAGTTTGGATTCTACATTGGAACCCAAGTCCTCCCATGGGGGCACGCATAAAAATGCCTCACGAAAACACCCCAAACAGATAAACAGGATGTTTAATTAAAAATCTAAACGGCCAAAAAGGCCAATGATAAAACAATCTAAAAATTCTACAAGCAAAAGCCAAATATTTAAGACTGGTTGATCCCAACCTAATGGGGCGCTACAAGATTAACCATAATGCGATACTAACGAATATACGAACGCTTGGTATTACGATATTAACGTATGACCGTTGCGGAAAGATAAAGATACATATATTTACGTATTGCTAAATAGGGCAAGGAAAACATAGCGTGGACAAAACATGAAGGGCATCATCAAACCAACCAGACAACAATCACAGAAGTGTGTGCCACAGAGCGAATGCAAGTCACCACAAGAAACCAACAAAACATCGCAAGCGAGGGCCGACACCCGTTTATACAACCGGCCTTAAAATCCAAAAGAGCAAAATAGTCAAGGGGAAAGGAATCACAGATCTCTTACCTTCCTAGGCCTACCTACTTTCCTCTTTGCTGGAATAGAGCCAGACGTGAGTCCGCCAGCTGGATCTGAAGCCACCAGCTCAACACCTCCGGAAGGGAAAGCAGCCACCAAGCTATCTCTGGACCTAAGGGCTTGAATCAACCTTACCTTGTCATTCTCCAAAACGGAAATTCGCTCAAGGCAATCTTTGTGAAATTTTTGGAGATCGCAAGCCAACGAGCACCACCCATCCATCCGCTTCGCAGAATGGTTCTTCAGTGAGTCCATATGCTCCCCAAATTGATACGCAGCAGTCTCGAGGCGAGCCAGCATCTGACTTTTCGCCTCCACCATCTCATGAGACAAAGTTTGAGAATCAAACGGAGATATATTCACATTAGAAGATACTCCTTTTAAACTCCACTCCTGAAAACGCTTGGATAGCCTTGGAGGACAAGGACCAAGCGTATGACAAGGCCTGTTGATGATTGTCTGAAGCTCTGAGTACGACGGGGCAAAAAGAGAATTCACAGACGGCTGACCAATTGACTGGATTTCGTCTGTAGAGACACCCAAGTCAAAAACCTCCCATTGGCGTCGTTCTGGTGATGGCTCCATTCTGAAAACAATCAAGGGACAACTATAAGGCTCAAAAGAAAGAAAAGCATGAATAGAAATCAGTAAACCTCAGTTGCAAAAAAAAGCGGAGTTTTCTTTCTCTCTCAGTTAAGGAATCTTACTGGAGAAAGATAAAAGCAAGGCAAATAAGGAACGAAGAAAATAGAAAGGGAGATTAAAAGGCAAACATCCAAAGGATCCTCGCCACGTCAGCCTAAAATTCAGATACTGGCGTAAACATCCCATCGGAAGCCAGTTGGCACCAGTTCAAATAATGACAGGGTAGTCCAAACGCCTTTCGCTCAGGAAAGAGATAACACCATTGGAACAACTATAATCCTTGAGCGAACGACCCACCAACAAACCTATACAACAATGTGCGATCAGATGTGTCAAAGCCAGTAATTCCTCATTGAAAGAAATCACAGGCTTCGAGGGGCAAGTGTTAATCCCTAAAAATCCATGTGCACATTGAACAAGGGATATGTCGCTAACATCCCAAAGGTCATTCGTACATAAAGTCACTAAAGCACTTAAAGCATTCGTAATGGAAAAGAACGGTCACAAGGGCAAGTACTGAATGTCAAGCCCAGAACAAATCAGGTCGACCAAGTACAACCGGACAACATGATGCAGTGTGCGATCCTAAAACTTGGGTCCAAATCAAGATTCAGGCGTGGAGATTAAGACCGGACACTCATACGGAAATGAGGCTATACCAAGCATCAGCATGAAACAAGTCGATCATCCAACATAAGCCAGAACGATCACATCCTACAGAAGCAATAAGAGAGCGAGCATCCCTAAAACTAAAGCAATCAGTCGCGCAGGAAACAATGAAGAACCAATCCCAGACTTGTGTCCCATTCCTACAAGGCCTCCTAAAAATGGTCGCCCGCACAGAAATGCCCACTCTCACGAACCCGCTCAAACTACATAAGGCGTCCGACCCAAAAAACTATCTATGCATGACAGCCCAAGACAACTAATGACAGCTGGCGACAACTGGCCAATGGCCAGATTGTAATTAGTAGAATTAGAGATTTACAAGGCGGGAAAGGGATTTCAAACCGAGGACTCACCTATAAATATACCATAGCCACCACTGGAAAAAGGGAAGGAAGAGATCGGAAGAATCACGAAGTGCTGCCAAAATCTGCCACAAACCACGGATCTGGCCATGGTGTCAAGCTCAATTTCGTGATTCAGAGAGAACAAAAACATCATCAATCTCAATCATCCACTCATCCTCTTTCTCCTCAAATTCAACCATCTTCTTATATAATTTCTTAGATTAAAGTATATAAACAAGGTTGTATTAGGTGAAAATGGAAGTGTATAATGCAGAGAGAATTGATGTACTTTGTAATTCATATCATGAGATTAGAAATCATTTTCATAGTAGACGTAGGCCTCATTAACTGCCGAACCACTCTAAACCTCGTCTCTATTTTTACCTTTTTTCTGCATTTTTCTACTTTGAATTACTAATTGAATACGGCTCCACTTTATCCCCTACCAAATTGGTGAAGTACAGCTTTGTACCTGAGGTGTTTGGACCATTTTTGGTGTAAACACAATACATCAGCAATTCAACCAAACAATCAACATACAGCAATCAATCATCATTTATCACTACTAGATTATATTTATAAAAATATAAATTGTACAGCGTTAGTGAGATTTACTCACATTGGACGATCATCATTAAATAACGGACAAACATTTTTTTTGGCTATAAATTTTAACGAGCTCCAATTCACTCCCTGTCAGTTCCATTGCGTAGCCGTCGTCCATACGATCCCAAGGGTTCTGGTTTCGCTCAATTCTGATAATGTATGAGAAAGTCATCAACTTTATAATTTTATACACTATTTATCATTGAATTGAAGTTAATTATTAATTATTATGGGCTTTACCAAACTTATTCGGCCCACCTACCCCTTCAAAAACCCAATCCACGGTGAATCCCTCTTCCACATGATGATACGCGATCCCCCACTCCATTTCCGGATGCTTCATGACCGATCTTTAAAGGCCATCTCCTACTTCATTTCTCCATCAATTCCAAATTCGTCTTTACCGAATTTCTTCTTGTCATATTCTCCTTCCTTCCATACCAGAATTGTACAGCTCGCACAAACTAAGAAAAATCTGATGTCCATAGTTCTCCGGCTCTGTACAAAATCGCGCGTCATTTTCTTGTCCTGATCTTCACCAAAAATCCAAAACAAACTTTTTTTCTCCTCCACAAATTCAACTATGATAACCGTTCCTCACAATAAAGTCTTAATCTTCCATACACGCAAACCCTAGGACCACTGTTAACTATCGAGCTTGCCAAACATGAATCACACTCAAAGATGATGGTATAGAAATGAAGCCCTTGCCTTGCTCAATCCAAATATATACCTTTTATGATTTATAAACTTTTATATGAACTGAATTGATTTTATGAAAATGGAGATTTGTTTACAAGGAGAACAATTACTGGCGGCTCGTTGATTTGACTAGAAAAAGGTAAATTTAGGTTTTAGAGAGGGTTATTTATAGAATAGGTTTGCTTAAGGGTTAAGCTTTGTATTTTATTTTAATTTATATTCAATCTTTAGTTCAATTCATCATTTAAAAATTCCTACGGTCACATACAATATCCAAAAATCATGAAAATGGACATACAACTAGATTTTGACATTACAGACCCGACGAAACTAGTTTCGTCAAATTCTGAATCCATTTGCTCACACAGCATATTTTTAAAGTGAAATTGTTGACTATTTTTTACATTAAAATCACGTACGGCCATATGCTGACTCCAAAAATCATGAAAATTTAAATCTTACAATAATTTAATATTCCAGATCCAACAAAATTAGTTTCGTCGAAAACGGAGCTCGTTTGCAAGACTGGATATTATTAACGCTCTAAATAAACCCTTTTAAATATTAATATATTTAAAAATATTTAATTTTAATATTAATAAATTAATATTATCATATATATTCACAATAGAATATCATACAGCTCTAGAATATTCCTATCTGAATTTATAACTCGACATTTCAAATCCAGATTAAATCAGTATTCAATTTATATTAAAAATCCATTTATAATATAAATAAATCGTTAAATATTTTAAAGGAATTCCATAATGACTTTTTGAAATTTTGATTTGATCATAAATTAAAATCTACATGACGAAATCCCGATTTTTCACTTCTATTAGAAAAATATACTTCACCAGCTTCGAACGTTTCTTGTTTCATAGAAATCCGGCTTAAAACGGATTCTGTATATTCGTCTAAAGTTAGAATCGCCAAATTATGAATTGTCGTGCCATTTTGAGCTCGACTAACATTATAATATAATTATACGTTCAAACTTTGTTTAAATAATATATTCGTTATTATAATTCAACTCTATACTGAATTATATATTATAAATGATCCAATTCACGCAATATTGTGAATTCTACTATTCCGACTGTTAGCCCTCTTTTTGGCAAGAGTCCCAACGGGCTGAACCGAAGCCCAAAGCACGACTAACTGAGCTACAGAAAGCACCACAAGATAATAAGGTCGCCTAAGTCACCAGTCGACCTATCTCCCGCACGAACAGAAGAAGGCCCGCTCCTTCAAAGGGTCGCACTCTCAAGCTGAAGATCTTCCTTCCAGATATCTCGCCTTGACCGATTATCTCGCCTTGGCCGATTATATCAGAATAGTTTGGAAACCGCCTACAGTGACCAAATATCCCGACTTTTGAGGCAATGGATACGGCCAAACCATATTCGGACAAAGCTCAACTTTTGATATGCCTTCCAATGGACACCACGTCTGCCACAGAATCCGAGGGCACTATTTATGAACATTTGAACCCATCAGCATTCGAAAGTCCGGCCAATCATCGGAAGCCACGTGTCCGAGCTTTCCTGAAATGGCCGGATAATATTGCAGCAGCCCAAGCCATTATTTTCACCTATAAATACCTCTAAGCCTAAAGAGGAAATGGATCGGTTTTTCTTTGACAAAGATAGCTTCCATAAGCTTTTCACCATTACTCTTCTCCATCATCATTCTCTTTCTCTTCTTCAATTAGAAAAAGCATTGTATTTGTAATCCAAAAAAGATATATGACATATAAAGTGGACGTAGGCACTGACTTTGCCGAACCACTATAAAAATTCTGTGTGTGCTCTTCCCTTTTTTCTTATTGCTTTCTGCATTTTTTATTTTATATCGTGTGTTGCTCACGCGATTGGGGGTTGGCCATCATTAATGACCAACTTTTGACGTCAACACCGACTATTTCGAAGTTATCATATATTATTATACTATAAATATTAATTAAATATTCATTATTATTTAATTAAAAGACCATTTAAATCTCTAAATCATTATTTAAATAATTAAATAAATTAATTATTATATCGATAAAATACGTGACATTACATTCTTCCCCCTTAAAATAATTTCGTCCTTGAAATTGCTAAGGTATAAAACAAACCATATTAACTGGGTTAAAAATTATTCTTTCACTTCTTAACTTCAGTTTCAATTGAACCCATTTAATTTCAATTAAATATTTATTCATTCCAACTAACGAAAAATTTCAAAAATTCTGAAAATTTTCTAACACCCTAACTTTTCGAAAAATTTCGCCAGGACCTCCTTTGTACTGGTAAATAGCCCAAACTCCAACTCACCTCTCTAGGCCTTCTTCAACCCAAAAGAAAATCAAACAGCCAAGCAACTTGCCAATTCGGATCATCAAAATCTCAAACCCATATATAATCTAAACTAGTACCTTTTTGTAGGGCATATCAATATATCCTTTCCATGTGTTACCAATTCTGCATATACTAATGTCATCCCAATCAAACTCAAATCAGTTTTATCCTCAAACCAATCATTTACGTATATCCAAGTCAAATTCCATTTCAAATTCGAGTTGCGTTCTCGATTCCAAACTCTAACTCACCAATCCAATATCATTTCAAATTCCTATCTCACAATCCAATTTCAGTTTTCCATTTAACTGGCTTTAATTAAATTTTCAATTTCTATCGGCTTTTACAAATTCTTCTTTAATTTGTTTTAATTCAAATAATCTATTTCTGGCGGTGTTTTTTTAAACAGCTTAGCCTTTTTCCAAAAATCAAAACATTCATTTTGGAGTATCAAAACAACTTGTTTTCCCAAAACAATTTAAAAACAAAAACTTTGGTAGTAATCCGTCACTCACAACTCGAAAATGAACATCGATGATGTCATGACCATCACTGGAATCTATTTTCCAGCTATCAAAGTGAGTTCAATACTATATCACTTTCAAAACCATATCTAAACATTTCCATTTTGAAATTCATTCTAAAATACTATTTACAATGCTTTAACACAATTTAAAAACTCCCAAGATTTTAAAATTTTCATATATTAATTCCAAATCCATTTACAAACACCTTTCCAAATCTCCAGGGTTTTAAATTTCAATTCTAATTTAAATTTAGATTTAAATTCAGATTTAATTCATTTCGTAACACTTATACGAATTTTATTTGGTTATATATAACCATCTCACTTTATATAATCTCATTTGATTATAATAACAACTGACACGTCCCATATATGATAATAATTCAAATATAAATCATTCTTTTATATCAAATATAATTTTGGGTAAAATTATTTCATTTACCCTCTTTTCAAATCATACCGTGTCGGTTCGTCGTATTCGAGTGTTTAGAAACTCCTACCGATACAGTGGATTATACTGATCGACCAGAACTCATAAACAACTCAATTAATAAATCTCCATAATATAAAACCATTTTATATCAAATAACAAATACGTTCACTCGTATATATACACTCAAACTCAATCTAGGGCATTACTAACCCCATCTCTACTGAGTCACGCCACAGAGCCAAGGTAATCACCTAACCTTAAGCTCCGATACCACTGTAACAAGCCGGGGAATTTGTGATCCTGAGTAACCGACATAAACTCATTGTCGGCTATTCAAGCATCAGAAACACTGGATAGTCCATGAAAGAAGTTAGAGGGTGAGAATAGATAAGATAGAAAATTAGAATAGGAGAAGAAGAAGAACATACAACAACATCAGAGTAACACGAATCTTACAGCGGAACGAACAACATATAATAGTTAACATATCTTTGAAATAAAATCAGTATATGTATGCAGTAACATTATCAGAGTACAACACTTACAACACAGCGAAAATAACAATAGCTATATAATAATCCTGAAGCCTCCCGCTCTAAGGTCTCCAAGTATATCTGTAAAACCTGACTACTTGACTACCTGTACAAATTTGGACACCCAAGAGTTTAGGGTAAAACAATACAAAATAAACTCCGGGTCAGTCATGGGACTGGTATGAGTAAACAATTTAAAAAAGTTTGAGAAAATAAAGGATAGCTCATAAGACCACTCCGTATAACACGGAACGGGTTTTTCCCTTACGAAAATCCAAAACACTTGATACAACATTCAAAATCCTTTTGCAAGAAACGATAACCTTTATATCAAAACTCTTTGACATTATAATAGCTCCTATCAACCACAACTAAATAATCATTATCAGAACGCTTTCATCTCACGTTCCACATACAATATATAATCAAAAACCGCGAGTACTTATTGGGTAATGAATTCCAACTGGCAAGGTATGCGACCACATTCCGACAGTGTATACCTAGAGAGGAATACACCAGATTGAACAAGAACATCTTGCAACCCAAGCTAAACATGACCGGTCACTCATTTCGCTTGAGTGTACCGAATGTATTATCACCAATGGTTGGGATCAGCAACCGTTTCCCGAAAGGTACAGCATCGAAATAGATTATAGAAGTAAAATGGAATTTCTCTAGATCAGGTGACAATACACCCTAATTGGCATCCAACCACTTAGCCATGCGACCTACCCGATTTTGTAACATTCCTCGGTGGTGAGGCTAGAGGTCACGCTTATCTCTAACAGATCACACATTTATTCACTTTGAATGTCACATCGTCATACCCACCAAATCACAAATTGATTCCCCAAACATATCATGGGTATACAGCTAAGAGAAATGAATTTCTCTGCCACCAAACGTAAATATGTTTGAAGATATCAATTTACGTGATCTATTAAATATACTCTATCAGTTCTTCCATACAAGTCATCCACAGATTGGACAAACCGACGGTACTATTCTATAAACCCATCTTAGGCAATTTCTACCTAAGATTTGCCAGAACAGCTCTTACATAAAATCCGTCTTCAATTATCTTCATCATATTTGGTTCGCAATGCTAACACCCCTACGGAGAGGTTTTCAGATTATAAATCTGATCCTGGTCTCTCTGTATTAACAACTGAAATGGTCAAAAATTTCGATAGTCAGTGATTTAACTATCAAAGAAAAACATGTGTAAAATCAACGATATTATTTCCGGATGGAAATTCTATCAATCAATCCTCATTAGAAAACATTTCTTATTCTTATTTGGGAAACATTTCCAAAAATCCTTCATTGGATTTAACCAGATGTTTAACTAAAACATCGCTATGCCGATTCAAACTATTACACTCATTAACTAATTTAATTAACAGACATTCGCTATTGAACCTTAAATATTTCTAAGTTAAAAATGAAGTCAATCAAGTTGGGGTATAACTACCTCTCAGACCTTAACCGAACAACCATTCTAACCTCGAAATAGACAAAGTACCCTTTTAAATCTTTAACAAACTTCTTTACGTAACTCTCGGATTCTATATACGAATCCACTTCTTTATTGAAAACATTGATTTTAAACTGTAGCGTTATAATCCCTACTTCTGAAATATCTAACTTCAAAATATAACTTTTATTCTTTACTTTAACTAAATAACTAAACAGATAGTTTATAAATAAATCATTAAATCTTGATTAAAAACGGAAAGTGAATAGTACTTTACTAAATTTGAAAAAATCGAATTTCAACGTATAACACTCTTTCGAATAATCTCTATTCGATAAATCCTTCTCGAATAAACTATATTCAATTAACTCCTTCCGAATAAACTATATTCAATTAACTCCTTCTGAATAAACTATATTCGATTAACTCCTTCGAATAAACTATATTCGATAACTCCGTTCGAATAAACTATATTCGGTAATCTCTCTTTTCTTCGATTAACCAATACTCGACTAACTCTAATTCAATTAACTCTTATGTGATTAACTCTATTCGATTAACTCTAATTCGATAACTCTATATAATTAACTCTATTTGATTAACTCTATTCGATTAACTCTAATCGATTAACTCTATTTAATTACCTCTATTTGATTAACTCTAATCGATTAACTCTATTTAATTAACTCTAATCAATTAACTCTAATCAATTTACTCTAATCAATTTACTCTTAAATATAATTCATTAGTTTTGATTTCGTATTTTAAAATAATATCCCGTTTCCAAATTCTATTTATACTTCTATTTATAAAATGATCCATACGAAATCTCCTTTTTATTTCTAACACTAAATCTCATTTATAATTCCCTTTATAAATGTTGAGTTCACATTCTATTTAAAATATCAGTGTTAAAACTGATTTCTATTTCTCGACATAAGTTATGAATTATATGTTCAATTTATCCCATGATAAATTATTTACTTAATTTATAAATTAATCTTCTCCATTTATTTGTTAAAATAGATTTCTATTTACCATCTACTTAAATCTGTAACTCATATTTCCTTTTATAATTATTCTATTTATTTTCTAAATAAATATTCCCTTTATAATTCTATTTATTTTACAAATAAATATTCCTTTTTATATAATCCTTTGATTTTTTTCAATATATACTTTGAAAATTCCTTTTTACATTCTGGTATTTCTTATGGTATTTAACATACCATATAACAATGATAAATATCATCCAAACACCCAAAATCAACAACAAATTATATATCACGTCATATATCACAGTATATGAAAAACAGTAAAATAAATGTTGAGGAATGCAGTTGGATTCCTCTGACCTGTTTCCCTACATCCACAGATGTTAAAAAATATAATTAACTTCAATTCCATTTCAATATGAAATATTCTGATAAACAGAATCAATATTTATTTGATTAACGATTTATATTTATCGTTATCTATAATTTCAAACAATACATTAGCAATTCAACCAAACAATCAACATACAGCAATCAATCATCATTTATCACTACTAGATTATATTTATAAAAATGTAAACTCTGCAGAGTTAGTGAGATTTACTCACATTGGACGATCATCATTAAATAACGATAATTGTCGGTTGATTCAAACAGACAATTTTTTTCGCTATAAATTGTAATGAGCTCCAATTCACTCCCAGTCAGTTCCATTACGTAGCCGTCGTCCATACAATCCCAACGGATCTGGTTTCGCTCAATTCTGATAATGTATGAGAAAGTTATCAACTTTATAATTTTATACTCTATTTATCATTGAATTAAACTTAATTATTAATTATTATGGGCTTATAATTATTAATTATTATGGGCTTTACCAAACATATTCAGCCCACTTACCCCTTCGAAAACCCAACCCACGATGAATCCCTCTTCCACCTGATGATACAAGATCCCCCACTCCATTTCCTGGTGCTCCATGACTGATCTTTAAAGGCCATCTCCTACTACATTTCTCCATCAATTCCAATTCGTCTTCACCAAATTTCTTCTTGTCAGACTCTCCTTCCTTTCATACCAGAATTGTACAGCTCACATAAAACAAGAAAAATTCGACGTCCATAGTTCTCCGGCTCTGTACAAAATCGCGCGTCCTTTTCTTGTTCTGATCTTCACCAAAAATCCAAAAAAAACTTGTTTCTCCTCCACAAACTCAACTATGATAACCATTCCTCACAATAAAGTCTTAATCTCCCATACACGCAAACCTTAGGACCACTGTTAACTATCGAGCTTGCCAAACATGAATCGCACTCAAAGATGATGGTATAGAAATGAAGCCCTTGCCTTGCTCAATCCAAATATATACCTTTTATGGTTTATAAACTTTTATATGAATTGAAATGATTTTATAAAGATGGAGACTTGTTTGCAGGAAGAACAAATACTGACAGCTCGTTAGTTTAACTAGAAAAAAGTAAATTTAGGTTTTAGAGAGGGGTATTTACAGAATAGGTTTGCTTAAGGGTAAAGCTTTTTATTTTATTTTAATAATTTATATTCAATTTTTAGTTCAGTTCATCATTTAAAAATTCATACGGTCACATACAATATCCAAAAATCATGAAAATGGACATATAACTAGATTTTGACATTACAGACCCAACGAAACTGGTTTCGTCATATTCCCACTCCATTTGCTCACACAGCGTATTTTTAAAGTCAAATTATTGAATATTTTTCACATTAAAATCCCGTACGGCCATATACAGACTCCAAAAATCACGAAAATCGAAATCTAACAATATTTTAATATTTTGGATCCAACAAAATTAGTTTCATCAGAAACGGAGCTCGTTTGCAAAACTAGCTATTTTAAGCGCTCTAAATAAACCTTTTTAAATATCAATATATTTAAAAATATTTAAATTTAATATTGATAAATTAATATTATCATATATATTCTCGATAGAATATCATACAGCCCCAGAATATTCCTATCTGAATTTATAACTCGACATTTCAAATCCTGATTAAATCAGCATTCAATTTATATTAAAAATCCATTTATAATATAAATAAATCGTTATATATTATAAAGGAATTCCATAGCAACTTTTCAAAAATTTGATTTGATCATAAATCAAAATCTACACGACAAAATCCCAATTTTTCT
Organism: Allium sativum; assembly: GCA_030737875.1. Taxonomy (NCBI): domain Eukaryota; kingdom Viridiplantae; phylum Streptophyta; class Magnoliopsida; order Asparagales; family Amaryllidaceae; genus Allium; species Allium sativum. Next base: position 959,509,564 of record CM060918.1, read on the forward strand.
CTTCCATTAGAAAAATATACTTCACGAGCTCCGAACGTTTCTAGTTTCACAGAAATTCGGGTTAAAACGGATTCTGTATATTCGTTTAAAGTTCAAATCGCCAAATTACGAACCGTCGTGCCATTTCGAGCTCGATTATATTATAATATAATTATACGTTCAAACTTCGTTTAAATAATATGTTCGTTATTATGATTCAACTCTATACTGAATTATATATTATAAATGATTTAATTCACACAATATTGTGAATTCTACTATTTCCGACTATTTCAAAGTTATAATATATTATTATTTTATAAATATTAATTAAATATTCGTCATTGTTTAATTAAACAACCATTTAAATCTCTAAATCATTATTTAAATAATTAAATAAATTAATTATTATATCGATAAAATAGAGGACGTTACATTACGTATTTTTTTAATTTTTTATTTTATTTTATTTTTTTAGTGAATTTTCAAAAAAATAGGGACAAAATTTAGATAAGTTTATGATCGGAATAGGCCTATTTTAAAAACTTAACAGGGACCTGTAAAAATCGCACCCATATATTAATCCTATAATAACCACATATACATGTATAGATTTCTGAGTGCTCCATCGCGACCTAGTTTTCCTCGCACACACTGCTTTTAATTTTATAGTCCCCGACAACAAAATGGTTACTTATGTGCAAATAGAACAAATAATATTATTCATCTAAGATGAATCTTTGGCTTAAAAGCTGGTAATGTCTAAGGTCATTCGTTCATAGGCGGGAATATATCTCAACACCCACCCACAAAGCAGTGAATCAACCAATTAATCAAATGAATAAACAAACATATGATACAAATAAATATCGATTCCGCAACATGTATTTATTGTATAAGACATGAAAATATAGTACTCTAGAAAGTGTAAGAGTTCTCACCATCCAATCCAATTTGACGATTTCACATCGATTTATATAACTTCATACGGGCATTTGAAATTACATAAAAATGCGAAAAGCTCCAAAGCATTCCAATCTAATACATATGCATAGTATTTGTGAATACAAACCCAACGCGATTTATTTTCATAAATCTGACCTTGTATGAAAAAGTTATATATATTACAAGTTATAAACTAAATTAAAATAAATAATAATAATACTAAAAAATGGCAATGTATCATTCTGTTAAAGGGTACGATTTTGGGTAGCCATCGTTAATGGCGATAAAGGGATTTCCATCTTCTCCAATTTCGTCATCATCTCTCTTCCTATTTCCCGTTTCACCTCTATTCATCACAAACTCTCTCTTTCCCTCCTTTTCTTTTGTCTGCGTGAAGGTTACACAAGACCCCAAAATAAAGGTGCTGGTCTAACCTTAATTTCCATGTCTCCCCTTTTTACTACTTATGCGCTTCTCCAACACCCAATCCTCATTTTCTCTAGTCAATGAAATTGTTCCTGAGAATGTTCCTGAAAATGGAAACCCCCCAAATGTGAAATCCTCGGTGCTTGTGTCGAGAACCCATACTGGGATCTTCTTGTGCACCTGTGGACATCACAAAAGAGGTATTCAGCGGTTTTGGTTTCGTTTCTTTCAAGATGGTTTCTGGGGTCTAAGGTGGAAGCTCGGCCTGGGCTTTCTCTCTGAGATGTTTCTGATGCTCTTCCTACTTCCTAGTATGCATTCCTTATAGATCAAGTATGTAACAAATTTGGGCTTGGTCTCTTACTTGATGAGCTGATGGGGATTTGTGGCTTATCGGGAATTCTGGAAGAATTTTTGGGCATTTATTTTTGTATTGTCTGGTTGAGTTTTGTCTTGTTTGATCTGATGTGTTGACTGTGGGTTTATGGGATGTTGGTTGTTTAGTATGTATATTGGTGTGATTTTGGGGAGCACGACATAGTTTGTTGCCATGTTGATGCCAAACACCATGGAATTTCCTTATTTTCATTCTTTGGTTTTCTCTTGGATGAGTATTCTTCTCCATCGTCCACTAGCTATCCACGAGAAGCTTCGGCTCCGACCTTTGTCGTGCTTTTCGGTGGATTTATTCCCCTGTATTAGAAGGTTTCCGATCATTTTCAATGAGCATGAATGTCATATTAGGTGCATGCTACTATGGTTTTTCTATGTCATGTCATATCTCCCTATGCATATGGTTCACCCCCTCGGTTTGCAGTTTGAGATGTATTGGAAAATTCTAAGGATGTTGTGCTTTGCACGTTTGTAGTTGTAACAACCCATAAAATCGGAACCAATTTAAAAATTTTATTTTTGCAATTTTAATGGATTTTGAATATTTAAAATGATTTATTTTGAAGTGGAAATTAGGCTAACATCCCTATTTCAAAACTTAATTAGGCTCACATCCCTTCCATCTTTTTAATGTAAACCCGCCCCCTATTTTTTAAAAGTTCCGCCTTTTTCATTTTTCAGTCAAAAAAAAGCGTTGTAAGGTAAAAAAAATTCTAAAATCTGGAAATATTATCGCAACTCTATGTAAAAAAAAGTTGCATACATGTATGCAACTATTACGTATAGTTGCATACATATATGCAACTATTTAAATACACATGCATGTATTTATGTACGATGCTTGAATAACTGCATACGTGTATGCATTTATTTATTTAAACTTCATACATGTATGCAGATGTGTCAAAATCTATGTAAAAGTGAAAATATTGTACGTATGTATGCAGTTTTTAAATAAATGCATCAAAAGATGCATGTATTCACAGTATGTGCATACATGAATGCATTTATACTGTAGTTTTGACGCAGAATTGTAATAAATGCAAACATGTATGCAACTATCTGAAATATATGCATCTGTTGATGCATTTTACTGCATTTCATTGTTTTTCGTGTAATTCTTGATTTTGACATGTTTTTTACGTTTTTTCACCTGAAATTTTTTCCGAATACTTGTTTTAATTAGTTACGAATTTATGTGATTTTTTCAAATTTATTTTTTTATTTTCAAAAAATAGGGACTAAATTTACAATAAGTTTATGAATGGATGTTAGCCTAATTTTGAAACTTAATAGGGACCTGTAAATAATGCACCCTTATTTTAAATAATAGCGACTAAAATTTTATTTTAAATGAAGTTAGAACAAATAAATTTATTTTAATTATAAAACGAGCCTGAAATGGCACGACAGTTTGAAAATTTGATTTCAAATTTCAAATGAATGTACACGATTCAAAATAAATCGGATTTCAGTAAAACAAGAAATATTTGAATCTGTTTAAAAATATCTTTCCAACAAATGTGAAAAATCCAGATTTCATAACGGGAATAAAAAGTTATGTCTAGTTTAAAATTCAGAAAAGTCGCTATGGAATTTATATATATTTTAATATATATATATAAAGCCCTTAAAAATAGGTATTTTGCAAACGACCTCCGTTTTCGATAAAAATACTTTTGTTGGATCTGTAATGTCAAATTATTACTAGATTCCAATTTTCCTAATTTTTGGAATTAATATGTGAGCGTGGTGAATTTAAACGTGTTTGGTAATTTCAGTTTGAATTTAATCGACTGGAAAATAACCGTTTATCAAACGGTCTCCAAATTTGGCGAAATTAGTTTTTTAGGACCGTATCGTCAAAACATAGCTAGTTTTATTTTTCTGGAATTTTTGGAGTCAGTATGTGGCCCCGGTAATTTAAAATGTACGTTGAATTCAATTTTGAAAGTTATATTAATTTAAATTTAAATTTTGATGAAAATTGATAGAAATAGTCAAATTGGCTTACGAAACATATCCCATTGCATCCGGAATGGGGATAATTAGCTAGGGGTTTCAATCGTTGGGTCTTGTTCGGAATTCGTATTAAAAAGTTACTTTTTGGGAAAAATAAAATAATAATTAAATAGAATTATATAATAACCCTCTCTTCCCTTCCTCCCTCAGTCAACACAAAGTCAAAATCGAAAAAAGATAAGAAAAAAACCGACTAAAACTTCCCAGACCCATCGCCCCCTTCCACCGCAACACCACCCGCATTGCCCTCTTCCCCTAGCACCGCCACCGCACCCCAGACCCTGCCTCCTCCCTCTCTCCTCCTTTCCCCTTCTCCAACTCAAGAACTGCCAACCCTTGCCACCCAACTCACGAATGCTGTAAAACCCCGTAAATTTAAATATTAAAGTTAACAAATTATAGAATACTTAATTTTAAATGTGAGAATCAAGGTAAACGGGTTACGCCATTGTGTTCGTCTCGGAATTCTGGTTGAGATAGAGTCCGAGTTTGCGTAAATTGGACTTCGTATGAAGAAGTTATGGCTGTCAGAAGTTTCCAGAAAATTCAAATAAATTCAAACAACTCGAAACAGATTCAAAATTCAAATCAGAAGTCAGAATCGGGCTGGGCGGGAAAATTCCTGCCCAGGACCCAGGTCGACCAGGGGGTCGACCCTAGTGTCGACCTCCCCCCTACAGGTCAAACTGGGGGTCGACCTGCCCTCCCCCCCCCCCCCCCCCGGGCAGATCTGGGAGATGACGATTTTGTGACTCGGTGCTGAGTCATTAGGGATGAGGTGTCACTCTATCTTGACTGGATGGTCTTGATTGATTCTAGGTTGATCGGATGGCCTAAATTAATCCTAAATTCTATATAAACACATGTAGACTCAGACCCTAAAAACAAATCAAAAATAGAACCATGGTCATCATGCTATCACCTTGCAACCTAGAGTAGCCGCCACCAACTAGAGGGAAAGTGAAGCTAATCAACTCAATTCAACTCAAATTTATAACAACAACAACGAATTTGTCTACTTCAAAGGCGAGCTAAATCAATTTCAGAACTCAAATTCCAGAACTCAAGACCTTCTTTGAGTTGTGAGTTCAATTTCTTTAATTAGATAATTAATAAGTTAATTGGGTTGAGTTATAAATTGGGTTATATGGCTATGTTTGTGAGACATTGGAAAAATGTGATATTTTGTGAATATATGCTAGTTGTTCATAATGATAGTTTTGTTGTGGATCCCTTTTCATATGCCAAATCACCTATGTTCAACTTGATTCACGTTTGACATGATTTTATATGCAAGTTTGGATGTAGATTATATGCTAGTTTCTATATGAATTATACACCAGTTTACATGTGTATCAAATAAAGTGACTATATGCAAGTTTAGGTAGAAATTGGATTCACATATGCAAGTTTACACCTTTAGATTTAGATCTCTGATGTACATACTTTTATGCAAGTTTGTGACTGTGGCCTATGCAAGTTTTGGAGTGAAAACTATATTCATATATGAAAGTTTTAGATGAAAAACTATATTATATATATATATATATGCAAGTTCACACCTTTAGGCCTATGTTTAGATTCATGACAATACAAAGTTTATGCAAGTTATGTTGTAATCCTTATTTGCAAGATTAGATCCATTTTGTGTGTTATGCAAATTTGCGATGTTTCTTCCCTTTTATGTGCTAGACTAATCGATAGTCTACTAACATATATGTCATGATAAACGAACGAACAATGTGGGGACGATGTGGGTAATTTTGAATATACACATATTAAGAATTGGCATAATGGCCTTGAAAAAGGCATATAATTAATTTAAGACATTAATTGGAAAATTGGCATTTATGGACATAATTGAGACAATTACGGACATAAGTATATTTGGAATTCATTGACAAATTTGAATAGAGATATTAATCCAATTTGGGGTTAAATGAAGATGTACAATAATAAACCGTCTAAGACACGAAGTTAGACTCTTTTGTGGTGTAAGACTGCACGGACCCCCCCCCCCCCCCGGCAAATCCAGCAGCCACAAATGTCAGTCTAATGTGAGAGGTCAAAGGCATGAATTAAATGCGTAACAGTTGTAAAGACACGAGGTTAGGCTCGTTTGTGGTGTAAGACTGCCCGGACCCGCCCGGCAAATCCAGCTGCTACAAATGCCAGTCTAATATGGGAGGTCTTTACAAGGTTACGGTGTTAATGAATTAAGAAACACTTAACAAGATAAACATGTGGTGGGACATGAGGGGGTTAAGTGGGTGCTTTGGGTGGCATGTGAAATTAAGAGGGTGCCTTGGGTGGCATGTGAAATACGATTAGATGGGTGGCATGTGAAATACGATTAGATGCACTTAACCAAGATTGAAACATGTAAGAAGACATGAATGGGAATGGGGTTAAGTGGGGAGAAACCTTAGAGGGGACCAAGCATAGGTGGAAAGCTTGTGTCATGCAATGGGGCCCTTTTCAAACTAGTAACCCATTAAGCATCTTTGTGGGCTCGACCCAAGTCGAGGACGGGACACGCGTACTGGGTTTGATTGTAAGAGGTCAAAACGGGTTAGCGGTGGCAACGCAAGTCCAACAGGGTCATATGCGTATGTGGGCCCGGGCTGGTAGGTAAGACGTTGTTGCATCGTGTAGATGTAAGCCGTGCATTTTTTGTGGTATCGGGTTGCCACTTTGGGGAGTGATACACCCCACTGTGGGGCCGGCACGGGTATCTACGAGGGAGCCGATCGAATGGGGGTACTGAGTACACCTAGTGGAGATAGGGGCAGACGGCACCTATGAAGGCAGCTAGGGGTACACGAAACTACCATTATCATTATTAAGTTCTGTAGGCGGGATCAACTTTTAGGATGTTTGGTGTGGTGCAGTGTAGTAATTATCCTATAGTGACTAGGTACGCCTTTAACGTTATGTTTGTTCATCTAATTTCCTTTGTTGGCTTTGTCATACCCATTTGTTCATGGTCATTTCCTTATTTTCCAGCTTATGCCTTATCCAAGTTACTTAATGATTATATTGTTAAAGTTATTGCACTAGCCATACTTTACGTCTGACCCCCTTTGTTTCCACCTCTTTTCTTCCTTCCCCCCTCCCCCCCTAGTGCTCAGGGTGGGACTAGCACTAGTGTAGCTTGATTTGGACAGCCTTATCTCTTTCTTTGGAAGTTGCTTGGATCGCTGAAGTAAAAGTTCAGCCTATCTTATTTATGGCTATTTTATGTTGGGGTTATGTCTTTCATTTTATGTACTCTGATTTAGTCAAGATGGATATTATGTACTTGACTCTAGTCTTTGGTTTTTGATGATGTAATCAAACTTATTTGTTTACCGCTGCAATGAATGAAGTTTTAAATTTTTAAGTATTGTTTTATATCTGTCTTGTTGTTAAGTTTCTGTTCTATACACACTTTAAATGCACCATAGAAGTTAATGCATTCCCTTTTTTGAGTGACATTAATGGACGTGGGGTGTCACACGTGGTATCAGAGCTGAAGGTTACCAGAACAGATAAGATATTGTGAAAAACTATTTTTCAAAAGCATTTTATAAAGAAATACTTTCAAAAGTATGTTTTAAGGAGAATATCTTCAAGAGAAAAGTTTATTTTAAAAACATAATTCCAAGAGCCGTATATCTTTCTTTCGAATTCTTCGTTTGAATCTCTTCATTTTCTTTTCAGCATGTCTAGAATTCCCGAGATACCCGAAGGGATACCGATACCAGGATGGTTTAGAAGGTATTTGGAAGCTAGGGCCCATGTTGCAGGCCCAGCAAATGCTCCTCCTCCTCCTCCTCCCCGTGTTGACACTTTCGTAGAGATATGCAAGGACTTTTGGGCAATGGGCGGGAAAACTTTTCACGGGTCGGAGACATTTGTTGAAGCTTGAAATTGGCTAAAGGAGGTGGAAGAATTGTTTTGAATCTTTGAGGTAGAAGATGGAAGAAAGGTCCAGTTAGCTGCCTGGCTAATGAAGGATGAGGCCTCGTTTTGGTGGGAGGTCACTAATGGAGAGCGTCCAGTTGATACATGATCGGATTTCAGGCGTAGGTTTGAGGCAAAGTTTCTCTCACGGGCTGAAGAGAATCTATACATGGAAATGTTTTTGACATTGAGGTGGGGGAATCTAGCAGTGAAAGAATATGTCAACAAGTTCAATCAGTTGGCAAGATTTGGCTTGGACTTAGTGAATACACCTGAAAAGAAGGTCCTGAGATTTGTTAAGGGTTTGAACGAGCCGCTACATGGGTTAGCCATGACCCACATCCCTATGGCGGCCACCTTTGAGAGACTAGTTGACATGGCTCTTATGCATGAAGAGGAGAAAGGCGCTAATGCTAATAAGGCACCTGAAAAGAAAGGGGATCAAAGGAAACCACAATAGCAACAGCAGAACAAGAAGGTTGGTAAAGACAACAATGGTAAGGGAAAGAAAAGATGCTTTAACTGTGGGACACCAGGCCATCTAAGCAAAGAGTGTAGGAAGAAGAAGAAGATTGGTTGTTTCCACTGTGGCGAGGCAGGACATCTGATTAAGGACTGCCCAAAGAAAGGGCAGAGGGCAGGGCCTACCTCTGGAGGGCAGATTCAGGATCTCATGGTGCCAGGGCAGGCAAGGGGGCAGGTCCAGGCTCTCGTGGTCCCACTGCTGCAAGAACGAGGTGGAGTGATTTCCGTTGAAAGTTTAGTTAATCTTTTCGATCAACCTGTTCGCACACTCTTTGATTCTGGCGGATCACACTCTTTTATATCCACTGCTTTTGTTGAGACACTACACCTAAACACCAGTATAGTAGAGGATCCCTTAGTTTTTTCAAATCCAATTGGGGGCTCAGCCTATTTGTCGATGATTTGTTTGGATTTGGACATTTCTATACTTAGTGTTGGGTTTAGATGTGATGCTTATGTTTTAGGCTTCACGGGCTATGGGTTAATTTTGGGCATGGATTGGCTATCCAGTAATGGAGCCGTCCTAGATTGTGAAAAGAGAGAGGTTAGGCTTATGACTCGCTTGGGCAACACTCTCGAAATCTCTTGTAATCCCATGAATTCTGTTATGCTAAGTTATCTAGAATCGCATGACGCGTCTATTGAGAATGTACAATCTGTTAGTGTGGTCCGTGAATACTCGGATGTCTTCGATGAAGTTCGAGGTTTACCCCCGAGGCACGAGATAGACTTTCGAATATACTTAGTAGATAATGCAAAGCCAGTTGCATTACCAGTGCGCCACATCGCTCCGAGAGAGAGAAGAGAACTCAGTAAGCAAGTAAAAGAATTACTTGAGAAGGGGTTCATAAGAAGAAGTATTTCGGAGTGGGGTGCTCTAGTCGTTTTTGCTACAAAAGCTGATGGTTCACTTATATTGTGCGTGGACTATAGAGAGCTGAATAAGCTAACAAAGAAGAACAGACACCCGTTACCGAGGATAGACGATTTATTCGATCAGTTGGTGGGTGCTTCAGTTTTCTCGCAACTGGATTTAGCTACAGGGTTTCATCAGCTAAGGGTGGCTGAAGATAGCATCGATAAGACTGCATTTAGAACTCCTGACGGTTTCTTCGAGTGGCTCATCGTGCCTTTTGGTTTGACGAATGGACACGCATACTTTATTGATTTATTGAGTAGGGTGTTTAGGGAGTTTCTGAACAAGTTTGTGGTAGTCTTTGTAGACGATATTCTGGTTTTCTCTAAAAATGAAGAAGAGCATACCCTACATCTTAGGGAAGTCTTAGAGACCCTACGGGCACATCAACTAAAAGCTAAGTTCTCCAAGTGCCATTTGTTGGAGAAAAGAAGTGAGGTTCTTAGGACACGTGGTCTCTAAGGAAGGGATAGCTGTGGATCCCGCTAAGATAGTGGCAATCCAAGATTGGAAAACACCTAAGAACGTAACTGAAGTAAGAAGCTTTTTAGGGCTAGCTGGCTATTATAGGAAGTTCATTAAGGACTTCGCGAAGATATCAGCCCCTCTCACTCGATTAATGAAGAAGAATTTGACTTTTACTTGGGACGTTGACTGTGACGATGCTTTCCAACGTCTGAAGAGGGCTTTGACGGCCGCTCCAATCTTAGTTTTGCCAGACGGGAGTAAGACATTCACTGTATATACTGATGCTTGTGGGACAGGGCTAGACGCAGTTTTACTACAAGAGGGAAGGGTGATATGCTATGGTGGAAGGCAGTTGAAAGTCCACGAGAAAAATTACCCTACCCACGATTTAGAGTTGGCGGCCATATTTTTTGCGCTTAAGTCATGGCGTCATTATTTGCTTGGCTAAAGGTTTGAGATGTATACAGACCATAAGTCACTAAAGTACTTATTCTCTCAGAAGGACCTAAACTTGAGGCAACAGAGATGGATGGAGTTTTTGGCATCCTATGATTTTGAGATCGCATATACCCCTGGCAAGGGTAACGTTGTAGCTGATGCTCTGAGTAGAAAGAAGTTAACTTTAAGTCCTTTGTTCGTAGAGCAGCTGAGTTTGTAGTATATATCTTCCTTTGACTTCAGACCCTCTATCGAATATGTACCCGGATTGTTGGCATCATTAGAGGTGCAACCTACACTTTTGGGTCGAGCTGGAGAGGTATAGCGAAACGACTCACAGTTTGTTGAGATAGTAGGCAAGCTTATAGGAGGGGAGTCCTCAAGACATCTGGATAGATATGCTATAGAAGAAAGAGATTGGCTACGTAGAGATGGAAGACTTTGCGTACCACAAGACGAAAGTTTGAAGAAGGCAATTCTTGAAGACTCACATCGCTCTAAGATGACCATACATCCCGGTGGTGATAAGATGTATAGGGATATGAAGCGAGTTTTCTTTTGGGCCGGAATGAAGAAGGACGTGACCGAGTTCGTTGTTAGATGCATAGTGTGCCAGCAAGTCAAGGCAGAGCAAAAGAAGCCCGGAGGTTTGCTCCATCCCTTAGAGATTCTGCTTTGGAAATGGGAAAGTGTTTCCATGGATTTTGTAGATGGTTTACTAAGATCGAGGAAGGGTAATATGGGGATTTGCGTAATTGTAGACCGACTTACTAAAAGTGCCCATTTTATTCCCGTCAAAAGTAGAAGGACCGCTGCATGGTTAGCATCTGTTTACCTTCGAGAGATAGTTCGTTTGCACGGCATACCCTCCAGCATTGTAAGCGATAGAGATCCTATTTTCACAAGTGAATTTTGGAAGAGCTTACAAGAGGTGGTTGGAACGCAATTATGCTTAAGTACTGCTTATCATCCTCAGGCGGACGGCCAGACCGAGAGGGTGAATCAGATACTAGAAGACCTTCTAGGGCTATGCATTCTAGACTTTGGAGGAACATGGGAAGAACACCTTCCGCTAGTAGAGTTCTCCTATAATAATAGTTTTCAGGCTCGCATTGGCATGACACCTTTTGAGGCTCTTTATGGACGACCGTGCGATCACCTACATGTTGGTGAGAATCCATGGATAAGGTTTTGCTTGGACCCGACATGATTAGGGAGACTTCGGAGAAGATAGACTTGATTCGATGGCGAATGAAGATGGCGCAGGACCGACAGAAGTCATATGCTGATAGGAGACGAACCGATCTTGAGTTCTATGTTGGGGGCATGGTTTTTGTTAAGGTGTCACCATTGAGAAACGTAGTCCGCTTTGGATCAGTAGGGAAGTTGGCACCAAGGTTCGTAGGACCCTTTCCAATTACAGAGAGGATTGGGCAGATGGCGTACAGAGTAAAGTTACCAAAGAAGCTCAGCGGAGTTCATGACGTGTTTCGCGTTTCACATTTGCGTAAGTGTTTACACGATACGGCAGAAGTAGTAGATCCGAGCACACTCGAAGAAGGGGAAGTAGAGCACAATGCCATGATCAGACGAGCTCCTACACGCATTCTTGGATCGGAGGTCAAAAAGCTTCGCAAATAAGAGGTCAAGTTAGTCAAAGTGCAATGAGGAGATGATCAAAGAGACGCAACTTAGGAAACAGAAGATAAGATGCATACGTTGTGCCCTTTTCTTTTTGAGGGTATGTTTTAATTTCTCCTTTTTTCTACCGCTTTGTTGAACTTGTCCTATCTTTTAGTATTATCTTTGCGATGACATCTTCGATCTTTAGTTAGGAAGAACCCTATGTTTGAAACATGTGTTTGAGACATGTTATTTCTGATGGATGAAAGTGGTTGCTAGTGGTTGCTCACGGATGCATATACACACACCTTAGGCACTAGATGGCTCAATCACCTTCATGTTGCATATAAATGTGTGTGCATATTTAATTTAGTGGATGTATAATGTTTGTGTCATCATATGGATGTCGCATTATGATGAATGGTTGTGCACACATATAGAAATAATATGTATCGAAAGGATTCTTTTGCATACATAATGGATGCATAGCACTATCATGATTTGCATTAAGGAGGTCAATTGTATCAGTAGACCGCCTAATTTTGCATCAGATAAGGAACATATACACACACTTCTTGCATATGTTCATACATCACTAGAAATTTTGTAAGGACAATGGATGCCTGTGTTTGATGGTTGAGTAGATGGATGATTGGATGTTAGGACATGCATTCTCCTTAAATTAGAAATTTCGGGGCGAAATCCCTTAAGAAGGGGAGAATGTAACACCCCGTAAATTTAAATATTAAAGTTAACAAATTAAAGAATACATAATTTTAAATTTGAGAATCAAGGGAAACGGGTTATGCCATTGTGTTCATCTCGAAATTTTGGTTGAGATAGAGTCCGAGTTTGCGTAAATTGGACTTCGTATGAAGAAGTTATGACTGTCAGAAGTTTCTAGAAAATTCAAATAAATTCAAAGAGCTAGAAACAGATTCAAAATTCAAATCAGAAGTCAGAATCGGGCTGGGCGGGAAAATTCCCGCCCAGGACCCAGGTCGACCAGGGGGTCGACCCTAGTGTCGACCTCCCCCCTACAGGTCGACCAGGGGGTCGACCTAGGGGTCGGCCTGGGGGTCGACCTGCCCCCCTCCCCTCCGGGCAGATCTTAGAGATGATGATTTTGTGACTCAGTGCTGAGTCATTAGGGCTGAGGTGTCACTCTATCTTGATCGGATGGTCTTGATTGATTCTAGGTTGATCAGATGGCCTAAATTAATCCTAAATTCTATATAAACACATGTAGACTCAAATCCTAAAACCAAATCAAAATTAGAACCATGGCCATCATGCTATCACCTTGCAACCTAGAGTAGCCGCCACCAACTAGAGGGAAAGTGAAGCTAATCAACTCAATTCAACTCAAATTTATAACAACAACAACGAATTTGTCTACTTCAAAGGCGAGCTAAATCAATTTCAGAACTCAGATTCCAGAACTCAAGACCATCTTTGAGCTGTGAGTTCAATTTCTTTAATAAGATAATTAATAAGTTAATTGGGTTGAGTTATAAATTGGGTTATGTGGCTATGTTTGTGAGACATTGGAAAAATGTGATATTTTGTGAATATATGCTAGTTGTTCATAATGATCGTTTTGTTGTGGATCCCTTTTCATATGCCAAATCACCTATGTTCAACTTGATTCACGTTTGACATGATTTTATATGCAAGTTTGGATGTAGATTATATGCTAGTTTCTATATGAATTATACACCAGTTTACATGTGTATCAAATAAAGTGACTATATGCAAGTTTAGGTAGAAATTGGCTTCACATGTATGCAAGTTTACACCTTAGATTTTGATCTATGATGTACATAGTTTTATGCACGTTTGTGACTATGGCCTATGCAAGTTTTGGATTGAAAACTATATTCATATATGCAAGTTTTAGGTGAAAAACTATATTATATATATGCAAGTTCACACCTTTAGGCCTATGTTTAGATTCATGACAATACAAAGTTTATGCAAGTTATGTTGTAATCCTTATTTGCAAGATTAGATCCATTTTGTGTGTTATGCAAATTTGTGATGTTTCTTCCCTTTTATGTGCTAGACAAATTGCTAGTCTACTATACATATATTTCATGATAAACGAACGAACAACGTGGGGATGATGGTCGTAATTTTGAATATACACATATTGAGAATTGGCATAATGGCCTTGAAAAAGGCATATAATTAATTTAAGACATTATTTGGAAAATTGGCAGTTATAGACATAATTGAGACAATTATGGACATAACTATATTTGGAATTCATTGACAAATTTGAATAGGGATATTAATCCAATTTAGGGTTAAATGAAGATGTGTAATAATAAACCGCCTAAGACACGAGGTTAGACTCTTTTGTGGTGTAAGACTGCCCGGACCTGCCCAGCAAATCCAGCAGCCACAAATGCCAGTCTAATGTGAGAGGTCAAAGGCATGAATTAAATGCGTAACAATTGTAAAGACACGAGGTTAGGCTCGTTTGTGGTGTAAGACTGCCCGGACCAGCCCGTCAAATCCAGCTGCCACAAATGCCAGTCTAATGTGGGAGGTCTTTACAAGGTTACAGTGTTAATGAATTAAGAAGCACTTAACCAGATAAACATGTGGTGGGACATGAGGGGGTTAAGTGGGTGCTTCGAGTGGCATGTGAAATTAAGAGGGTGCCTTGGGTGGCATGTGAAATACGATTAGATGTACTTAACCAAGATTGAAACATGTAAGAAGACATGAATGAGAATGGGGTTAAGTGGGGAAAAACCTTAGAGGGGACTAAGCATAGGTGGAAAGCTTGTGTCATGCATGGGGGCCCTTTTCGAACTAGTAAACCATTAAGTATCTTTATGGTCTCGACCTAAGTCGAGGACGGGACACGCGTACTGGGTTTGATTGTAAGAGGTCAAAACGGGTAAGCGGTGGCAACGCAAGTCCAACGGGGTCATATGCGTGTATGGGCCCGGGCTGGTAGGTAAGACGTTGTTGCATCGTGTAGATATAAGCCATGCATTTTTGGTGGTATCGGGTTGCCACTTTGGGGAGTGATACACCCCGCTGTGGGGCCAGCACGGGTATCTACGAGTCAGGGAGCCGATCGAATTGGAGTTGTGAGTACACCTAGTGGAGATAGGGGCAGACGGCACCTATGAAGACAGCTAGGGGTACACGAAGCTAGAATTATCATTATTAAGTTCTGAAGGCGGGATCAACTTTTAGGGTGTTTGGTGTGGTGCAGTGTAGTAATTATCCTATAGTGACTAGGTACACCTTTAACGTTATCTTTGTTCAGCTGATTTCCTTTGTTAGCTTTGTCATACCCATTTGTTCACAGTAATTTCCTTATTTTCCAGCCTATGCCTTATCATAGTTACTTTATGATTATATTGTTAAAGTTATTGCACTCGGCAGACTTTATGTCTGACCCCCTTTGTTTCCACCTCTTTTCTTCCTCCCCCCCCCCCCCCAAGGTGCTCAGGGTGGGACTAGTACTAGTGGATCTTGATTTGGACAGCCTTATCTCTTTCTTTGGAAGTTGCTTGGATCGCTGAAGTAAAAGTTTAGCATATCTTATTCATGGCTGTTTTATGTTGGGGTTATGTCTTTCATTTTATGTACTCTTATTTAGTCAAGATGGATATTATGTACTTGACTCTAGTCTTTGGTTTTTGACAATGTAATCAAACTTATTTGTTTACCGCTGCAATGAATGAAGTTTTAAATTTTAAGTACTGTTTTATATCTGTCTTGCTGTTAAGTTTCTGTTCTACACACACTTTAAACGCTCCATAGAAGTTAATGCATTCCCTTTGTGAGTGACATTAATGGACGTGGGGTGTCACAAACGCGCCGCCGCAAAGGGACCCATCGCCACCGCTAGACCGTCTCTGGCCACCCATGACCCTCCTCTACCCCATCCTCTGAAGAAAACTGAATAGAAATGTGAGTTTTATTTTTATTTTTAAGAAATTAGTTTAATTAAAGTTTTTATGAAATACCTTGTTTTAAAAATATGGTCTTTAATGTATATAGCATTAAACAAGAATATGATTTTTATTTATAACTATATAGCGAAGATAAAAATATGATATATATATATAGCGAAGATAAAAATATGTTTTATGTATATATAGCGAAGATAAAAATATGTTTTATGTATATATTGCGAAGATAAAAATATGATTTATATATATACATACTGGAGATAAAAATATTATTTATATATATATAGAGAGAGAGAGAAGATAAAAATATGACTTATATATATATATAGCGAAGATAAAAATATGATTTATATATATATAGAGAAGATAAAGTTTTGATTTATATATATATATATATGTATATATATATATATGGATAGCGATATAAAAAAATATGATTTTTATCGTATGTATACTATTTATATAATAGTTAAGCTATGAAAATATTTTTAGAAAGAACAAATTGTGATTTTTAGCCTATGTTTTCTATTTATAAAATAGTCAAGCTATGAAATAATTATTCGATAGTTAAAAATATGATTTTTAATGTATGTATGCTATTTATAAAATAAACATGCTAGATTTCTGGAAATTTTTAAGGTTGACAATCAAAGCACGGCGGAGTGGAAACCAAAGGTGAGAACTTCTCACACTAACCTTGTTTACAGTTAAATATATATAGTAGGATGCAGACAGTGCTTAGTAGTACCCGACACCTTTGATTGAAACCATGGATGATTGGTTATTTGTTTTGAGTGGTTTATTTGTTTGAATTTGGTTTCGGATTTGAATGGAATTGATTAGAATTGGTATGTGTATAGCGCAAGCCAGTATTAGGTGAGGGATAAGGCTAGACCTTATTCCGGTTCTAATATCGCGCCGTTATACTGCCAAAATTTTCTAAGATATGTTAGAACAATAAAAATATCATTTTATTGTATAAATGAACTAAATAAAATATTCATGTGTTGAATAAAATATTTTATTGTTAAAAATTTAATTTTTAACGTATATGTTAGCAACATAATTTTTTCCTGAAATGAAAATAAATATTCATTTACAAATCAATGTTTATGTACACTCATTTTACTGATATTGATTGGGATGATAAATTTTACATGTCGCCCAACTGCACAAATAATATTCAATATTTGTTGGTTGAAACCCCACACGGGTATTCAGATGATATTTGACGTACACTAATCCCAATTGTTTAGTGGTATGTCAATCGATTGGTTGACAGACTGTCATAAGCGTTAATTATTTATATTTATCTCTTATGAAACTATGTAATACACTCTGGATGATGGTTGATTGTGTATCATTATTGTTATGTACATTTGTTGTATGAAATCCATATAAATAAAATTATATGGTAATGGACTGTGTCTGATTCCAATTCAGAAAGGACGAATATTTTAAAATAGAGAATATTTTAAAATAATATTCTGTAAAGGATTAAAATATGATTTTAATGTTCGATTTGGGATGGACCCGAAAATATTGAAATATATAAAGCCGTGTTGATTAGAGATGCGCCATTTTGACGTGAACGATATTTATATCGATTTTCATCATTTTTATAATAAAGATAGAAAAGGAAATGATTTCAAAATCTGATATTTTGAAAATATTATCATTTATATATTACAATGATATGGACTATTCAATTTTGATTTAAAATTGAAAATGAAGTTGGAATCGTTTATAAAATGTATTTAAAACGATTTATAAAATATGTTTTAAATGGAAATCGACGAAATATATATAATATATATGTTAAATATATTTAATGGCCTGAATAGAACGCGCCGAGCCGCGACCGTTCGTGAATTTCGACCATTGATTTCGAATTGACATTACGGGAGATTCGACCATCGGGTTCTCCTAAAACCGGAGCTGTTGGGTTCGTATCGAAAAGAGCTTTCAAACGAATATAAAAGATTTGAAATATAACAGTTGGATTTGGAATTATGACCAAATCAAATTTGGAAAAGGTCATTGTAAGTGCAGTTCGATGACAGTTTATGGAAATCGATTGAAAGGGCCTTGATAAAATTATTAAAAATATTAATAATTTTCTTAAAATCATACTAAATGATTTGAAAAGAATTGGGATGAAAAATTCCATATTTGAAAAGATAAAAATATATTTATCAAAATGAACTAGTTATTAACTAGATTTGAAATCTAATAATTTTTAAATAAAATAAATTGGATTTGTGAATGGTTTTAAAATAACCAGAAATTTCCAGCAAACAAATTGGATTGGATTTGGAATGGAAATAAACTTCGGAATATTTCGATATTGGATTCCATGATTATACGGATATTGTTATGGAAATTTGGAAGATATATTCATATTATTATTTCCAATACGATATTTGTTGGTTTCACAATTTGATATTGAATAAAAGTCGTATAATTTCTATTCAGAGCTTTGTATTTAATATCAAATAGGATTTTGGGTTTGTCGTGAATGGTGTCTTCATTAACACTGTTCTTAAACCCAGTTGAGAAAAGAATAAATCTTTTAATTAAGATTTAGGGAAGTTTTCCAATTAATTAATATTTAATTGGAATTAAATGAAAGTATTGGATTTTGGGTTTGTCGTGAATGGTATCTTCAGTAACATTGTTCTTAAACCCCGTGTGAAGAAAATAATTCTTTTAATTAAGATTATTGGATTTTCCAGTTATATTTAGTAATTGGAATAAAAATGGAATGTGAATTGGATTTATTGTGAACTGTGTTTTTAACGACATTTGTTCTTTAACCCGATTAACAGTGGAATGTGATTCGTAATTTATAAATCTTTTAATTAAGATTTATTGGAAATTTTCCAAAGTAAAGCATTCCAATTTAACAAAATAAATTGGAATGTAATGGAATTCGATTTGGGAATAATCGAAGTGAGCTTCTGTGGAAGAAGACCGTTACTATAAATGGAATTTAAAAGGCTTCGCCGTTATTCCATTTATATTATTGGTTGGATACGGAAGTTTATATCGATTATGTATATTGATCTATTTTCCGTGAAGATTCCATAATTAATGGAATGGGATTTTGGGTTTATCGTGAACTGTGTTTTAAATGACATTAGTTCTTTAACCCAGTTAAAGATAGGTTTAATTTCTTAACTTTGAATAATCATTAAGTAATGATTCTTGAGATTAAAACTGAATTAGACTTTTAATGAATCCTTATTTAGATTGGAATGTGAATGGGATAATTAAATTTATCGAATTCATGAAATGATCGATAATGGAGTATCACCAGTTTTGCTCCAAGCGATAGTTAAATCTTTAATTAGATTTGAACGTGAAAAGGTAATTAATTTTACCGATAACACCGTGGTGTTAGATATGTAATATTACCAGTTTTGCTTCATGGGATGAATAGGTTGGGATTGGGAAATAAAATAAATGATTACTTCGGTAAGGATCGCTAATCCCGTCTAGTTTGGATAAACCTTAATTTGGTTTGAATTAATATCCAAAGGAGGATTAAAGAATAAATTTAAAGAATTTATCTTTGATAAAATTAATGGGAACCTTTCCCAAAAGATATGAATATTTGAATAAAAGAATATTCTAGAATGGAATGAGGCATATGTTGTGTTTTTATAGCACTTGTTTATTTGATACACGAGTTACTCGGAAAGACCGGGTTTATCCCATTCTGAATAACTGATTCGACGATAAGTCGACAATGAAGATGGTGGTTGAAAACCGGAGGTCTTCACATCATTTGGATGATTACTGATGTCCTGACTGTGTTGTACACCCAAGACGAGGTAATAAGTGGTGATCGTCCAGACGTACTTGGAGATCGACTGGATATGCGAGGACCTCTCTCCTGTATTGGACATATAGGACAACGAATAAGGTGCCTCCGGTTTCATTTAGACCTAGAATGAACTTGTAAATGGATGTGTGTATGACATTGGATTTTATTCTATGTTGATTAATCTCTATTAAATATAAATATATATATATATATATATATATATATGTTTGGTGGCAGAGAATTTATTCTCTTACTTAACACCCTTCTCTGAGACGTACGAGCTCAAAAGTTATATATCGATAGATATCTATCGCATGGCAAGAATTGTTAGTGTGGCATGCCGAGATGCAAATTTCTGTTGAAAAGAAAAGTCTTGTGGTTGATGATCAAAGCACAGCTTTAAATAGCATAGTTTTGTGTATAGCGTTAATTCGCGGGCCTCACACCCCGGTGTGAACCAGAAACGGGAGAGGGCCTCAGGGAGGACATGCGTTTCCTTCTAGCTAGGAGTGGTGTCATGGTATGAAGCCCAGACATTTTTACTTGTGTGGATGATGGATAGCGAGGCACACCTTGGATATATCGGTCACTACAGGGCCGATGGATGACATGGTCGACATACTGACTAGACTTACGCCCCATAGGGCGAGGAAACGTATTGTTAAGGGATTATTAATCCACTTTGCACTTAGGTGGACCGACCCTGACGATCCAAGGTGTAGTTGCGGCTGACCCTGAGACACGGGCTAGACTATCTCGAAGCAGTAAGGACGATCCCTTGCCTTGGTTCAAAGACGCAAATCTTACTTCCAATACGACATTGTTCGGTTTCAATTGTAGAACTATTATGGCGACATGATATATGGTACCCATGCCATCTATGATTGATACATTTATATTTGAAGTTGTTTTTAACACTATGAACTTATATTAGTATCAAATGATTTGCTTAAAATGTACCAAGCATGTTTGACTATTATGAGGGAAAACTGTATCCTTCGACTTGCGTTGCATTATGTGATGGGACCTAAGTCTTATAATAGCTTCATTTTTCCAAAAAGCATTACGCTATTTGTTTTATGCACTGGTATTCTTAGGAGAAACCCATTCCGTGTTATATGGCGTGGTCCCTTGTTTTACCAAATTCTAAAATAAAGTTTTAAATAACTGTTTTAGTTCTCACACCAGTCACATGACTGACCTGGAGTTTATTGTTTTAACCTAAACTCTGGGTGCCCCTATTTTCCACACGGGTAGCTAGTAGTTTCGGTTTTGCAGATATTATATTCACAAGACCCTGGATTTACAACTGGAGCTATATACGGAAAGCTCTGTATCCGTGTGTTCCTTTCAGTTGTATTATGTATTATTTTCCGCTGCATTGTTATTTTAAATCTCTGATATTTTTCAGTGTGTAATATTTATTCATACTCTGTTATATTCTTGTACTCTAATGTAAATTGTTGTAATAGCAATGAAATGTTCTTCTGTTTGCATTCTGATTTGTCGTGTTCTCAACTCAATTCGGGCTTTCCCGTGAGGGCGAGTTTGGGTCATTTCAGTAGTACTCTGCTGTAGCCTATGCTTTCCGTAGCTTAATGTATTGTACCTTGGAAGAATAGTTGTCAATGTAGTTAATTGTCTAGCAGCGCTAGAAGGTCATTGGGAGTTGCTGCTACATGGTCTGCGGGTGGCTAAAGTTGCTGGTGCTTTCTTGGTTCTGTTAAGTGCATTACAAGACATGTTTTATTTTTTAGTGAGCACTTTTGTATTTACCTTAAAGTAAACTACTCCCTACACAGATATGTAATTTTATAGTAGTCTTATACTTTAGCTGGCTTATTACTGTAATCTAGTAAATGATACTATGGACGGCTCACTTTAAATGTCGTAGGTAGTCACAGGACCACTTTAAAAACCAAAATAGTAGTCTGGCAATCTGCCACACTCCTGTACCTATTGTAATTATTATTTGATATAATAATAAGTGTTATAGAACACTATATATGACGGTCGGCTTTGCCAAAAAAATTAAAGTAATAATAATATAACTGCTCGGAGCTTAGTACCGCGATTAGCTTAAAATAAACATGGTCTAACCCACATTACATAACCTCCAGGGAGAGAATGAACAAAAAATTTCTCCACCTCGTAAACACCAGTGATGCGCCTCACTACGGCAACAAAAACCTGATCCACCACCAGTGCCAGCTTGATTACTCCCTGGTGACCCTCAACCCCATGTATTGAAACTACCCCAAATTTCAGAAATCACTTCATGACCGTAATCCGTTCATGTAATCAATTCTCTACCCATGCAAAACTTCAGACAATCGGACAACCAACAACCTGAAGATCCTCCTTTTCCCAACCTTCTTCTTTTAGACAACCCAGCGTATTAGCTCACCATTGACAAACTACAAGGAAAAAAACTACATGTATTCGAGTTTAGGTGTGTTTCAACCACCCATGACCTCCGACGGTTGAGCGTTCGATGCAAATAACTTTCTAGTTTGGAGTTTTTGCTAATTGTGGATGGATTGAAATATTTAATTTAGGCAGTAGGATTGAAGAAAAAGGAAGATGGAGGGTAGGGTTTAACGAATGAGCAAGTTAAGTCTTATTTATAGGGTTTAACAATTCACAAGGTCAAAAAAATTCAAATTCAAAATAAGATGTTCTAGCTATCGTTCACAACTAATAACCCACATTTCGAAATCAAAGATTTTTTTTCCGAAAGCTAATTCGATAATATTTGATAGTTACTATTAAAATCAATATATAACTTCAAATCGATTATCGATATGCGTTTATATCACGCACGACCACATAATAACTCCGATGGATACGAAAATTGAAGTCTTACAATAATTTATTGTTATGCACCCGATGAAACAAATTTCGTTGAATTCCAATATCATTTGAATATTTGCTATTTTCCACTCTAGAATACTATTTTAAAACAGAATCTAAATATTGATTTAAATCGAAACTATTAATTATCGTAAATGGATTTACAAGCTGGAATTTAATCAATATTTAACTAAACAATGATAATTGAGATTATCGAAGTCATTATAGTTAATACTTAACCACCATTCAATTTTTTAGAAGCTCAAACATTAAAATTTATTAATAATAATTTCTTATTACTGTTCAAATCCAAATAGGATTTTCCATGGGTTCAAAATAACTTAAGTTGATTTTAAACTCAAAAGTTTCAAATTTAAGTTTAATCGACTTTTCAAATCTCGATTAAATATAATTAAAATCAGTAAGTGTTACAACTAATCATTTTAAATATTTAAGGAATTAAATATTTCCATTATAAAAATCTAGGTTGTTATAGTGTTACTGAGTTTAGTGTAAATGCAGTGATGTTTGATCATTTTACTTTTAAGCGTCTTTAGATGATTTTCAACACCAAATTTAAACTGTCTTTTTCAAAAACTTTTCACTAAGATTGGGTTGTATGCAGATTCAATCTCATTTTGTAAATAAACCAGCATGTACTACAAGAACATATGATTGTTTATCATTTCTTATAGTAGGGTGAAGTTTAGCATCAATCAGTAATCATTTGATATTTGAAACAAAATAGCTCATATGATTGTCATATTGGAACATATGAATTAATGGTGTACAAGTTGAGTAAAGAGACTTCTGAACCTGCCTCGTTATGACGTTGCTAGCAAGTGTTTAGATTCTTTAAGGCAGAAATGGGATAATTTTCTTTTTGCCAATTGATTTTATGCTCCTATCTTGGTCTAGTTATATCTTTTATCGATTTTATAGTTTAATCAAGACAATTTGTCATTGTCAGATATTCTTTTCTTGAACTTTTTGTGACGACCCAAATGTCTGGTACCTTTTGAGTTGATCAAACAACACCAATCCAACCCAAATTGTACCAGAAAATCAGATGTCAATAGAAAGGATTTAGGGGATGAGATAAGAAAGGAAGAAATATTAGAATAGAAGAAGAAGAACACACAAAATCAGAGTCTCACATCGTAGCTGAACAAAATATAATATAGAAATAGTATTTATTTAGAGCTTGGAAAAATACTTACAACCTCAGAGTACATCAATATGTTTGGACAGTTATAACAACCTGTCCTCATATACATTACATAGAGGAATATACTAGATAAAATCATACGTCCGAACTCCTCCAGCACATCTTCGGAACTTCGAATTATCCAATGACTAGAACCTGTACAACCCGGTCTAACCCGAGCATTCCAAATATCGGGTCAATCTGGTGAACCAGAGTGAGAAAATATGCAAAGTCTTAATGGGAACATCCAACTTGATTTTAAAGTTCAAAATCCTTTCGAACGAAAAGGGTGACCGTAAGACCAAATCCACACATAAATACAGATGGTTTTTACCTTACGATAGCACAAAACATTTTGAAATCAGATATATTTTCTTATATTATAATAGTGTCTAAATACAAATAAATAGCAATCTAGCAGAACGCTTGCATCTCACGCTCCACATATATAGTATACAATCAAAACCCAGTGCGCTTATTGGAGTTTGGATTTCGACGATGACAAGGTATAGAACCACATGCCGATAGTGTATCTCTAGAGGGGAATACACTAGGTTCAACAAGAACATCTTGTAACTCGACCCACACATGACCGACCACTCAGTTTGCTTGAGTGTATCGAATGTATATCACCAACGGTTGGGATCAGCAACTGTTTCCCGAAAAGGGACGGCATCGAAAATAGATTAAAGAATGAAAAGGAGTTTCTCTAGATAGGTGATTGTACACCCTAAGGGGAGCGACCCACATAGCCATGTTGCATGCCCGATTTATGTCATTTCCTGGTTGACAAGGCTTGAGGCTACGTTTACTTATCAGCACATCACGTTGAATGCCACATTGTTAGATCCATCAAATCACTAATTGACGTCCTTAAAAATACACTGGGCACGTTTGAAGAAATCAATGTATGTAACCATCTGGAAATACTCTCTCAGACACTCATCCATACAAGTCATTCAGGAATAGGATGAACCGAAGGCACCCTCCTACCGCATCCAAAGGATCTGTAGCGAGAAGTCCTTGCAACCCATAAAATCCCAACCACGACCGAATCATAGTTTAAAAACCTCTAGTAGCTAGCCAGAGAAATTCAACAGTAATCCTTCCGCTTATGAAGATCCACGGTCTTTAATGCTCCATCTCGATCATCTTTTGATATCTTCAACATTTACGTATTTGCTGGTCAGAATGGTTTTCGAATATAAATTTGATCCCGGTCTTTTCGTACCAACAACCGATTTGGCCAGATTTTGATAGTCGGTGATTTAACTATCAAAATAAACAATCATCATCCATAGAAAAATAAAGTGGACTCATTGGTTCAGTATACAGCGTCACTTGCCCTTTTTAGTTAAACAGTTGTTAATTACATTTCTAAATCTTCCAACATTTGGAATACCTCTTTTCAGTTCTTATTCCCAAATCAGTTTATTCACTTATAATATTTAAATTTATAGTTTTTAATACCCTTCACGGAAATTGTAGTGTCCCAAAATTCCGGTCCAATTTGAACTGACCAATTAACACAAGTCCAATCCAAATTACACTGGAAATCAGAAAACTAATAGAAGGAAAACAGAGGGTGAGATAAGATAGAAACTTAGAATAGAAGAAGAAGAACATACAACATCAGAGTAACAAGAATCTCACAACGGAACGAATAACATATAATATATAACATAACTTTGATATATAAATCTGTACTTGAATATACATGTCAATTCCAAAGTACAACACTTACAACACAGCGGAAATAAACAATAGCTATATGATCCTGAAGCATCCTGCTCCAAGCTCTCCAAGTATCTGTAAATCCCGACTACTTGACTGCCCGTACAAAATTGGGCACCCAAGAGTTTAGGGAAAACAAAACAAAATAAACTCCGGGTCAGTCATGTGACTGGTGTGAATAAACTCAAATCACTTGTTTAACTTTTAAAATCTCTTTAAAAGAAATAATTATCATAAGACTGATCCACACATAAACACGGACGGTTTTTACCATACGATAAACCAAATTATTCTTTATATCAAGTCTCTTTTGATATTACAATAATGTCTAAATACAAATACTTAGCAATCTAGCAGAAACGCTTGCATCTAACGTTCCACATATATAATATACAATCAAAACCACAGGCTCTTATTTGGGGAATGGATTCCAACTATGACAAGGTATGGATCCACCTTCCGCTCAGTGTACTCTAGAAGCGATACACTGGAGTTCAACGAGAACATCTTGCAACTCGGCCACACATGACCGACCACTCATTTCGCTTCAGTGTATTGAATATATTGTCACCTTACAGTTGGTAAACCAACATAACCATTCCCGGGAGATACAGATTGAAAGAAGTAACAAATATGAATATTCTCTAGATGGTGACAATATACCCTACTTGGTTGCAAACCACTTAGCCATGCTGCCTGCCTGATTTCTGTCATTTCCCAGTTGATGAGGCTGGAGGTCATAACGTATCTTTCAACCGATTACTCATTCATTCACTTTGAATGCCACATCGTCAGACCCGTTAAATCACAAATTGATTTCCCCAAAAATACCACAGGTATAAGCTAAGGGAAACGAATTCCTCCGCCACCAACGTAAATAGTTTGAAACGATCAACTTACGCGATCTACCAGATATACTTTGTCAGACATTCGTCCATTCAACTTGTCCTGGGACAGGACAAACCGAAGGCACTATTTCGTACATCCATCTTAGGCAATCTCTACCTAAGATTTATACAATAGCCCTTGTATAAACTCCATCTTCAATTTGTCTTCGATCTATTTGATTGGAAACGCTAACGCCCATATGGAGTGGTTCTTTGGATAAGAATCCAACCGGTCTCTCCGTATTAACGACGGAAAAATGGTCAAAAACTTTGATAGTCTATGATTTAACTATCAAAGAAAAACACATGTGCAAACAACGATATTATTTCCAAATGGAAATTTTATCGATCAATCAACATTCAACATTTATCCCTTTAAATTAATTTATCATTAATTTATTCATTTCCTTATTTCCCATTTTCATATATTCGTAAATCCTTATTTTCTAAACTTAGAAAATATACGTTATTAATCACTGGAAAACGTTTCCATATTCATTCCCATTTCTTATTTTCTATTATCAGAAAACATTTCTGATTCTTATTTGGAAAACATTTCCAAAACTCCTTCACTAGATTTAAACTGACGTTTAAATCAAACATCGCCATGCCAACTCAAACCATTTCAGTCATTAACTAAATTCACTTAAACATCATTCACTATCAAACCTTACCATTCCTTAGTTAAGAAGGAAGTCAATCAAGTTGGGGTATAATTACCTCTCATACCTTAACTGAACAACGTTTTAACTTCGAAATAGTCAAAAGATATCTTTTAAATCTTTAACAAACTTCCTTACGTACTCTTTTTTGAATAAATCTCTATTCGATAACTCTTTCCTTCGAATAAACTATATTCGATAATCTCTCTTCGAATAGCCATATTCGATTAACTATATTCAATTAACACTATTCGATTAACTCTAGTCGATTTACTCTTATAAGTTAACTCCATTTGATTAACTCAATTCTATTAATTCTATTTAATTAACTCTATTGGATTAACTCTAGTTCGATTTAACTCTAATCGATTAACTCCAACTGATTTACTCTTATCAATTAACTCCTTTCGAATAAACTATATTCGATTTACTCCTTTCGAATAACTAATATTCGATTAACTCCTTTTCTTCTATTTGAATAAACTATATTCTATTAATTCTCTTCTTCGAATAACCTTAGTCGATAACTCTTTCTTTGAATAAACTATATTTGAATAACTCTAATCCGTCTAACTCTAATTCAATTAACTCCATTTGATATAACAAATATTCGACTAACTCTTGTTCGATTAACTCTAAATGGTTAGCTCTAACTGATTAACTCTAACTGGTTAACTCTAACTAATTAACTCTAACTCTAATCGATTTACTCTAACTCTAATCGATTAGCTCCTCTAACTCATTTTGATTAACACATTTTGATTAACTCCTTTTGATTAACTCCTTTGATTAACTCTACGTCCATATTCAGTTTCAAATATCGATGTTGAAATCGATTCTTACTTCTCTATATAAGCCCTGACTTATATATTCAATTTATCTAATGATAAATATTTTGTTCAATTTATAAAATATTATTTATAAATTTATCTTCTCAGTCTATCAGTTAGAACAGATTCTATTTAAAATCTTTGCTTCGAATCTTTACCATGTTATACCCATGTGCGAAGCACGGGTCTAAACTTTCCTGATGTAAAATTCTATTCATTTGCCAAATATTTCCTTATATGTCCTTCTTTTCATTCCCAATAAATCCCTTTAATAAATCTATTTATTTTCTAAATAAATATTTCCTTTTTATATCTCTATTTATTTAACAAATAAATATTCTTTTCCAATCCTATTTATTTAACAAATAAATATTTTCTTTTTAATTCTATTTGTAAATGTTTTACAAATATTTCCTTTCCAAATCTATTTGTAAATGGTTTACAAATATATCCTTTTCATTTTTATTTGTAAATGGTTTACAAATATACCCTTTTCATTTCTATTTGTAAATGGTTTACAAATATATCCTTTTCAATTCTATTTTAACATATTTATTTCCCATAAATATTTCCTTTTCAAAACCCCTTTGATTTTATAACTATTTTCTCTTATAAAATCCTTTTTTCTTTTATATATAAAATCCATTTATTTTATATAAATAATTTACTTTCAAAATACACTTTGAAAATCCCCTTTTCTACATCCCAGTAATTCTTTAAAATACCAATTCAAAATGATCGATATCATTCAAACACACATATTCAACAACAGATTATATATCACATCATATATCACCATATATGAAAACAGTAAAATAAATGTTGAGGAATCCAGTTGGATTCCTTCGACCTGTTTCCCTACATCCACAGATGTTACACAATATAATTCACATCAATTTCATTTCGATATGAAATATTCTAATAAACAGAATCAATATTTGATTAACGATTTATATATATATATATATATATGTATATCGTTATCAATAATTTCAACAAATAAATCGGCATTTCAACCAAACAGTTAACACACAGCAATCAGCAGAAAATTATCAGTTCTAAGAATATGTTATAAAAATATAACTGTCCAGAGTTGATGAGTTTTAATCACATTGGAAAGTTATCATTAAAAATGATTAATGATCTTTGATTCAGACAGACAATTTATTTTGCTATAAATTGTAACGAGCTTCGATTCGCTCCCCGTCAGTTCTATGGTGTAGCCACCGTCCCTACAATCCCAACGGATCTTGTTTCGTCAAATTCCGGTAACGTATGAGAGAGATACAGTTATTTCAATATTATAGGATTTAAATTTAATATTTATATTAACTAATTATTAATTACTTTCTTAATTACCATAGTTTTAACACTTAAATCTTTCCTTCAAAATGTTGATACCTTCTCTTTGCTCAAACGAACCGGAATACGGTTTCTTTACCATTTCCGGACTTCCATCCCTTCTCTAAAATACTCCACCATTAACCAACAAACTTCACCGAACATTTCTAGCAACCCACCACTTTCAAAAAAAATCATCAACCGCCTACAGACTTAACCATCTTTATGTTTTAAACAAACCGTCCACTTTTCATCAACCTCCCCAACGTTTTCTTTCTTTTCCTCTATTCACAACTAACCCCTTTATAATGTATTTGCCACGTTATATCCATCGAAATTCCCATTTCCTATTTACCCAGAAGGAAAAGTCTCTATCTTCACTGATAAAACTCGAACAGTGCTCCACTACCTCACCATCTCGCCACTGCCAATCCGAGCGCCAGAACCCACCATGTGTGCACCGCTCCGACCCCCGTGGGTCTGCCCCTTCCTCCGCTAACCGAGGTCAAGCTCTCAGCGCCTACAGCCTTGTAGAACCTCAAATTCGTCTGAATAACCATCCCGAGTCAGAAACTTTAAGCCGTTTCCACCATCGCCAGGGACTGTCTAGTTCAACCCCACCATCGTCAACAGGTCGCCCTCCCTTCCGGCTTTGTTTCTCCTTCAAGCTATACCCCTTAACGACATCCATGTCGGCTCTGGTTGTCAGCCCTAGGTTCGCTGGAAACAACTAGTACCCCACAAACATGAATCACACGTACTGAAATTGGCATGAAATTGATGAGTAACTGATAAGGATTGTGAATATAAGCATATAAGAATTTATAGAAATTTTCTATGGATTTGTTTCTCACGGTTTTGTTTTGAGAATGAGAATTTGTTTCTCCGGTTATAAACTTGCGGTGGTGGTTTAGGGTTGTGGTTGAGAAAGAGGATGGGTGGGTGGCCTTGTTTAGGTCCACACAAAATTTAGGATATTTTATTAATTTTATTTTCATTTTATATTTGTTTTCAGTACTCTAAAAATTCCTACGAACACACATGATATCTAAAAATCATGAAAATGGACATGCAGCTACAGTTCGACATTACGGTCCCAATGAAACTGGTTTCGTCGAATTCCGACTCCGTTTGCTCACATAGCGTATTTTTAACTGTAAAAATATCGACTGTTTTTCACATTAAAATCACGTACGGCCACATACTGACTTCAAAAATCACAGAAATTGAAATCTAACAATAATTTAACATTGCGGATCCAACAAAATTAGTTTCGTCGAATTCTGAGGTCATTTGCAAAGCTGGCTATTTTTAAAGCTCTAAATAACCCTTTTAAGTATATAAATATATTTAAAAACATTTACATTTAATATAAAAAAATAAATATTATCGTATATATTCATAGTGGAATACCCTACAGCTCTCATTGGATTTATAACTCGATACTTCAAAATTCCCAGTTATATCGATATTCGATTTATATATAAAAACCCTTTAAATATAAATAAATCGATATAAATTATAAAGGAATTCCACAGCGACTTTTCTAAAATTTGATTTGGACATAAATCAAAATCAACATAATGAAATCCCAATTTTTCTCTTCCATTAGAAAATTATACTTCACCAGCTCCGAACGTTTCTTGTTTCATCGAAATCCAATTTAAAACGGACCCTGTGCATTCAGTTGAAGTTCGAATCGCCAAATAGCGAACTGCCGCACCATTTGGAGCCCGATTTTAATTATAATATAATTATACGTTCAAACTTCATTTATATAATATATTCGTGAATGTAATTCAACTCTAAACTGAATTATATATTTCAAATAATCCAAATTACACAATATTGTGAAATTCCACTATTTTTGATTATTTCTGAATTAAATATATTATTCTATTATTTATTTTAATTAAATATATCCATATAATTTAATTCAACGGTCATTTAATTCTCTAAATCACTTTTTATTAATTATTATATCGCCGAAAATACGGGTCATTACGGAAATATTAACTTAACTCCACTAACTACCCTCGTTTCTAAACTAATATCATCCTTGGATAATTATGAACTCATTTAAGTTTTGGTATTTTATTTACCTCTCAGACCTTGAGTCGAGAATATTCTTATCTTCGGAATAGATAGAAGTTTATTAACGAAATCTCATTACAATAATTATCCCAACACCTCTATATAATCCCATTTATAACCACTTTGTTTCATTTAACTCCATTTCATATCTAAAACATTTATCCCCATATCTTACCATTATATCTTCACTTATATAATAGGATTCAATCTGCTTAAGCTTTTGTTCGAATTCAACTCATATAAAAATTTGTTTAAATTTTCCTTTTCGTAATATTCCTTCCAAGGGATAAATAAAAATTCATATAAATATGAGTAAAACTTATTAAAATCCTTTTTAATTATAAATAGGTCTTACTCAACTAATTCCCTTATCACCATTGCCATTTCAACATTCTTTCAAACATTTTTCCACTTTTAAAAGTTAATATTTCTCTTTTTATAAAATCGAGTCGATATATATCCAAAGCAACTTGGTTTCATTTTGAAACACACTTATTATATATTCAAATCATGTCTATCGAGTCACTTTATGAATTCACATAGTATACTTTTAAAATCCCTTTATAGTTCTATTCCTTGTTAATTGTCTAACATTATTTACATCAAATGGTTTACTTCATTATCAACTACAAATAAAATAATTAATATTTCTTAAAAGGTTATTTTAAAATGATACTTAACTTCAATATTAATCAACAATCCAATAAATAGTTTAAAATAATCAATTCTCTTTCATGCGGTCGACTTGGTCCCATATCAACAAGGGTACTTTGTTAATAATTTCCACACAGTTATTTCTTTTAAGTTAATAAATAAAATAAAATAAAATAATTCCATTTTATTTAGTTAACAGTCTAATTAAATAATCTCATTTAATAATTAAATTCAATCTTTAACCATTTGGTTAATCGCTGCCTATTTGTCCCAAAACTCATTAACATGTGAATCTTGCTCTATATACTCGTTTTGTAATTTCAAGAAAATAATAATTATTTATTTACTTTAATAACTTCATTTAAAAATAATCTATACAAAATAGATTTCAAAACCTATCTTTAGTTATAAAGATAAATTTATAACTTTCTATCGATTTAACTGACGGTAAATCAATCTCTATAAAACGATTCATTTACAGGCCATCTGTCGATAATTAATCAACCAGTATACCCTATTGGTTAATGTCAAACAAGTGCTGAGTTTGGTTTCAACCATCAACAATCAATCCAATTGATTAAACAGTTTATATAAATAAATAATATATTTGAGGAATCCGGTTGGATCCCTCCAACCTGTCCTTCCTGCATCACAATGGGTTACTTCAAATTTAATACGATAATGTATTTGTCACGGTAATTATAAATAATAATCAACAATCAATTAACAATATCCAATCAAACACCCAATTAATTATTTAATACGTTTATATTATTATAAACGTGTCCAACAAGGTAAGTTACCTCATTTGAAATCTAAAAGTTAAAATAACGATTAAATTCGATTAAATTAAACTAGGGTTTAATTTAATCAATGAATATAAAAATATTCAGCACACATACAAACAGTCATTAAATCATCAACCATTAGCAAACATTGCACACAAATTAAGAACCCAGTTTATATAAATATAAACGGGGTAAACTGAGTGAGTTGAACTCACCTTGTTTTCATCTGTCGTCAAACGGTTCGTTTAACCCGCTTCCAATTGCATTCAAATCCATCCGTTCGCATTTCAAAATCTTACGACCACTGGTATGGGTCAACTGCTCCGTATTTGGTATGATTCTGTGTATGTATGATACGGTTATAATTTCTCGAATTATAGTATTATCAGACTTATATTTTGATATGGTATTTAATTCCAACTTTATAATCAAATAAACTTTATCTACGGTTTATTCTAATAATTAAACCTAAAATCAGATGTTAATTACGTTAAGCACCGTATATGATTTAATTGGCCCATGTATGAAAATTATTAATTTATTTTCAATATGATGTACCTTTTATGTCAATAGAAGTCATTAACTACCATCTAGAAATGTATGAAAATAAAGGTATTTTAATAGTCTCTTATATAACACATAATATTCATTACCTTCATTGGTGGATATGAGTATAAATTGTCGTATTAGTAGTAAAATAAACAACCAGTTAAATTGCTTATACCCAATTAATCCTTTATGGGTTTTCAACTATACTTCAAAACAGGTTAATGATAAATCGAATATTAAACCAGATTAGGTATTATACATGCAATTGGGCATGTTAATGGTGGGTCAGGCGCAATGTTTCATGGTCATGCATCGACCAGTATTTCCTTAGTTATGTTATAATGTATCACTGAATATATCCCATTAAATTAAAGCTCATTTTATAAGTTTACTTACATTAACTAAATGTTTATTAGGCAAAGTTAAAGTAGGATTTGGCAGTTTCACAAGTTAGGCAAATTTATATACTTGTTACTACTGTTCATCGTCCTTTATATTATACATACTTGTTGTGCATTCTCTTCAACCTGCACCATTCTTTGCCTTCCGCCCTCTCTTTCTTTTCCTCACTTCTTTACTGCTCTTCACTTTTCTTCCCTACTGAACTTCATTTCCACACAAAGATACTCCGCACCAAACACATTCCAGCTCCCACGCGATCTGCTTCACACATGCATTCCACCACACTTCGCATGGCCTCGCAACAAGACCGTTTCATCACCTCCAGTGCTCCCCTCTCTTCGTGAACCAGCTAACAACATTCTTCCTTTTTCTTTTATCTGTTTCACTTTTCCTGGAAGCTGCTACACCTATCTCCAAGCACTGCTGTTATGCTTCGTTCCATTATTTTAAACATACGTGCCACACACTGTTCATCATCACTTCAGTCCGACATCTCCACCTCGTGTGTACACCACACACACCACTTTCCTGATACCTCTAAACTTCCCATGCTTTGTTTCTTCTTGGCCAATTCCCAGTCTGCAATATGCTTTATGTAAAAACACACCACCTGCCTCCAATTCAACCCTCATCACATGCTTCATGCAACCATTCCCACGCATGCAACTGCATGCTTCCCCATCTCATCATTTTAACTTCCCCTTTATTTTTGTTTTTTTCATGCAAAACAACTTCCCACCGCATGCACTAAATGCATCCGCACCTCCTCAGATTACTGCTGCACAACTTCTCAGTCCACCGAAGTGTCACCACCAGCCCTTCTCCCCTCTTTACCGCAACATTACTTCCCACCTCCTGCTGTACTTTGAACAGCCACATCCCCTGTATTGGCATCACTTCATCACCCTTCAAACGTCGGAACCAATACCCCTAGTCTACCTACCTTCGCTATTCACACATCGCTACTTCATCGTGACCCTCTTCAGCTACTATAAAGAAGAAAGCGAATGAAGTTTTCTTTTATTTATTTATATATAGGTGGAGTTTTGATTTGAGTTATTGAGGGAGTTTCAGTTTCATGCTGTTGATGAGAGCTTTGTTTCCATTGAGATTGAAATGAGGATGCACACTATTTAAAGGAGTAGAACTGGGGGCGCACAGAACTCAATACCTTGCGAGGCACGGTTTCATATTAGCTTGATACACACGGTTCTTCGGTGGATGCAATTGTAGCCTGAGTGGTCATTGGTTTTTTAGAGTTTCATTTCAACAGGATAGGGTAGCTACACCATTTTCAAACTTGGCCTGAGTGTTTTATATTTGATTTGATGTGAAAGCATATAGTTGGTCTGCTAACTAGCATGTGGTTGAAAGTTAGAGGAGAAATAGGATAGATTCGATTTTTAATGTTATATTTTATAGATCTATCCGAAGCGTTTTTTGGGTTTATTCGTAATCGAGTTGATCAAAGGTTCTGGGAACATTTCATTCAAGAATATCGGTCGCTTCGGTAGATGATGCAATAGAAAAATTAGAGAATGCAAATTGAGAATTCGGTTGTGATGCTTCATAGCTTTTAGACAAACTAATTAATCTTAGGTGCTCAACATATGAACTTATATAGTTTTCATAAAATCATCTTTGAAAGTGATGACAATTTAAAAACCAAAGTTTTAAACCAAGTCTTATAAATACCATCCATTTGCTTACGAACAAAACTGCAAGCTTGGTATATGCTGCAGTGGCCTATTTTAATGTAACCTTCCTTAACAATGAATTTTTATTTTATTCTAACACGATATTAAATCCTACAGCATATAACTGTCAATCGTTATATTCAGACAATCAAATGCGATCTCAGAACGCAACGAAAACGAATACACCGCTATGTCTTAACGTCCCGATCCCAATGTACTTGGTTTCGTTGAAAACGGACTCTGTTTGCACGATGACGTTATTTTAATTTATCGGTTCACCCTTGAATTGCATTAATGAAGAAAATAACTCCGATTAGCTGCAAACTTTAAATCCAGCAATAACTAGCTATACATATTCCAATAAAAGTTGTTTTGTTGAAATCAAAGATCGTTTGGAAAGAAAACTATTTTAAGGCCTATAAAATATCAATAAAATAGAATTAAGTCTAAAACAAATAACTATTATTGTACATCTCCAAATGAAGTCATATACAGCTTTAGAATAAACAATAGAGATTTTTAAAACTCAATATTCAGAAATTCGGATTAAGCGGTATCCAAAAATATAGAAATTCCTTTATATTTATTAATTAAACGTTATAATTTATAAACGATTTCCATAGCGACTATTTGAAAATTTGAATTGGACATAACTTACAATCTAAAATATGAAATCTTGAATTTTTCTCTTCTATTAGAACAATATAAGCAAATCGATCCAAAAGGTTCTTGTTTCATAAAATTCCGAATTATATCGGATCATGTATTTCCAATTGAAGTTCAAATCGAAAATTATGAATTACTGCGGCGTTTCGAGCTCGTTCTAATTATATTATAAATATACATATTCTATCTCCATTTTATAAAATAAATTCAATATAAAATCCATTTATATCTTCTATGTAATATATAAAACATATTTAAATATTCTACTCCAAATGGCAGAAAAAACTGGGACGTTACATTCTTCACCCCTTAAAAGAATTTCGTCCCCGAAATTACAAGGTAAGAAGAATGTTGCTCCGAACCCAATTTTTTAAAAATAATTATCTCTGAAATATCATCCAAACAAATTCAAACTCTTTAAAATTTTCGAAAACTTCACCAGCACCTCCTCTGTATGGCTCGATCAAAACAACTACTGCTGCCATTATGGGCCTCAATTTCTCTAAAAGAAAACCAAAAGCCAACTAGGCTATCAAACTCAGGGGTATAAAATCAATCATCAACCAATTATTAAGGTTTACCTATTTGTCAGGCAACCTAATTCCAGTTTCAAAGCAAATCAACAACTGTACTTTCTCCTTTCAATATGTGTAACCAAATCAATTCCATAGCCTTCTGGAATCTGCACTAAACTCAACTTACAATGCAAATGATAATCCAGAGTTAAAATAATTTAATTCATTCCATAACCAATTTTATTTCCAATTCATTATACTGGAATTTAGTTTCAATCTATTCAATCATCCCTAGTGACCCGTTTGATGTATTTTATTCAATCAATACAACATTCAAATAACAAACAATCAAATCATTTGAATTATATTCAACATTGATACTTCTGGTCTGCATTCACTTTGGTTTAACATATATTAATATCAATCAAATAATACATGATTGATTTCCATTATTATCCACTCAATTTCCAGATCCAAATTTATTTTATTCAATTCAATTTATTGAATTTAATTTCACTTAACCAGGTTAAATTTCATTTTCATATTTGATTAACAAATTGGTTTCCAACCAATTCAATTCTTTTTCATAATTTAGATTCGAATCAAATCAATCAAAACAACCAATATTACTATATTACAGAAAATTATTTTCTTTTTCTATAAAAATATAATTTGGGCAAAATTATTTTACCCTCTTTACAAAACAATATTGTATCAAATACTAGTTCAATATGATTTCCCAACACTTAAACCGATTAATCAACACAATATAAAACATTTTTATATAAAATCTACAAATACGTGCTCTCAAATATACACTCAAACTCAATCTAGGGCATTACTAACCCTACCGTAACTAAGTTACGCCACAGAGCCAAAGTTACTACTCAACCAATAGCTCTAATACCAAATGTGACGACCCAAATTTCCGGTACTTTTTGAGTTGATCAAATATCACCAATCCAACCCAAATTGTACTGGAAACCCAGATGTCAACAGAAAGGATTTAGAGGATGAGATAAGAAAGGAAGAAATATTAGAATAGAAGAATAAGAATAAAAAAACACACAAAATTAGAGTCTCACATTGCAACTGAACAAAATATAATATAGAAATAGTATTTATTGAGAGCATGAAAAAAGTACTTACAACCTCACAGTACATCAATATGCTTGGACAGTTATAACAACCTGTCCTCATATACATTACATAGCAGAATATACTAGATAAAATCATATGTCCGAACTCCTCTAGTGCATCTTTTGAACTTCAAATTATCCAATGACCTAAACCTGTACAACCTGGTCTAACCCGAGCATTCCAAATACCGGGTCAATCTGGTGAACCAAAGTAAGAAAACTCGCAAAGTTTTAAGGGGAACAACCAACTTGATTTTAAAGTTCAAAATACTTACGAAAGAAAAGGATAATCGTAAGACCAAATCCACACATAAATACGGACGGTTTTTACCTTACGATAACCCAAAACATTTTGAAATTAGATATATTTTTTGATATTATAATTGTGTCTAAATACAAATAAATAGCAATCTAGCAGAACGCTTGCATCTCACGCCCCACATATATAGTATACAATCAAAACCCCGGGTGCTTATTGAAGTTTGGATTCCGACTATGACAAGGTATGGAACTACCTGCCGATAGTGTATCTCTAGAGGGGAATACACTAGGTTCAACAAGAATGTCTTGCAACTCGACCTACACATGACCGGCCACTCATTTCACTTGAGTGTATCGGATGTATATCACCAACAGTTGGGATCAGCAACCGTTTCTTGAAAAGGGACACAATCGAAAATAGATTAAAGAATGAAAAGGAATTTCTCTAGATAGGTGATTATACACCCTAATGGGAGCGACCCACATAGCCATGTTGCCTGCCCGATTTTTGTCATTTCCCGGTTGACGAGGCTTGAGGCTACGTTCACTTATCAGCACATCACTTTGAATGCCACATTGTCAGATCCATCAAATCACTAATTGACGTCCTCAAAAATACACTGGGCACGTTTGAAGATATCAATGTACGTGACCATCTGGAAATACTCTGTCAGACACTCGTCCATGCAAGTCATCCAGAAACAGGATGAACTGAAGGCACCCTCCTACCGCATCAAAAGGATCGGTAGCGAGAAGTCCTTGCAACCCGCAAAATCCAACCGCGACCGAATCACAGTTTAAAAACCTCTGGTAGCTAGCTAGAGAAATTCAATAGTAATCCTTTCGCTTCTGAAGATCAACGGTCTTCAATGCTCCATCTCGACAATCTTATGATATCTTCAACGTTTACGTATTTGCTGGTCAGAATGGTTTTCAAATATAAATTCGATCCCGGTCTTTCCATACCAACAACCGGTTTGGCCAGATTTTGAGAGTCGGTGATTTAACTATCAAAATAAACAATCATCATCAATAGAAAAATAAAGTGGACTCATTGGTTCAGTATACAACGTCACTTGCCCTTTTTAGTTAAAAAGTTGTTAATTACATTTCTAAATCTTCCAACATTTGGAATACCACTTTTCAGTTCTTATTCCCAAATCAGTTTATTCACTTATAATTTTTAAATTTACAGTTTCTAATACCCTTCACGGAAATACTAACTTAACTCCCTCAAATACCCTCGTTTGTAAACTAATATCATCCTTGAATAATTATGAAGTCATTCAAGTTGTGGTATTTTATTTACCTCTCAAACCTTGAGTCGACAACATTCTTATCTTCGGAATAGATAGAAGTTTATTAACGAAATCTCATTACAATAATTAACTCAACACCTCTATATAATCCCATTTATAACCACTTTGTTTCATTTAACTCCATTTTATATCTAAAATATTTATCCCTATATCTTACCATTATATCTTTAGTTTTATTATAGGATTCAATCTGCTTAAGCTTCTGTTCGATTTCAACTCATATAAAAATTTGTTTAAACTTTCCTTTTCCAAAAACTCCTTCCAAGGGATAAATCAAAAATTCTAACTCATATATATATGATTAAAACTTATTAAAAGCCTTTTTAATTATAATAAGGTCTTACTCAACTAATTTCCTTTTCACCATTCCCATTTCAACATTCTTTCAAACATTTTCCACTTTTAAAAGTTAATATTTTTCTTTTTATAAAATCGACTCGATATATATCCAAAGCAACTTGGTTTCATTTTGAAACACACTTATTATATATTCAAATCTTGTCTATCGAGTCACTTTATGAATTCATATACTATACTTTTAAAATCCCTTTATAGTTCTATTCCTTGTTAATTGTCCAACATTATTTACATCAAATGGTTTACTTCATTATCAACTGCAAATAAAATAATTAATCTTTCTTAAAAGGTTATTTTAAAATGATACTTAACTTCAATAATAATCAACAGTCCAATAAATAGTTTAAAATTATCAATTCTCATTCAAGTGGTCGACTTGGTCCCATCTCAACAAGGGTACTTTGTTAACCATTTCCACATAGTTATTTCTTTTAAGTTAATAAATAAAATAAAATAAAATAAAATAATTCCATTTGATTTAATTAACAGTCTAATTAAATAATCTCATTTAATAATTAAATTCAATCATTAACCGTTTGGTTAATCGCTGCCTATTTGTCCCAAAACTCATTAACATGCGAATCTTGCTCTATATACTCGTTTTGTAATTTCAAGAAAAATAATAATTATTTATTTCCTTTAATAACTTCATATAAAAGTAATCTATACAAAATAGATTTCAAAACCTGTCTTTAGTTATAAAGCAAAATTTATAACTTTCTATCGATTTAACTGACGGTAAATCAATCTCTATAAAACGATTCATTTACAGGCCATCTGCCGATAAATAATCAACCAGTATACCCTATTGGTTAATATCAAACAAGTGTTGAGTTTGGTTTCAACCATCAACAATCAATCCAATTGATTAAACAGTTTATATAAATAAATAATATATTTGAGGAATCCGGTTGGATGCTTCCAACCTTCCCCTTCCGTACATCACGATGGGTTACTTCAAATTCAATACGATAGTGTATTTGTCACGGTAATCATAAATAATAATCAACAATCAATTAACAATATCCAATCAAAAACCCAATTATTTATTTAATATGTTTATATTATTATAAACGTATCCAACAAGGTAAGTTACCTTATTTTGAAATCTAATCGTTAAATATATAACGATTTAATTCGATTAAATTAAACTAGCATTTAATTAAATCAATGAATATAAAAATATTCAGCACACATACAAACAGTCATTAAATCATCAACCATTAGCGAACATTGCATACAAATTAAGAACCCAGTTTATATAAATATAAATGGGGTATACTGAGTGAGTTGAACTCGCCTTGTTTTCATATGTCGTCAAATGGTTCGTTTAACTCGCTTCTAGTTGCATTCAAATCCATCAGTTCTCCTTTCAAAATCTTACGTCCACTGGTATGGGTCAACTGCTCCGTATTTGGTCTGATTCTGTGTATGTATGATACAATTATAATTTCTCGAATTATAGTATTATCAGACTTATATTTTGATATGGTATTTAATGCCAACTTTATAATCAAATAAACTTTATCTACGGTTTATTCTAACTATTAAACCTAAAATCAGATGTTATGCTTCGTTCTGTAATTGTAAACACACGTGCCACACACTTTCATCATCACTTCAGTCCGACATCTCCACCACGTGTGTACACCGCACACACCACTTTCCTGATACCTCTAAACTTCCCATACTTTGTTTCTTCTTGGCCAATTACCAGTCTGCAATATGCCTTATGTACAAACACTCCGCCTGCCTCCAATTCAACCCTCATCACATGCTTCAAGCAACCATTCCCATGCATGGAACTGCATGCTTCCCCATCTCATCATTTTACCTTTCCCCTTTATTTTTATTTTTTTCATTTAAAACAACTTCCCACCGCATGCAATATCTGCATCCGTAGCTTTGCAGATTACTGCTGCACAACTTCTCAGTCCACCGAAGTGTCGCCACCAGCCCTTCTCCCCTCTTTACCGCAACATTACTTCCCACCTCCTGCTGTACTTTTAACAGCCACATCCCCTGTATTGGCATCAATTCAACACCCTTCTAACATCGGAACCAACACCCCCAGTCCACCTGCCTTTGCTGTTCACACATCACTTCTTCATCGTGATCCCCTTCAACTACTATTAAGAAGAAAGCGAATGAATTCTTCTTTTATTTATTTATATATAGGAAGAGTTTTGATTTGAGTTATTGAGGGAGTTTCAGTTTCATGCGGTTGATGAGAGCTTGGTTTTCATAGAGGTTGAAATGAGGATTCACGCTATTTAAAGGAGTAGAAGCTTGGGGCGAATGGAACTCAATACCTTGCGAGGCACGGTTTCAGCTTAGCTTGATACACATGGCTCTTCGGTGGATACAGTTGTAGCCTGAGTGGTCATTGGATTTTCATAGTTTCATTTCAACAGGACAGGGTAGCTACACCATTTTCAAACTAGCCTTAAGCGTTTTGTATTTGATTTGATGTGAACGCATACGGTTGGTCTGCTAACTTGCATGTGGTTGAAAGTTAGAGGAGAAATAGGATAGATTTGATTTTTAACGTTATATTATATAGATCTATCCAAAGCAATTTTTTTGGGTTTAGTCGTAGTCGAGTTGATCAATGGTCCTGGGAAAATTTTGAATCAGGAATATTAGTCGCTTCGGTAGATGACGCAATCGAAAAAATAAGAGAATGCAAATCAAGAATTCGGTTGTGATGCTTCATAGCTTTTAGATAAACTAATTAATCTTAGGGCTCAACATATGAACTTATATAGTTTTCATAAAATCATCTTTGAAAGTGATAACAATTTAAAAACCAAAGTTTTAAATATTCCATTCCAAATGACAGAAAAATCTGGGATGTTACACTTTCAATGTGCTTCCAGTTTTGTTTTTATTTTAGTTAATGTGTTTTATTACTCGTGCCTTTAAAAAATGATCTAAAATACTTGACTGTATATGCACATTAAACATTTAATTTATTTTAAGGGTATCAACATATATATATATATATATATATATATGTATGTATGTATGTATGTATGTATGTATGATAATTTTTTACCATGATTATGTTTTTATGCTAATCCTAAATACACCTAGTTTCCAAATCATATGCCAACAACTAGTCATGGCTCAATATTCTCTCCCCATCATCAATGTGTCTTCAAATTATCACTTTTACTATACGTAAATTTTTCCATTTTATATTAGTTTTGGCCATTTAATTTTGAGGATATGCTTTAATAAATGTTAATATATATGGAATATACAGCTTTTCACTATGGTTTATTGCATTTGTACTACGTGGCATGGAAAAAAGATATGTACGTCGCATAAACGAGCATTACACTGTTTACAGTCTTTGCTTCATCATGTTATACAGTAAAATGTGACATTTACTTTGCTTTTGCAAAATTAGTACAAGTATTTTTTTTATACATTCTTTTGCAATTGACTATTCTTCATACCTCAAAAAATATGTGAAACACTTTGTCATTTAAAAAATGCATGGTAGACAAATTTAATTTTTTAAGATAGCCAAAACATATC
Source organism: Allium sativum (assembly GCA_030737875.1). NCBI lineage: Eukaryota > Viridiplantae > Streptophyta > Magnoliopsida > Asparagales > Amaryllidaceae > Allium > Allium sativum. The sequence goes on from CM060918.1 coordinate 959,552,515, forward strand.
AGCTTTGTAGGTCTCCATTTCCCCCAATTAGTTTGTGTTATTACTACTTCAAACATAGGCATGGAAATAGTTTGGTTGATGATGTTTATAACGAAATATTATTAGCTCACAATTTTATGTTCACTTGTGTTAAAAATTAAGTTCCATCCTCCATTCAAACGACTAAACTCATACATTACTGATTCGAAAATCCTATTTGTATAATACGTAGTTTTTAGATATTTGCTTAGTTTTTCTCGTGGATACTAACTTTTTTACAAAAAAAATCCCAACATGCAGTCATTCCACTAGCTTACCTTAGTTGCTTATGATAGGACTGGTTTTTTGGTGAAATATGCATACGTAAAAACAGAGAATAGCAAACACTTTCTTTCATCTACATTTTCTTCTTTCCACATAATTTTTTTAAACTTAGGTTCAAAGTTTTTGATTTCATTTGAAATACGAAACTAAGGATTTCTTCATGGTAAATGTTTTTTACTTGATTTTAAGTTTACCTCTGACATTGATCCCTTTTTTGTATCACTAACAAAACATGAAACGATTATTGCGATTATATTCTGGTTCTGTCATCGAGTTAAGTCTCCCAGTAATAACCTGAAATTTTGAAAACAATTTAAATAAAATTTTTAAATTTATTTTATAAGGATCTTTGGTCGATTTTAAAAATTCGATGATTTGATTTCGTTTCCATAGCTTTACAAAGGAACGGTTTTCAAATGAACTCGGAATTCGGAAAAAAAAAATTTTATCAGATCGTAATGTTGAAAAATGTTGAGATTCCAAATTTCATAGTTTTTGGAGTTAATATGTGAGAGTGAGACAAATAAACGCGTACTGGGTCAATCGGTCAAAATTAAGCGGAAACGCAATAAAAAATAAGACAAATGGTCAAAAACCTCTAAACTCGACAAGACCTATTCCATTGGATCCAGAATTACAATTTATATGAAGTGTCAAAATTTTGTGTAAAATGGAATCATCGTTTGATCACACGAGTGAGTGGAAGGTCGGACTAAAACACGTTCACTATTTTTCTTAAGCCTTTAAAGGCAAAAGAGGCAAAAAATGTGTCATCCTCGACAAACCCAATGTTTGTTTCTTCTCTTAGACTCTCCTCCTAACACCTCACTCAACCATGTGCTTTATTTTTCTATAAAACATTTCTCTTTCTTCTTCTTTTCACTTTTCCTTTTTCATTTCTTCCTTTAAACTTCTCCACCTCCAAAGCTCTTAAACCATGCCAGTCGTGCCCATACCTCCTCCACCAGGCTTCCTCCCCTCCACCAGCACCATCCCCACCTATAGCAACGCCTTCCCCCTCCTCGTCCCCTTGTCGTAAGCTCCCTTCCCCCTCTAACCTCCAAGAATCTCATCTTTAACACTTTTTTTCAATTACACCCTTAAATAACCCAAAAGCAACCACCTTTCCACCTTCTCCTTGCTTCTACACCCCACCTCCATCCCCAATAGCTTGTGCCTCCCCCATGTATAGCCCCTTCATGGAGCCCATCCTCTTGCTGAACCCCAAGACCCTCATCTCCCCTCCCGTTTATCCCGTATTTGCAGATCTGTGAGCATGAGGGCGTCTGGCGAGTTAAAAAACCCATAGCCACTAAGCTCAATCCCATAAGCTTCAGGAAATATTTGTAGAAACCAAAAGAGTACCCGAGTGGTATGTAAGAGTTTGCTTTCCAATTGCTTAAAAGTGTGATTGAGTGGAACCCATGGTGAGCACTGAAACTCATAAGGGTTAGTTTTTATTAACTATTTAGAAGTTAATTAGTTTCGGTTAGATAATGATTAATGGTTGATAACACAAGTTAATTAACATGTTTAATCATGTTTTGTATGTTAAAAATATCATTTTCGCTTGATATATTTACGGTTGATTGGGGTTGTGATATTTAAACACAAATAGTGTTGATTTGAAAACTGTTTGAACCGTAAATGGTTTTGGGAAAGTAATTCACAAAGTACCGGTTATTGAATGTTGTGTGAACCTTATTTGGGCATTGGGATGGTAATTGATTGATATTTATATATCCCTTGTTTGATTTATTGTGTGGTTAAAACTCTTCGTTGATGTATAAGTGTTATTAATTTAAAGTTTACATGGTATATTTCACTTTATATGCGAATTGCATGTTTTTTGATGGTTGATGTAGTGTTATATAACACACTGGTTGAATATAACAAATAGATGTGATTATTGGTCCATTGGTTAAGTCTCCATAGATTAAAATGGATTTTAATGATTGTTTTATTAACATAATAATAGGATAAAAATAAAAATTTGAATTTGATACCCGATTTTGGATGGACATGAAATTTATAAAATTAAGACGTATATTCTAACTGTAACAAATTATTTTGAAGCAATTTTCATATAGTTATCGCCTATTCAACTTTTATTTTAGAAATGAATAGAAACCGAAAAAAGTGAACTTCGGTATATAGGATGAATTAAAACAACTTCCTTTATAAAACTTTCTTTTTTATTTTAATAATAAGTTTCGGGATGTTTGGATTAAAAATAACGAAGTTTGAAAAATAATAATATTTTAGTCATTTAATTATTATTATAATACTAAAATATTATATTAATTGGATTTTGAAGTTGGAAAAATAAAATATAGCTTTGGAAAATTATTATATATTTTTTATATAATAAACAAAATATTTTTGAAGCTATTCGACGTATTCTAATATTATACGTCGAGTTACGGTCAGAATAGAACCCGTCGCGCAACGGTAGTTCGCGAACATCGACCTGTAACTTTAAGCTGATGTACCGGGAGATCTGACCATCATATTTTTCCGAAACTAGAACTGTTGGGTTCGTAATGAAAAGAGCTTTCAAATGATAAAAAGTGTTTTTAAATCCAATGGTCATATTTTGATAAATGTTCAAATCAAATTTGAATAAAAAATAGCGCCAGAACCTATAATGGCCTGTAATGGAAAGTTATTGATATAGACTATTTTTATAAGATTAAAAATAGGGAAAAATCATTTTAAACTATTAGAAATGATTTGAAAGGGATTTAAACCAAATATTTATGGTTTTGGATGATAAAACTGGTTAAATTGGAATTTGGCTATTTAAGTAACACCTTTTATAACAAGTTTTGGGTAGTGTTTTGAAACAAGAATTTTAATACGTAAATTTAACTCTATCCATAAGTAAACCTTTTTATAAGGTTAAAAGATATTTTTTTTAAAGCCAAATAACTTAACCAAGTTTGAGAATAAGATTTTAAAACCTACGAAATGATACAAATTAAAGGAGACTTAATTGGTGGGTTGATAATCCAATAAGGAATTGTTTGATTTTGTTTTGACGCTAATTATTCGAAAATGCTGGGTTTATCCCATTTGGAATAATTGTACAATGATTAAAGGTCAAAGACATTGAATGGAATTCTTGTTGATGCCCTGGATATGGGTAGCTCCCTTAAAGTGGTTAAAGTGGCAGTGGTCTGGACGAACTTGTTGATTGTCCGGATGTGCAAGGTCCTCTCTCCTTAATTGGACGAGGAATAAGGTGCTTTCAGTTTCGTTCAGACCCAGAATGATACTATGAATCGATAGTATATCTGACATTGTATTTTATAACATATTAGTTGCTATTGATGATATCTCTATTGGTGTCGGAGAATTTATTCTCCTACCTTAACACCTTTCTTTGAGGCGTATGAACTCAAAGATTATATTATTAATAGAAACTAATCATATGTGTGAATGGACAATGTAGTATGTTGAGTGACGCTGGCAAATAAATCAAAGTTTGTTGATAAGCTGAGCTTTGTGGTACTTTGACTCATGGGCCTCACACTCCGGAATAAGCTAAAAACAGGATGATGGATGCCAGAGAAAGGACATACGTTCCCTTGGAGTAGAGGTGCCTCGGATGATGGTCAAATACGACCAAAACGACCATCAAATACGACCAGGGAATGTTACTTTCAGGAGTAACCCGAACTCACCGGGTATTGGTAGTCCGACTCTACTGCTCTAAGGGCTGACCAGCGTCTAAGTCCGGGGACATATGCTAGAGTGCCCCGAATCGGATAAGGAAGATCCTTTTCCTTTGCTCACTGATGGAATACAATTTCCAATATGCGAGTTTACAATTTTAGTTATAAATCTATATGGAGATATAATAGGATGGGGTATTATGCTGTCTAAGATTGATACATTTATCTTCGAAATTGTTTTCAACATTTAGACAATAATAATAACAATATCAAATGATTCTGTCACAACCCTGAATTTTGGAACCAATTTAATTTATTTAATGGAAATTAAATATTTTAAATGATTTATTTTGAGGATTAACGACTTAAAAATTTATTTAAAAGAAAATTTCAATGTAAGAATTTAAAATTTAATTAAAATAAGCTTGTAACGTCGCGTTAGTTAGAAAATTTAGTTTTGGACTTTGAATGAATATACAGAATGCCATATAAATCTGATTTCGGTAAAACATGAAACGTTAGAATCTGTTTAACAATTTCTTTCTAATGAATGTGAGAAAATAAGATTTCGTATTATAAACTATAAGTTATTTCCAAATCAATATTTCTAATAGACGCTATGAAATTTGATAAAATTTTACCGATATTATATACGCCTTAAAATGGCCATTTTGCAAACGACCTCCGTTTTTGAGAAAACAATTTTGTTGGATCTGGATTATTAAATTATTGCTTAATTCCAAATTTCATAATTTTTGGAGTTAGTATGTGGTCGTAGCAAATTAAAAAGTATGTTGAAAATCATGTTTGAACGTTATATTGATTTATATATTAAGTTTATAAAAAAGTTATTAAAACAATCAAATCAGCTTACGAAACATATCCCATTTTGTCTGGAATTGAGGTATTTGGTTAGGGGCAGAAGTTGGATGGGTTCATTTGGAGTTTGGAGTTTAAACGTCATTACAAGGTAATAAAACAATAAAATAATATATATTATAAGGGAGTGGCTAGGAGAAACAAAATCACAGCCACAAGATTAGTTTGTCTTTATGTGAGGGTTGCAAATCTTGGGGTAATCCTATGGTTCATATTTTGTGTCCCTCAATTTGTGTCGTATATTTATGTCTAAATAGACTTTCTCGTATTATAAATAACAACCCTTTTTTCAATTCATGGTCAAACCCCTAACTCACAGTCAACCATCGTTCAGCAGCCACTCACTAAAACAATGGATGAAATTTTGTGATTTTGATCCGTTGATTTCTCCAAATCCATTCAATGATTTTCAAAACTTATAACTACAATATTTATCAGTGTTTTTGGATCTACGTATCAACGGGTTGTGATCATATTTAGTTGCCTAATTTATTTGAAATACGTGCCTAACTCGACACGTTTTCGTGCGTTTTCCCAGGCCAAGGGACCTTCGAGTGGGAGGTCATTGCCGGAGTAGGGAGGCGATGCAAAGCTTCATGGCGTAGCGTTGACGGATTGGTGCCCGAGGGTCTGGAGAAGCGCACAACATGGAAGATTAGGTGCAATGTTTTGGGTTTCGAACTCGGCTGGAAGATGATAACATGGAAGGAGAGATTAGGTAATTTAATTCGGTTAATAAAATTTTAATTATATAATTAGGGTTTAATTTGAATCGTATAATTATAAATGCTAATAACTTTTTCAAATGGAAACAGAATCGTGCAAACCAAAGTGCGTTGTAATCGTGACAACGAGCACTACGCTGTGAAACTGACTGGATGGAATTTGGAGCAAGTTACAGTTTTTGGTTAAATTAAATGCCCGGTTTATTAAATCAAAACAATCATTTTTTAACGATTTCAGAAAATGATCGATGTGAGAACTCTCTCACTCAACTATTTTGTACAGTTATTCTATTTTATAATTGAATATATATCGATGGCCTATGATTGCAAAGTTTAATTAATTTATTACAAATTGGTATACGGTATATGTTAACTCACATCACCAGTTGTTTGAAAACCATATGGATTGATGGTTGTTTACAGTTTTAATGTTAAATTATTAAACTGTGAAGTGTTGATGAATAAAATGATTATATTATAAATTATTTTGGAATGACAATTTATTCACACATCTCCTAAATATGTAGACTTGTTCATATGGATTGTGATGTAAACCCCATACGGGTATTGGGATGATAATTTTACACATCACTCAATTATACAAATAATAATTACTATTTGTTGGTAGAAAACCGAACATGGGTCTTGGGATGATATTTGATTCATACATATCCCTTGTGTATAGTTGTATGTCAATCAATTGATTGACAGACCGATGTAAGCATTATTAAATATTTTAATGCTTATATAGTTGCTGATGCACTCTGGATGTGAATTGGATGTTTAATAGTTGTTTGTCATTATTATTGAATGCATGCAATGTATGAAATCCATAAAATTAAAATTATATGGTACTTGATTGAATCTCATTCCAATTCAAAAATAATGAATATTTTAATATAATATTCACTAAAGAACCAAAGTTTGATTTTGATGTCGATTTTGGATGGACACGAAAATATTGAAATATTCATAATTGAAATGAATTGATTTGAATAAATTTTCATTTAATTTATGGTTTGTAAAAATTTATTTTGAAACACATAGTAATTTCCAAATATGAAGCCTCATTAAGAAAGTAAATGCCATTTTAATTCGAATGGATTTTTCTATCAGTTTTATTTATTTTTATAATAAATATCGAGAGAATTGGATTTCAAAATCTGACATTCTGAAAATATTATTATTTTGAGATTATAAATATATGAAATTTTAAATTTTGATTTAAATATAAGCAAAAGTTGAAATCGTTTTTAAACAAGATTGTAAACGTTTTATAAAATACGTTTAAACAGAAACTGTTGAAATATATAATAAAACAGTTTGAATAATATGTGTCGCACAACGAAGGTTCTCGAATTTCAATCATTAACTTCTAGTTGACATATCGAGGGATCCGACCATCGGATTCTTTTGAAATAAAACCCGTTGGGTTCGTATCGAGAAGATCTTTCAAATGAAAATAAGAGATTTAAAGTCTAGCGGTTAGATTTTGAGAAATGTTGAATTCGAATTTGAATAAAATTAATGCCAATATAGCTAAATGACCTGATACGTCATTTAACAGAAAGTGTAGCGACCCGAACTCCCCGGCCGACCTAAACCGAACAAGGAGGCGGACTGCTTTGAGAATACGACGCATTAGAACACAAACATGAAAACATTTCATTAATATTACAACAATTTACAAGAGTACAAGATATCGGAGTATGAAATAAATAATGTACAACGGAAATACTATATCAGAGATTAGTAATTTACATTTAAATACATAAACACAATACACAGTGGAAAACTTCTACTACCACAACTAAAAAAAATACACAGATACAAAGCTTTCGAAAATAGCTCCATTTATAAACAAGGATCCTGCTAAATAGAAATCTGCAAAACCAAAAATACTAGCTGCCCGTGTGGAAAATATGGTCACCCAGAGTTTAGGTACAAACAATAAACTCTAGGTCAGTCATGGGACTGGTGTGAGAACCTAAAACAGCTATTAAACTTTTACTTTAAAATAGGGTACATCATGGGACCACGCCGTATGTCACGTAATGGGTTTACTCCCATGTATACTCTAAAATAAAACAATTTATAAACAACGCAATGCTTTTTGAAAAATGAAGCTATTATAAGACTCGGGTCCCATCACACAATGCAACGAAAGCCGGAGGATAGAGTTTTACTTTATAATAGATAAACATGCTTGGAACGCTCTAAAACAAATTATTTTTATATTACTATAAGTGCGTAATGTCAAAACAACTTCAAATATAAATGTAACAATCATAGACGGCATAAGTACCATATATTATGTCTCCATACATAGGTTTATAACTAAAATTGAAAAGTCACGTATTGAAAATTGGATTTCCATCATGAGTCAAGGCAAGGGATGGTATCCATACCGATTTTGATCACCTCTAGCTAAATGACCCAGGATTCAGACTCTGGTGAGCCCTTCGATCCAGCAAGGCGGGTCCTCTCTTACTTTTGAGGATTAGTTACTCCAGAATAATATGTTTCCCGGTCTTATCAGACCATTCTCTGAGCCTTTTAGTCAGCTTGATATCTGAGGCGCCTCGCAATCTATCATCCACATAAGTAAAAATGTCTGGGCTCCATACCCTGGGACCACTTCTAGCTAGAAAGAAATTTATGCACTCTTTGCGTCCCTTATCCAGTTTCTGACTCATACCGGGGTGTGGGGCTCGCGAATTAGCGCTATACACAAAGCTAAGCTACTTAAAGCCGCGCTTTGATCATCATTCACAAGACCCTTCTTTTCAACTAAAAGCCTTGATCATTTGCATATTAACATGCCACATTGTCAATTCATGCCATACAACTGATATCTATCGAAATATAACCTCTAAGCTCGTACATCTCAGACAAGGGTGTTAAGCAAGAGAATAAATTCCACGCCACCAAATACATATTTAATAGAAATTAATCAATACATAACGAAATACAATGCCAGAAATAATCCATTACAAGTTCATTCTGGGTTTGAACGAAACCGGAGGTACCTTATTCCTCATCCTATATGTCTAATACAGAAGAGAGGCCCTCGCATATCCGGTCGATCTCTTATGGACGATTACCACTTATTACCTCGTCTTAAGTGTATGTCCCAATCAAGACAGTAGTAACATCTAAACGATGTGAAGATATCCGGTCTTCAACCACCGTCTTTATCATCGACTTTTAATCGTCGTAATTGTTATTCAGAATGGATTAGACCCGAACATTCCGAATAACTCGCGTAACTTATAATCATTTGAAGTATTAACACATCCTACGCCTTATTCCAATCCAGAATACTATTTTATTCAAATATTCATTACATTGGGAATCATTCCCATAAATCTTATCAAAGATTTAATTCATTTAAACATCTTATTTAAATCTTTCTTTGAAAACCATTGCAAAAGATTTCATGTTGTCTTTTAACAAACTTAAACCAAATCAAGGTTTATCAAACTAGTCGGGATTTACGAGCCTTACCGAAGTAACCGTTCATTTTCTTACCCCAATTTCGACCTATTCATCCAATGGAGCAAAACTGGTAGTACTCCATTCCTAACACCCTTTATGTTATTAATAAAATTAATTACCACTTCACGTTTCAACTCTAATTAAAGATTTATCAATCACATGGAGTAAAACTGGTGATACTCCATTGTCGAACATTCCTTGAATTTCGTAAATTTAGTTACCTTATTCACATTCAATCTAATTTAAATATTCATTAAAACTCTAACTTAGTTTTAATCTAAAAAATCATTACTTAATGACTATTCCTCTTTAGGAAATTAATCTTGCCTTTAACTTGGGTTAAAGAACAAATGTCATTTAAAACACAGCTCAAGATAAACCCAAAATCACCTTCTAAAAAAATGGAACCTTCACAGAAACCATACAAATATACAATCGATATAAATATTCATATCAAACTAATACTATAAGTGGAATAACGACAAGGCCTTTTGAATTCCATATATAGTAACGATCTTCCTTCACACAAACTCATTTCGATTGTCACTGAATCAAATTCCATTCAATTCTAATTTAGTTTATTAAACTGGAAAAATTTTACTTTAGAAAAATTCTTTTATCTCAATTAAAAGATTATAAATTCCAAATCATATCTTTATTGTTAATTACTGAAGAAAATTAGGATTCAGACGTTTGTTTCAAAAATTCAGATGTCTGAATTTTCTTTGATTTGAACTCGCAACAATTTAGTTCAATTTGGTACTATTTCAAATGTTTCAATTTCTAGGCTCAAACATTTGTTTTTTATAAAATTTGAAACAGCAAAGGTTTCGCTTATTTTCAACCATTTTCAGTCGTCTGTTTTTATTGGGCAGACGCCTATTTTTCTATGAAAAATTATTTTTCCATTCACTACAACCCAAAGTCCAATTTGATATCAAATACATGACTCTGAAATTGTGACGGCAGGGAATTTCGCTCGGTCCGAACCAGTCGCTAAACCGATCCAGGCCGTTCGAAACGCCCTATCGTTGAGAACACGACAAAACAGAACGCATACGGAAGAACATTTCACTATATATAACAACAGTGCATCAGATTACAAGAATATACAGAGTATACATGAATAAATATTACACAGAAATATCAGAGATTTAAATTACATTTAAATACATAGCAGCGGAAAATAATACAATACACAACTAGAAGAAGATATACGGATACAAAGCTTTCCGGATATCGTTCCAGCTGTAAACCAGGATCCTGTGAATATAAATCTGCAAAACCAAAACTACTAGCTGCCCGTGTCAAAATAAGGGCACCCAGAGTTTAGGTTAAAACAATAAACTCCAGGTCAGTCATGTGACTGGTGTGAGAACTAAAACAGTTATTAATCTTTATTTTTAAAGTCAGGTAAATCAAGGGACCACGCCGTATAACACGGAACGGGTTTCCTCCCAAGAATACCAGTGCATAAAACAAACAGCGCAATGCTAAATAAAGAAAAATGAAGCTGTTATAAGACCCAGGTCCCATCACACAATGCAACGCAGCCGAGGATAGGGTTTTCCCTTATAACAGCCAAAGAATGCTTGATACGTTTAAAACAAATCATTTGATACTATTATAAGTGCATAGTGTATAAAACAACTTCAAATCATAAGTATCAATCATAGGCGGCATGAATGCCCCATACCACTATGTCGCCATATATAGGTTATACAATCAAAATCGCAAGTGTCACGTATTTGGAAATTGGATTTCCATCTATGAACCGAGGCAAAAGATAGTCCTCAACCGATTCGAGACTGCCTAGCCCGAGTCTCAGGATCAGAGCTCGAGTGACCCTTGGATCGTCAGGGCCGGTCCACCGATGTGGATTAAAATGCCTGAGCACTACGTTTCGCCGCCCTTTGGGGTGTAAGCGAGCCAACGAATGACTCCATCGGACCCGGATCGTTCGATCTAACCGAGGCGCCTCGCAACAGCAACAACCACATAAGTCAAACTCGTCAGGGCGTGTAAAACCACTGACGCCACTTCTAGCTAGGAGGAAACGCAGGCCCTCCCTGAGGTCCGTCTCCCGTTTTTGGTTCATACCGGGTGTGAAACACGCGAGGTAAACGTTACACAAAGCTACGCCACAAAGGCCGTGCTTTGATCATCACCACAAGACTTTGCTTTTCAACAGAAGCCTTGATCATTTGCATCTTAGCATGCCACACAGGCAAACCATCCTATGCAACCGATATCAGTCACACAGAATGAAATCCGATGTCAGACACACAGTCCATTTACAAGTCCGTCCTGGGTCTGAACGAAACCGGAGGCACCTAGTACCCCGCATATCCATCGATCTCCAAGTACGTCTGGACGATCACTAACTGTTTCCATCTTCTTGGGTGTACAGCCCAATCAAGATCATCAATAATTACCCAAACGACGTGAAGACTTCCGGTCTTCGACCATCGTCTTCATCTTCGACTTATCGTCGTATCAGTTATTCAGAACGGGATAAACCCGGTCTTTCCGAATAACTCGCGTATATATTATAAAAGTGTTACACAAACACAACATACGCCTCATTCCAATTCATTAGTCACTAACCGTAAATTAATCAAGAGAATAATTCCCCAAACATTAACCCCGAAGGCCGAAACCAACATCAGATCAATATCCAGAAAACCATTCTGCTTGGCTAACCGACAGTTAGTTTCTAAATTTCACATTCATAGGGAAAGGTTCCCATTAATTTTATCAAAGATAAATTCTTGAATTTATTCTTTAATCTATCTTTTGAATATCAATTCAAAACTAGTCGGAATTAGCGAACCTTACCGAAGTAATCATTGGTTTTACTTTCCCAATCCCAACCTATTCATCCCATGAAGTAAAACTGGTAATACTTCATATCTAACACCACAGTGTTATCGGTAAACTCAATTACCATTTCGCGTTCAAATCTAATTAAAGATTTAACTATCGCTCGGAGCAAAACTGGTGATACTCCATTTTGATTATTTCAATCTAATTAAAGATTCATTAAAACTCCACTTAGTTTTAATCTTTGACTGGGTTAAAGAATCAATGTCATTTAAAAACACGGTTCACGATAAACCCAAAATCACATTCATTAATCATCGGGTTAAAGAACGAGTGTTATTTAAAACACTGTCCACGATAAACCCAAAAATCAATATCGATTCAATTCCAATTAAATATCATTTAATTGGTACACTTCATTAAATCTAAATAAAAAGATTTAATCCTTTCTCAACTGGGTTCAAGAACAGTGTTAGTGAAGACACCATTCACGACAAACCCAAATCACATTTGATATTAAATACAAGGCTCTGAATAGAAAATATCCCAGCTTATATTCAATATCAAATTCTGCGACCAACAAATATCGTATTGGAAATAACGTTATACATATCTATATCTTTCAAATTTCCATAACAACAACTGTATAATCACGAAATCCAACATCGAAATATTCCGAAGACAATTTCGATTCAAATCCATTCCAATGCAATCATTGGAAATTCTGGTTATTTTTAAAACCCTTTTCAAATTCAATTTATTTATTTAAAAATAAATAGAATTATATTTCTAGTTCAAAACTAGTTCATTTCGATAAAAATCTATTTTTATCTTTTCAAAGGTGGAGTTTTTCACCCCAAATCTTCACAAATCATTTCTTATGATTTTACACAAATTATTACTATTTTTAATAATTTTATCGAGGCCTGTACAGTCGATTTCCATCAATGGCCATCGAACTGCACTTACAGCGACCTTTTTCGAATTTGATTTGGACGTATCTCCAAATCCAACCGTTAGATTTCAAATTTCTAATCTTCGTTAGAAAGCTCTCTTCGATACGAACCCAACGGTTCCGGTTTTAGGAGAATCCGACGGTCGGATCTCCCGTAATGTCCGTTTGAAATAAATGGTCGAAATTCACGAACTGCCGCGGCGCGGCGCGTTCTATTCAGGCCATTATATTATATATATAATATATATAATATATATTTCGTCGATTTCTATTTAAAACGAATTATATAAATAGTTTTAAAATTCGTTTCAAAAGCAATTTCAACTTCCTTTTTAATTCAAATCAAAATTGAATTCTTCTTTATAAATTCGTTTTAAAAATTCATTTCTATTCAATTCAAATTTCAATTCAATTTGAATTCATTTCAATTCGCTTTCAATTCAATTTGAAATCGTTTTCAATTCAATTCATTTCGAAATCGTTTTCAATTCAATTCATTTCGAAATCGTTTTCAATTCAATTCATTTCGAAATCGTTTTCAATTCAATTCATTTCGAAATCGTTTTCAATTCAATTCATTTCGAAATCGTTTTCAATTCAATTTGAATTCGTTTTCAATTCATTTCATTTCGAAATCGTTTTCAATTCAATTCATTTCGAAATCGTTTTCAATTCAATTCATTTCGAAATCGTTTTCAATTCAATTCATTTCGAAATCGTTTTCAATTCAATTCATTTCGAAATCGTTTTCAATTCTATTTAAAATTATATATAAATATTTATATTCTAACGACGACGCGTATAACATATACGTTCGAATTCTATTCAAAATAAATTTCTCTTCGATATTATTTAAAATAATTCATTTTAAATAATCAAAATTCGCTAAAATTGCCAAAATAAAAATTTCAAACTGGCTCGCATTTTACGGGTTGTTACAGAAATGAAATTGTATCAATTTGTATTCAATATCAAATTTTGAAACCAACGGATATCATATTGGGAATAAAGATATCTATATCTTCCAAATTCCTCAACAATATCCGTATAATCACATAATCCTATATCGAAATATTCCGAAGATTGCTTTGATTCAAATCCTTTCTAATTCATATGTTGAAAAAATCCTGGTTATATTAAAATCATATCGATCTTTATTCTAGATGTTAACCATTTCATTTAGATAAAAATATCTTTTATCTTTTCAAACTTGGAGTATCTCAATATTTTCATGTCCATCCAAAATCGGGCATCAAAGTCATATTTTGATTCTTCACTGAATATTACTTTAAAATATCCATTATTTCTTAATTGGAATCAGACTCAATCAATTATCATATAATTTTATTTATATGGATTCCATACATCGTATGTATTCAACAATAGTGATAAATAACTATTAAACATTCAATTCACATCCAGAGTGCAATTTGCAACTGTGTAAGCATTAAATAATAAAATGACGCTTACTACGGTCTTTCAATCAATCGGTTGACATATATCTAAACACGAGAGAGACGTGTGAAGTTATTATCATTCCCAGACCCGTGTGGGGTTTTCAATCAACATCCAATGATTATTATTTGCATGATTGGGCGACGTGTAAAATTATCGTTCCAATACCCGTGTGGGGTTTACATCACAATCCATGTGAACTTATATAATATTCGGGACACGGGTGGGTAAATTGTCATCTCAATCATTTATAGTATAAACGTTTTATTTACAAACATTTATAATCACAGTTTAATAATGATAACATTAAAACTGTAAACATCCATCAAACAACAAACAAATATTGCAATCACGAGCAAACTATATATATATACATTTATAAGAATAAATAACAGTAAAAAAATTTGAGTGAGGAGTTCTCACCTTTGTTTTCACTCCGTCATTCTTTAATTGACGATTTAGAAAATGATTTCATAAAAATCGAGCTACAGAAATATGCGAATCAGAGAAACTGACAAGTCAAAAATGAAGTCAAAATGGGCCGAAATTCGGCCTGGAAAGAGCCTGGATGGACCTAAACTATTGACCGTGGTCTCCACTGGTCAACAGCAGAAAATCAGGATTCAGACGTCTGACCTAAAAATTGAGACATCTGAATGTTGTTGCCCCTTTTTTTAATTATTCATAGCAGATCAAACATCTGACCCAAAATATTCAGACGTCTGAACCTGAACCAGAGCACAATATGGCCTTGAAAAAAGATCAAAGTGATATCGACAAATACCCGAAGGCCTATGATGTTATGTACATGCGAATGAAGCTTCTAAAACTCACCAAGGTAGCTCATAACACCAAACTCATATGTACAAACATCCATACAAGAGTTTTGTAATGATTTTTGGTTATAAATTCCAAAACGACTAAATTCTCTAAACAAAGCAATTAAATGCGATATTAGTGAATTGTGAAGACTTTGAACTTTGCCAGGGCGACAACGGAGCTTCACAATATCACCAAATCAACTCATAGCGTACGAACTAGATTGTTTGGACAATTCTAATCATAAATTTTCGATTCAATGGAACACAAACTAATGAACCGGAAAGTGTATACTTGTCTAACCAATTCATATGCATATGTAAACCCAAATGAATATTAAATTACACTCTTACAAGATAAGAACTTGTGTCATAGATGTGGGTTCATGAATAACTCACAAAGCTCTTACCTTTTGATGGTTAGAACCAAGAAATTGATCCAATGACAAGCTAGAACAACCTTTCTTCAAATATTACTCATGAATCTTCAATATAAACATGAATGCTTAAATTTCCTAGAAGTTAGGTCATAGAAAATACCACAAATTGAAGAGGAAACAAGATGGAGAAGATGGAGAGGAGCTTACCGAAGCTTTTCCTTTGATTTGCAATTAATTTTAACAAGAAGTGGAGCTCTTAGGATTAATCAGGTTTAGGGAATTTTAGTTTCCCATTCCCTTCCCCCATTTTCCAATTTTGGCAAAGTGTTTGAATGAATGGAAGAAGAGGGCTGATTTGGGGATTATAAGAGTAGGCTAGGTTTAGCAAAACCAAGACCCAACCTAAGTGCCAAAACTCCGAAGCTCGGAATATATCGAAGTTTATAGTTTTTCGAACACGCAAACGACATTTTGAACCTAATGGAAGTGCTTTCGAGTCCAAATTCGTTGATATGTAAAAAGTGATATTTTGGTCATACATCCGATGAAAAGGACCAAATTTCTCCAACTCGAAAGATATCGATGTTTATAGTTTTCGAACATGAAAACGATATTTTGAACCCAATGGAAGTGTTTTCGTTGAAAAAGGAGGTCATTTGCAAAATGGTGATTTTCTTAAGGGTTATATATAATATTAAAACATATATATATTCCATAGCGACTATTCTAAATTTTAATTTAGACATAACTTACAATTTATAAAGTGAAATCTCAATTTCTTACATTCATTAGAAAATTAAAATTTAAAATATTCCAATATTTCTTCTTTTATCAAATTCTGATTTATATTGAATTCTATACATTTATTTAAAGTTTAAAGTCGGATTTTCAAACTATCGTGCCATTTCAAGCTCGTTTTAATTAAATTTTAAATTTATACATTCTATCTTCAATTAAAATAAATCTTAAGTTGTTTATTATCACAATAACTCATCTGAAATATTTAATTTCTATGAAAATCAATTAAAAATAAATTTTAAATTGTTTCCAAAAATATGGGTTGTTACAAAAAGGGCCTATTTTTAAGTAATCAAAAATTGGGAAAAATTATATTAAACCACAATAAATGATTTGAAAATATTTTTCGATGAAATACTCCAGTTTCTAAAAAGATAAATGATATTTTTATCTGAATAGGCTAGTTAACACTTAGTGTAAGAATCCAATGTTTTTAAATAACATATGGGATTGTGAATGGTTTTAATATAACCAGAATTTTCCAACATATGATTAGGAAAGGATTTGAATGAAAATAAGCTTTGGATATTTCGATAATGGATTCCGTGATTATACGGATATCGTTAATAAATTTGGAAGATATAGATATCGTTATCCCCAAAACGATATTTGTTGGATATAAGTCGATATGATTTCTATTCAGAGCCTTGTATTTAACATCAAATTGGATTTTGGGTTTGTTGTGAATGGTGTCTTCAATAACACCGTTCTTAAACCCAGTTGAGAAAAAAAATAAATCTTTTAATTAAGATTAATGAAGTTCTCCAATCGATAAATATAATTGGGATTAAATTGAAGTCGATTTTGGATTTTTTGTGTACAAAGTTTTAAATGACATTAGTTCTTTAACCCAACTAACAGTGAAGTTTAGATTTGGAATGTGTAAATCTTTCAATTAAGATTTAATGGAGTTTCCCAAAGAGAAGTTTTCCAATTTAATAAACAAAGTTGGAATTGAGTGGAATTCGATTTATAATAATCGAGATGAGCTTCTGTGAAGGAAGACTGTTACCATTTATGGAATTTAAAAGGCTTTGTCGTTATTCCACTTATAGTATTAGTCCGATACGGAAATTTATATCAATTATATACTAATCAGATTTTCGTGAAGTTTCATATTAAATGGAAGATGATTTTGGGTTTATCGTGGACGATGTTTTAAAAGGCATTTGTTCTTTAACCTAGTTAGACAAGATTAATTTCCTAAAAGTTGAATAATCATTAAGTAATGATTTTTGAGGATTAAAACTAAGTTGGAGTCTTAACGAATCTTTAATTAGACTGAAATGTGAATGGGGTAATTAAATTAACCAAAAATAAGGAGTATTGAAGAATGGAGTAAACCAGTTTTACTCCATGCGATAGTTAAATCTTTAATTAGATTTGAAACATTAAATGGTAATTCAATTTACTAATATAACAATGGGTGTTAGATATGGAGTACTACAGTTTTGCTATGTGGGATGAGTAGGTTAGGATTGGGATAGTAAAATGAATGATTACTTCGGTAAGGCTCGTTAATCCCGACTAGTTTTATAAACCTTAATCTGATATATTCTATGAAAAGATATTATAAAATCTTTTGAAATGCTTTACAAGAATACTTGAATAAAAGAATATTCTGAATTAGAATGAGGTGTATGATGTGTTTTTATATCACTTAATTAAAAGATACGCGAGTTATCCAAAAAAACCAGGTTTAACCCATTTTGAATAACAGATACGACGATTAAAAGTCAAAGATTTGAAGACGGTGGTTTAAGACCGAAGATTTTCCCATCGTTAGGATGATACTGATGTCTCAATTTGGCTGATATTGATGTCTCAATTTGGCTGTACACCCAATATGAGGTAATAAGTGATGGTCGTCCGGACGTACTTAGAGATCGACCAGATACGCGAGGGCCTCTCTCCTGTATTAGACATATGGAATGAGGAATAAGGTGCCTCCAGTTCATTCAGACCCAGAACGGACTTGCAAATGGATTGTATGTCTGACACTGTACTTCGCACTATATTCGTTTATCTCTACTAGATGTATATCTATTTGGTAGTGGAGAATTTATTCTCTTAGCATAACACTCTTCTCTAAGACCTATGAGCTTAGAGGTTATGCATTGGTAGAAATTAATGGTATGGTATGTATTGACAATGTGGCACGCAAAGATACAGTGATCAAGGCTTTTTTTGAAAAGCATAGCTTTGTGGTTGATGATCAAATCATGGCTTTAATAAAGCCTAGCTTTGTGTATAGCGCTAATTTGCGAGCTTCACTCCCCAGTATGAACCAAAAACGGGATGAAGGACAACAGAGAAATTTAGGACATGTGTTTCTTACTAGCTAGAAGTGATGTCATGGTATGGAGCCTACATTTTACTTATGTGGATGTTGGATTATGTAAAGCGAGGTACCTCGGATATGGTCGTACAAAGTGTAACACCCCACTTCCGCTAAGGTCACTCACTAAGGGAATGCCTTAACTTCGGTGGAGTATTTTAAGTGAATATAGAACAGAAAAATTACAACAAGACAGATATAAATAATACTTGTTAACTAAAACATCATTTCATTGCAGCAGAAGGTAAACATGTTTGGTTACAAAACCCTAAAACAAGAGTCAAGTACTAAATATCCATCCTGATAAAACATAAGTACATAATCCCACTACATAACTAATAGCCATAATAGAAAGATAAGCTGAGCTTTACATCAACGGTCCAAGCTCCAAAAGATAGATAAAGAAATCTGATCAAAGCCCACTAGTGCTAGGCCCAACCTGAGGACCTGAGGGGGAAAAAGATAAAAACAACGGGGTCAGACATAAGTCTGAGCGAGTCCTATAACTTTAACAATACAATCATTAAAGTAATTAGGGTATGATATAAACTTGGTACGGTAACGACTGGGGATAAATGACTACACTAAGCAGCCAACTAGACATAGGAAGAACTAAGATATCGGTAAAGACGCATCTACCCACCCAAGGGTAATTACTACACTGCACCACACCAGTCATTCCTAACTTAAAGGTTGATCCCACCCAAGGACTTAGAGAATATAACTAGTAGTTTCGTGTACCCCTAGCTGACCACATAGGTGTCGTCTGCCCCTATCTCCACTAGGTGTACCCACTACTCCCCAAGCGATCGGCTCCCTAACGTAGATACCCGTGCTGGTCCCACCGTGGGGTGTATCACTCCCCAAAGTGGCAACCCGATACAACCAACGGTGCACGGCTTATACCTACACGATGCAACAACGTCTTACCTACCAGCCCGGGTCCACACACGCATATGAAACCCGTTGGACTTGCGTAGCCACCACTAACCCGTTTTGGCCTCTTATAGTCAAGCCTAGTACGCGTGTCCCGTCCTCGACATGGGTCGATCCCACAAAGATACATATGGGTTACTGGTTGAAATGGGCCCCCACAAGCTACCCACCTAAGCTTGCTCCCTCTAGTGTATCCCACTTAACCCTTTAATCATGTTTAATAACATGTTTCCACTTTGGTTAAGTATTCTAATCGTATTTTCTATTGCCACCCAAGGCAACCCACTAGATTTCCACATGCCACCCAAGGCACTTACTTGATTTCCACATGCCACCCAAGGCACCCACTTAACCCCTCATGCCCCACTACATGCTTATCTGGTTAAGTGTTTCTTAATTGATTAAGAACGTAACCTTTGTAAAGACCTCTCACATTAGACTGTCTTTTATGGCAGCTAGATTTGCCGGTCGGGTCCGGGCAGCCTTACGCCATAACCGAGTCTAACCTCGTGTCTTTACACTTGTCACGTATTTAGTTTATGCCTAAGACCTCTCACATTGGGCCAATCATTTGTAGCCGCTGGATTTGCCGGTCGGGTCCGGGCAGTCTTATGCTACAAAAGGGTCCAACCTCGTGTCTTAGTCGATTAATTACACCTAATTAATCACCCCCATATTTTGAATTAATTTTCCCTAATTAATTCCAATTTAATGATGTACATAATTGACTCAATTATGTCCATCCACTCATGGTATGCAACATCATACCAATTTCACCACAATTTTGTTAACATGAATATTAACCCCATCGTTCCCCACGTAATACGCTAACATGACATACTTAAAAGGGAAGATTCATCACAAACACAATGGGTTCCACTTTGCATAACATTAGCATCAACATGGGTTTTAAAGGTGTCAACATGCATATATGACCATAACATCAAACCCAACTAGCATAAATAATCAACCCAAACTTGCATGAATCACATATGTCATAAAGAGGGTAACTTGCATAGATGTTCATGTCATAGACCTATCATAAAGGGATAAACTTGCATACATGTCATAGGTCTAAAAAGGGATGAACTTGCATATGTTACTCATATCATAAAAAGGGGTAAACATGCATATGTATGCATATCATGCAAAGGGGTAAACTTGCATATGTATGCATATCATACAAAGGTGTAAACTTGCACATGTTACTTGCATATAATCAAACACCAAACTTGCATAACATGTCATATATGAACTTGCATATAATCAAACACCAAACTTGCATAACATGTCATATATGAACTTGCATATAATCAAACACCAAACTTGCATAACATGTCATATATGAACTTGCATATAATCAAACACCAAACTTGCATAACATGGTGTCATAATGGATCAATGTTTATCATAGTGATTTGCATAACTAGCATCATGAACACATAGCATAGATTACACCCAACTTGCATAACTAGCTTCATGGGCACATAGCATCAAACTTGCATAACTTGCATCATGAACATATAGCATACAACTTGCATAACTAACATCATGAACATATAGCATAAAACTTTCATAACTAACATCATGAACACATAGCATATGATAACATAACTTGCATTGATCCACATACATAACCATAACCTCATTATATCCTATCATAATTAGTTTAGCAATTGCTTGCTAAAGGCATAGAAACTCACAACTTGTTGATTAGCACTCTTATGAAGAAGATTTAGTTGCTAGAGTTGATTAGAAGTTGATTTGAGAAGCTATCTTCCTCTTTAATTTGTGGAGGCTCCTTCTAAGTTGCATTTTGACGGCATGACGACGTTGTATCCAATTTTAGTATGGATTAGGGTAGTCTTAGGGTGTATTTATATATTTAGGATGTAGTTTAGGCCCTTAGATTAACCCTAGATTAGGTTAGAGCCGTCAGATTTCGTCACAAGCCCCAAAACACAGCCCAACAGCCAAAACAGTGCACCCAGCCAAACTGGCCAAGCCACCTGTGTCGACAGGGGTGTCGACACTACTGTCGACACACCCCCCTGTGTGTCGACTCCCCAGTCGACACGGGGGTCGACTTGGTGCTGGCGGGAATTTTCCCGCCTAGCCCCCCTTCTGCATTTGAAATCTGTTTTTCAAAATTTGAATTTTCTGAAAACTTCTTCGGGCCTTAACTGGGTCATACGGACTCCGATTTTCGAAAACTCAGACTCTATTTCGCGTATTTTTCCGAGACGAACGCAATGGCATAGCCCGTTTCCCCTGATTCAGATCTTAAAATTTAATTCTGCCCTGATTTATATTATAACAAGTTATTCAACATAGGGGTGTTACATTCTCCCCTACTTAAAGGATTTCGTCCCCGAAATCTCTAAGTCAAGAAGAACGTATCCTACCAACCAAACAACCATCTACTAAACCATCAAACACTGGCATCCATTGTCCTTAAAGTTTCTAATGCTGTATGAACATATGCAAAAAGTGTGTGTATATGTTCCCTGTCTAATGCAAAATCAGGCGGTCTACGGATTCAGTTGACCTCCTTAATGCAAACCATGATAGTGCCATGCATCCAATATGTATGCGAAAGAACCCTATCGACACATACTATCTCTACATGTGTGCACAACCGTACACCAAAATGCATCATCCATATGATAACACAACCATTATACATCCATTAATATAGCTATCTACACACAATTATATGCAATATGCAATATGAAGTGACTGAGCCAATCTAGTGTCTAAAGTTTGTGTATATGCATCCACGAGCAACCACTAGCAAACACTTGCATCCACACGCATCCATCAAGCATAACATGTCTCAAACACATGTTTCAACCATAGGTTTACCCTATATAAAGGTCAAAGGTACTAATGAGAGGACATACTAAAGATAAGATAAGTACTAGACAAACGATAAAGGAGAAGTTAAAAGACATACCCTAAAAAAGAAATGGGTACAGTGAACGCATCTTCGCTTCTGTCTCCCAAGTAGCGTTGCTCTCATCATCTCCCCATTGCACTTTGACTAGTTGGACCTTTCTGTTTCTCAACTTCCTAATCTCTGACCCAAGGATGCGAGTACGAGCTCATCGAATCGTCGCATCACGCTCTACCTCCACTTCTCTAAGCAAGCTCGGCTCTACCACCTCTGCGGTCTCATGTAGGCACTTCCTCAAATGTGACACATGGAATACGTCATGTACACCACTAAGTCTTTCGGATAAATCCACTCTATATTCCATCTGTCCAATCTTTTCCTTATTAGGAAACGGTCCTACAAACCTTGGTGCTAACTTCCCAACGGACCCAAAGCGAACGACATTCCGTAATGGAGATACTTTAACAAAGACCATGTCCCCAACATCAAACTCAAGATATGTCCTCCTCTTATCCGCGTAAGATTTCTTTCTGTCTTGCGCCGCTTTCATCCTTCTTCGAATCAAATCAATCTTTTCCGAAGTCTCTCTAACCATATCAGGCCCAAGCAAGATCTTATCCGTAGATTCCCACCAACATGTAGGTGATCGACAAGGCCTTCCATAAAGAGCTTCAAAAGGAGCCATACCAATACTAGACTGAAAGCTGTTATTATACGCGAACTCCACCAATGGAAGATGCTCTTCCCATGTACCTCAAAAATCTAAGATACATAGCCTCAAAAGGTCTTCTAGAACACGATTCACCCTCTCGGTCTGGCCGGCCGTCTGAGGATGATATGCGGTGCTCAAACACAACTGAGTCCCTACCGCCTCTTGCAAACTTTTCCAAAACTCGCTAGTGAAGATAGGATCTCAATTGCTCACTATGCTCGAAGGTACACCATGCAATCGAACTATCTCTCGAAGGTAAACTGAAGCTAGCCATGGAGCAGTCCTCATACTCTTCACAGGTATAAAATGGGCGCTCTTAGTAAGTTTGTCTACCACAACCCAAATTCCCGTATTACCCTTCCTCGATCTCGGTAATCCATCGACAAAATCCATCGAGACGCTATCCCACTTCCATTGCGGAACTTCCAATGGGTGAAGCAACCCACCGGGTTTCTTTTGCTCCGCTTTCACTTGTTGGCACACCAAGCATCTAGCGACATACTCGGCCACATCTTTCTTCATACCGGCCCAAAAGAAAACTCGCTTGTCCCCACTGGGATGAATGGTCATCTTTGAACGATGTGCATCATCAAGTATAGCCTTCCTCAAACCCTCGTCTTGCGGTACACAAAGTCTACCGTCTCTACGCAACCACCCCTTATCATCTAGGGTGTACCTACTCAGATGGTTGTACGACTCCCCCCTTATGAGCCTCACTACCAACTCAACTAACTGTGGGTCGTCCCGCTGTGCCTCGCCAATCCGTCCCAAAAGAGTAGGTCTGACCTCTAGGGATGCTAGCAAACCGAGTATAAAGTCAACGGAAGGTCTGAAGTCAAACATCGAGATAAATTCCAAGCTTCGTCGTTCCACGAAGAATGGACTCAAGGACAACCTTTTTCTTCTTAAGGCGTCCGCCACCACATTACCATTGCCAGGGGTATACGCTATCTCGAAATCATAGGATGCTAAGAACTCCATCCACCTTTGTTGCCTTAAGTTTAAATCCTTCTGAGAAAACAAGTACTTCAATGATTTGTGGTCAGTGAACAATTCGAACCTCTCGCCAAGAAGATAATGGCGCCAAGTCTTAAGCGCAAAAACAATAGCGGCCAACTCTAGATCATGTGTAGGGTAATTTTTCTCATGCGCTCTCAACTGCCTTCCCCCATAGGCTATTACCCTTCCCTCTTGCATTAAGACTGCGCCTAGTCCTGTCCCACAAGCATCGGTGTAAACAACAAATGGCTTACTCCCATCTGGCAACACTAAGACTGGAGCTGTGGTTAAAGCTCTCTTTAACCGCTGGAACGCATCATCACAATTTACGTCCCATGTGAAGACTAGATTCTTCTTCGTCAAGCGAGTTAATCGGGCTGATATCTTCGCGAAGTCCTTGATAAACTTCCTATAGTAGCCAGCCAACCCCAAGAAACTCCTCACCTCGGTAGCATTCTTCGGAACCTTCCAATCTTGGATGGACACTACCTTAGCGGGATCCACAGCTATCCCTTCCTTAGAGACCACGTGCCCTAAGAACCGCACTTCCTTCCTCCAAAAGTGACATTTAGAGAATTTAGCCTTAAGGCTATGCGCTCGAAGAGTCTCCAACGCTTCCGTAAGATGTAGGGCATGCTCTTCTTCACTCTTAGAAAAGACTAAGATGTCATCCACAAAGACCACCACAAACTTATTAAGGTACTCCCTGAACACCCTACTCATCAAATCAACAAAGTATGCAGAGGCGTTCGTCAAACCAAAGGGCATCACCAGCCACTCATAGAAACCATCCGGAGTCCTAAAGGCAGTCTTGTCTATGCTATCCTCAGCCACTCTCAACTGATGAAACCCCGTGGCTAAGTCCAACTGCGAAAACACCGAGGCGCCAACCAATTGATCAAAGAGATCATCAATCCTCGGCAATGGGTGTCTATTCTTCTTTGTAAGCTTGTTGAGTTCTCTATAGTCTACACAAAGTCTGAGGGACCCATCCGCCTTCGTGGCAAAAACCACTGGAGCACCCCACTCCGATATACTTCGTCTTATGAACCCCTTCTCTAACAACTCCCCTACTTGCTTATGGAGTTCCCTCCTCTCACGAGGAGCCATGTGGCGCACTGGCAAAGATACTGGCTTAGCATTGTCTACCAGATATATTCGGAAGTCTATCTCCCGCTTTGGAGGTAAGCCCTTCACCTCCTCAAACACATCCGAGTATTCCCGGACCACTCTAACAGATCGCAAACTCTCGACCGAAGCATCAAGCGATTCAAGATAACTTAGCATAACAGAATTCATGGGATTACAAGAGATCTCGAGAGTGTTCCCCAAGCGGGTCATGAGCCTAACAACTCTCCTTTCGCAATCAAGAACGGCACCATTACTGGATAACCAGTCCATGCCCAAAATTAACCCATAGCCCGTAAAGCCCAAAACAAAAGCATCACATCTAAACTCAACGCTAAGTATGAAAATCTTCAAACCCAAACATATCATGGACAAATAAGTGGAGCCCCCAATTGGGTTTGAAACAACCAAGGGATCATCTACTAGACTGGTGTCTAAGTGCAGTGACTCAACTAATGATGATGAGATAAACGAATGTGATGCGCTAGAGTCGAATAAAGTATGGACAGGATGATCAAACAGAAAAACCAGACTTTCAACGGAAATAGTTCTACCTCTTTCCTGAATCGGTGGAACCGCGAGAGCCTGAACTTGCCCCCTTGCCTGACCTAGTGCCATAAGAGCTTGCACCTGTCCTCCTGAGGTAGATCCAGTCCTCTGCCCCTTCTTAGGGCAGTCTTTCACTAGATGCCATGCTTCGCCACAGTGGAAGCAGCCAGTCTTCTTCTTCTTCCGACAATCTTTGCTTAGGTGGCCTGGTGTCCCGCAATTGAAGCACTTCTTCTTTCCCTTGTCACCGTTGCCTTTCCCACCCTTTTTTTGTTGTTGCTGTTGAGGTCTCTTCTGATCTCCTTTCTTCTCGGGTGCCTTATTAGCATTGGGCCCTTCTCTTCCTCATGCATGAGTACCATATCTACTAGCTTCTCAAAGGTAGCCCCCATAGGGATGTGGGTCATAGCCAACCCATGCATCGGTTCATTCAAGCCTTTAACGAACCTCAAAGCCTTCTTCTCTGGTGTATTCACCATGTCTATGCCAAACCTTGCCAATTGATTAAACTTGTTGACATATTCCTTCACTGATAGGTTTCCTTGCTTTAGAGTCAAGAACCTTTCCATATACAGATTTTCTTACGCCCTTGAGAGAAACTTTGCCACAAACCTTTGTCTGAAATCCGCCCAAGAGTCAACAGGGCGCTCTCCATTAGTGACCTCTCACCAGAACGAGGCCTCTCCCTTCATTAACCAAGCAGCTAACTTGACTTTCTTTCCTTCTTCCATCTCAAAGATGTCTATTAACTCTTCCGTCTCCTTAAGCCAATCCCTAGCTTCCACAAAAGTTTCTGATCCTTGAAAAGGTTTCCCTCCCATAGCCTTAAATTCCTTGCAAGTCTTAGCAAAAGTATCCGCGCGAGGAGGAGGAGGGGGAGGAAGATCGGGTGCAACTGGTGGTGGAGGAACATCTGCTGGACCCGCAGCGGCGGCCCTAGCCTCCATCAATCTCCTATACCATGCTGGTATTGCTACACCCTCCGGAAAGTTAAGATCTTCAGCCATGCTGAAACGAAAAAGGAAAGATTCAAAACGGAGAATTCGAAAGATAAAGATATGGCTATTAGGGATTATGCTTTTCTTTCAAAAACTTTTCTCTTAAAAGACATGTTTTTGAAAATACTCTTTCAACAACGTTTTTAGAAAAATAGTTTTTCTAAAAGTTTTATCTGTTCTGGTAACCTTCAGCTCTGATACCACGTGTAACACCCCACTCCCGCTAAGGTCACACACTAAGGGAATGCCTTAACTTCGGTGGAGTATTTTAAGTGAATATAGAACAGAAAAATTACAACAAGACAGATATAAATAATACTTGTTAACTAAAACATCATTTCATTGCAGCAGAAGGTAAACATGTTTGGTTACAAAACCATAAAACAAGAGTCAAGTACTAAATATCCATCCTGATAAAACATAAGTACATAATCCCACTACATAACTAATAGCCATAATATAAAGATAAGCCGAGCTTTACATCAACGGTCCAAGCTCCAAAAGATAGATAAAAAAATCTGATCAAAGCCCACTAGTGCTAGGCCCAACATGAGGACCTGAGGAGGAAAAAGATAAAAACAACGGGGTCAGACATAAGTTTGAGCGAGTCCTATAACTTTAACAATACAATCATTAAAGTAATTAGGGTATGATATAAACTTGGTACGGTAACGACTGGGGATAAATGACTACACTAAGCAGCCAACTAGACATAGGAAGAACTAAGATATCGGTAAAGACGCATCTACCCACCCAAGGGTAATTACTACACTGCACCACACTAGTCATTCCTAACTTAAAGGTTGATCCCACCCAAGGACTTAGAGAATATAACTAGTAGTTTCGTGTACCCCTAGCTGACCACATAGGTGTCGTCTGCCCCTATCTCCACTAGGTGTACCCACTACTCCCCAAGCGATCGGCTCCCTAACGTAGATACCCGTGCTGGCCGCACCATTGGGTGTATCACTCCCCAAAGTGGCAACCCGATACAACCAACGGTGCACGGCTTATACCTACACGATGCAACAACGTCTTACCTACCAGCCCGGGTCCACACACGCATATGAAACCCGTTGGACTTGCGTTGCCACCGCTAACCCGTTTTGGCCTCTTATAGTCAAGCCTAGTACGCGCGTCCCGTCCTCGACATGGGTCGAGCCCACAAAGATACATATGGGTTACTGGTTGAAATGGGCCCCCACAAGCTACCCACCTAAGCTTGCTCCATCTAGTGTATCCCACTTAACCCTTTAATCATGTTTAATTACATGTTTCCACTTTGGTTAAGTATTCTAATCGTATTTTCTATTGCCACCCAAAGCAACCCACTAGATTTCCACATGCCACCCAAGGCACTTACTTGATTTCCACATGCCACCCAAGGCACCCACTTAACCCCTCATGCCCCACTACATGCTTATCTGGTTAAGTGTTTCTTAATTGATTAAGAACGTAACCTTTGTAAAGACCTCTCACATTAGACTGTCTTTTATGGCAGCTAGATTTGCCGGTCGGGTCCGGGCAGTCTTACGCCATAACTGAGTCTAACCTCGTGTCTTTACACTTGTCACGTATTTAGTTTATGCCTAAGACCTCTCACATTGGGCCAATCATTTGTAGCCGCTGGATTTGCCGGTCGGGTCCGGGCAGTCTTATGCTTCAAAAGGGTCCAACCTCGTGTCTTAGTCGATTAATTACACCTAATTAATCACCCCCATATTTTGAATTAATTTTCCCTAATTAATTCCAATTTAATGATGTACATAATTGACTCAATTATGTCCATCCACTCATGGTATGCAACATCATACCAATTTCACCACAATTTTGTTAACATGAATATTAACCCCATCGTTCCCCACGTAATACGCTAACATGACATACTTAAAAGGGAAGATTCATCACAAACACAATGGGTTCCACTTTGCATAACATTAGCATCAACATGGGTTTTAAAGGTGTCAACATGCATATATGACCATAGCATCAAACCCAACTAGCATAAATAATCAACCCAAACTTGCATGAATCACATATGTCATAAAGAGGGTAACTTGCATAGATGTTCATGTCATAGACCTATCATAAAGGGATAAATTTTCATACATGTCATAGGTCTAAAAAGGGATGAACTTGCATATGTTACTCATATCATAAAAAGGGGTAAACATGCATATGTATGCATATCATACAAAGGGGTAAACTTGCATATGTATGCATATCATACAAAGGTGTAAACTTGCACATGTTACTTGCATATAATCAAACACCAAACTTGCATAACATGTCATATATGAACTTGCATATAATCAAACACCAAACTTGCATAACATGTCATATATGAACTTGCATATAATCAAACACCAAACTTGCATAACATGTCATATATGAACTTGCATATAATCAAACACCAAACTTGCATAACATGGTGTCATAATGGATCAATGTTTATCATAGTGATTTGCATAACTAGAATCATGAACACATAGCATAAATTACACCCAACTTGCATAACTAGCTTCATGGGCACATAGCATCAAACTTGCATAACTTGCATCATGAACATATAGCATACAACTTGCATAACTAACATCATGAACATATAGCATAAAACTTGCATAACTAACATCATGAACACATAGCATATGATAACATAACTTGCATTGATCCACATACATAACCATAACCTCATTATATCCTATCATAATTAGTTTAGCAATTGCTTGCTAAAGGCATAGAAACTCACAACTTGTTGATTAGCACTCCTAAGAAGAAGATTTAGTTGCTAGAGTTGATTAGAAGTTGATTTGAGAAGCTATCTTCCTCTTTAATTTGTGGAGGCTCCTTCTAAGTTGCATTTTGACGGCATGACGATGTTGTATCCAATTTTAGTATGGATTAGGGTAGTCTTAGGGTGTATTTATATATTTAGGATGTAGTTTAGGCCCTTAGATTAACCCTAGATTAGGTTAGAGCCGTCAGATTTCGTCACAAGCCCCAAAACACAGCCCAACAGCCAAAACAATGCACCCAGCCAAACTGGCCGAGCCACCTGTGTCGACAGGGGTGTCGACACTACTGTCGACACCCCCCCCTGTGTGTCGACTCCCCAGTCGACACGGGGGTCGACCTGGTGCTGGCGGGAATTTTCCCGCCTAGCCCCCCTTCTGCATTTGAAATCTGTTTTTCGAAATTTGAATTTTCTGAAAACTTCTTCGGGCCTTAACTGGGTCATACGGACTCCGATTTTCGAAAACTCAGACTCTATTTCGCGTATTTTTCCGAGACGAACGCAATGGCATAGCCCATTTCCCCTGATTCAGATCTTAAAATTTAATTCTGCCCTGATTTATATTATAACAAGTTATTCAACGTACGGGGTGTTACACAAAGGCCCCTGATGGTCGACATACTAACCAAGATGGTCGACATACTGATTAGGATTTTAGGTCCCAAAGGATCAAGAAATGTATTGTTCAGGAATTGCCAATCAGTGAATGCCGACAGGCTCTGCCGCTTCTAGGAATGATGCGTTATGTCCCTGAGGCATGGGCTAGACCATCTCGAATCGGATAAGGAAGATCCCTTGCCTTGATTCATAGATGGAAATCCAATTTCTAATACGCCACTTTCGGTTTCAGTTGTAGACCTATATGGTGACATAGCAGGATGGGATACTATGCCGTCTAGGATTAATACATTTATAATCGTAATTATTTTTCTGTACTATGCACTAATAATAATAAAAGACAAATTTCGCGTCTCAAGCATGTTTGGCTATTATAAGGTAAAACTATGTCCTCTAGTTTATGTTGCATTGTGTGATGGAACCTAAGTCTTATAATGGCTTTATTTTTTCTTTTAGCATTGTGTTGTTTTTTTTATGGTGTTCTTGGGAGAAAACCCATTTACGTCGTGGTCCCGGGTTTTACCCAACATTAAAATAAAGGTAATAACTATTTTAATTCCCACACCAGTCCCATAACTGGCTCGGAGTTTATTTTTCCCTGCCTAAACTCTGGGTGCCCTTACTTTCCATACGGGTAACTAGTAATTTTGGTTTTTGCAGACATATTTTTTCATAGATTCCGGACTATGGATGGAGCTACTATGGAACACTTGGTATCCATGTATTTCTTTCAGCTGTGGTAGTTGATGGTTTTCGCTGCACATTATATTCATGTATTATATTTCCGCTGCTATGTAATTCAATTCTCCAATATTTTTCCTCCGCATATTATTTATTGGTACTCTGATATCTTGTACTCTAATGTAAATTGCTATAATAGCAATGAAATGTTTTCCTGTTTGTGTTCTGATGAGTGGTGTTCTCAAAGAAATTCGTCTTCTTGTTCGATTTAGGCCGGCCGAGGAGTTCGGGTCGTCTCAAATTTTTCTCATATCAAGCATGTTTGGCCATTATTAGGTAAAATTCTATCCTTTGGTTTACGCTCGCATTGTGTGATGGGACTTGAGTTTCATAATGGCTTCATTTTTCAAAAAGCAATCCGTGGTTTTATGCACCGGCATTCGTGTGGAGTAAACCTGTTCCGCGTTATACGACATGGTCTCGTAACATGCCTTATTTTAAAATAAGTTAAGAATAACTGGAGGGTTTCTCATACCAGTCTCATGACTGACTCGTAGTTTGCTTTTCCCTTGCAAACTTGGGTGCCCATATTTTCACATGGGCAGTCTAGTATACATGTTATTATCCTAGATATTTTTGGATATGTATGGTTGTTGTGGAAGCTAGTTTTTGGCTTTGAAGCTGGAGTAGGATTTCGATGTTTCTTTTAGACTCTCCAAGACCCTATTATGTAGATTATCTTTTATTCTGTTGAGTACCTATTATCAGGTTGAAACTACTATGTAAAATATGCCATAAATGGCCTACTGCAACACCAGAAAAGTGATGCAGGAAGTGCCAAAAAATGTTGTTATAGGCTAAAAAAGATCAAAGGAAACACTTACTCAGTGTTGCATTTTGTCGCATTGCCCTAGAGTCAAAAGCAACATCTTTACCATTCAGTGGAAACATTTTCCTGATGTTGCCACAGATACAAATTTTACTTAAAAGTGGGCCTCAGATTATCAAAAGTAAGACTTTTACCATCCAATGGCAACACTTTTCTTGTTTATCACAACATTTACCATCACATACTGCAACATTTACTATAACATACTACAATATCTACCGTTACATACTGCAACATTTTGTAGAATATAACGATATTTATTGAATAACTACTACTGAGACAATTGGATATTCAAATACTGTATTTTATTCAGATAAATATTTTATTTCAACATTTCAACTAGCACAAATTTTATGACTCCAGTGTTGTACATTCACTGATATATTACAAAGTCACTTATATTTACACACATTCCTCACTACACCGTTACTCGATTCACTCATATACAGAATCATTAACACTCTTTGACACATACAGTCTTCTACTACTCCCATATTTATCTGTATAGCCATCTGCATACGTGTCAATTATAGAAATACATATAGTAAACTAGAAAAAGGTAGATTTAAATTCGAGCAATTACAAATTTATTTTAAATTTTATTTGCCTCTTATTTCTGGTGTGTTTCTCATCCTCTTTCTAGACTTAATCTTTATGAGACCCATATTATAAAATCAGAAACTAACCTTATCTTTATGAGACTCAATCAGAGTTGTAGGCCACTTCAGATTGAAATTCCATATATAGTTAACATGTGTAACACCCCAGAATACATTACACTATAACCATAATAAATATTCAGAATTAATTGAAATTGGCATTACTGTTGCATTCGCCTCGGAATTCTGGTTCAAATAGACACCAAGTTTGCGCAAAACGGACAACGAATGGAAAAGTTATAGGCTCAGGAAGTCCGTATACATATATGAGGCTTATGTATAAATATAATAAACCAGAATAATTCAAAACAATTCAAATGAACGAGCGGGAAAAAAAAGCGGTAAGAAGACCTATTGGTGGTCGACCACACTTAGCCTGAGTCGACCTAATAAAGTCGGGTCGACTCTAGGGTTGACCCAGTGGAAGGTGGGTTGACCCATACGTGATCTTGTCGAATTATGAA
Source organism: Allium sativum (assembly GCA_030737875.1). Classification (NCBI taxonomy): domain Eukaryota; kingdom Viridiplantae; phylum Streptophyta; class Magnoliopsida; order Asparagales; family Amaryllidaceae; genus Allium; species Allium sativum. The sequence continues at coordinate 959,585,487 of CM060918.1, forward strand.
CTGTGAACCTGGATTGTTTTGTGTCTCTATTCATGATGACTGAGCATCACTTATACGGTTCATTTTTAAAACCTAGATCTAAGGGTTGATGTTGACTCTGTAACTCTATAAATAGATGGCTTCTCTCATTTTGGAATTCACTCTTCACATCTTACTCTGCCTCTAAATTGTTCTGGAAAATATAAACACATAATGAGGGAATGCTGCTAAAGATTGGATCAAATAGAAGCAACATCAATCAAGACTTGCATACGTACACATGGATTGGACTTAGACTTTCTATGGCCTAGTGTTAGACATATTTATCTTCACCAAGACTCACTGTGAGTAACAGTTATGTACAGATCTGATTTTTTAGGCCTTGGACATGACAGTTAAACAAAACAGCCTAGGATCTACAGTAAAATAAATATACATGATTCATTGTTATCACCTATGTCGTTATAATCTATTATATGCATGTGATATTGTTAATTAAACAAACTATACTGCATATGATGTTGTTATACGTATGTTTGTGATAATATTAATTGGATAAGCTACACATATGCCGTTGATGTTGTTAATTAACAAGTTATACATATGCATGTAATATTGGAAAGATTAACAAGTTATACGTATATATATCTTCCTTTCGCATTTTCTATGCTTATTTCCAGTCTTGTCTATATACATACATGATTTGATTCTATTCCTCTCCCTCTGTTTTCTTTTTTATTTTTACGCCAAGCCTAGGACTTTGGAAGCCTATGTTATACCTGATTTGAATAGGTGTACGATTGGGGAAAAATGAATAATACAAAGTGGGACTTAGGCATGTTATTTACTTGGACTGATTGACCATAAATTGGGAAAAGGATAATTATACATGTATAGACTTGTTGTAAATGGACATTATTCATAAAACTGTAACTTAGGAATGTAGTTAATAAATAATATGCATAAGGTATAGACATGTTAACTTTCACTTAAACAAACGTGTTAAGAATAAGGTTGTATACACATAATGACATTACAACCATGCTTATTAATCGAACCTGAACATCCTAAGTCGAATATAAGTATTAATAAGCAAAGAGGTCCCTCGTCTGTTGTTGTATCAGGTTTTAGGGACACTTAAATCCTAGATATTTGGGGACACAAGCTTAGGTGGTTTTGGCCTGTGTCGATCTATTGTTTGGGACCCATATCAGTCAATATCCCTATAGGTATCTTATCTGATGGGGCCCTGCACTAGGTAGAGGCTCTAGGCATGCTTTACATGTGTTGTGCATCCTTTTATTTTGGTTACATGCGATGGAGTAAAATGTGGTGCTCCATCGTATTATTAGGTCTGACTTAACTAGACTGCATAATAAGATTACGGTCTTAGAGACAAATAGCATGTATTATTATATATTTAAGTAAATAAATAATTTAATGAACAAAATGTTCATCATGATATCCAGGAATTATATAAACGATATAATTGACATAAGATGTCTACCTAAACGTTTGTGTTTTGGGGAGTTAGCCAAAGCTAGGTCAAAGCATGATTAGATATGGATCTTGGAACACCAGAATATATATATACTAAAACATATGTTTATTAAAATATAGGAATGTTGATTTGAGTGGGAGCATATTTATTTTATTTATACATTTTCTTAATAATGCAATAATTGGTATTATTTTGATTGTCAAAATTATTTATCATCATTGTTTATTATCTCTTGTAGTTACTAAATGGAAAACAACAACACCAATAATTTATCACTAAGGTCTGTTCTTGAAAAAGAAAAATTAAATGGAATTAATTTCCTTGACTGACAACGTAATTTGAGGATTGTCCTCAAACAAGAAAGGAATTGTATGTACTTGATAGGCCTATTCCAAAGGCACCACCAAGTACTGCACCCCGCGCAGATATTAATGCCCACAAGAAGCACCAAGGTGATGCTCTTGATGTCAGATGTCTCATGCTGGCAACCATGACTCCGGGGCTTCAGAAGAAACACGATCTCATGGATGCTCATGAGATGATTGAGCACCTTAAGAAATTGTTCGAAGGGCATGCTCGACAAGAGAGGTATGACACAAGCAAGGCTCTGTATCATTGCAAAATGGGAGAAAAGGAACCCGTTGGTCCACACATACTGAAGATGATTCGATATACAGATTATCTCGAAAGGTTAGGGTTTCCGTTGACACCGGAAGCTCAAACCAATATTGTGCTACAATCATTAAACAATAAGTATTCTCAATTCGTCATGAATTATCTCATGAACGAAATTGAGAAACCCTTGACTGAGTTATTGAGCATGTTAAGAGCTGTTGAGAATAACATGAAGAAAGCATAACCGGCTGCCATGATGATGGCACAAAAGAAGACTGCTAAACCGAAGGGCAAGGCAAAGAAAAAGTAGCTTAAGAAGACTGCTAATAAGACCAATTTCAAAAAGGCATCAAAGCCTAAGGGAGCAGCTCCTAAAGAGGGTGATTGCCACTTTTACGGTAAGCCGGGGCATTGGAAATGAAACTATTATGTTTATTTAGAAGATCTAAAGAAGAAGAAGGGAAGTTTGACTTCGCCCAATTCAGGTATAAATGTTATATATATACATATATATCAATTTATCTACTTCTACATCTTGGGTATTAGATACTGGATGTGGATCACATATATGTGTCAATTTGCAGGAAATGCAAAGGAGTAGAAACTTGGCAGAAGGAGAAGTGGACATACGAGTGGGAAATGGAGCAAAAGTTGCCGCATTAGCCATAGGAAGTTGTCACTTGTCCTTACCAACTGGATTACTTTTAAAATTAGAAGATTGTTATTTTGTTCCTTCCATTAGAATAAATATTATTTCTGTATCTTGTTTCGAAAAGTTAGGATTTTCATTTATAATAAAAGACAGATGTAGTTTATTTCATCTAAATGAGATATTTTATGGAAGTGCACAGCTAGTTAATGGTCTCTATGTTCTTAATTCTAATATGCTAGTTTATAACATTAATATCAAAAGGATTAAATCTAATGATTTAAATCCAACATACCTTTGGCATTGTCGTTTAGGCCATATAAACAAGAAACGCATATCAAAACTCAATACAGATGGAATTTTGAATTCATTTGGTTTTGAATCATATGAAGAATGCAAGTCTTGTTTATTAAGCAATATGACTAAAGATCCTTTCGCTGAACACAGTGAACAGGCTAATGATTTACTGGCCCTTATGATGTATGTGGACCAATGAGTACATCAGCAAGAGGTAGGTTTTATTACTTTATTAGATTTACTGATAATTTCAGTAGATACGGATACGTGTATCTTATGAGACACAAATCAGAATCCTTTAAAAAGTTCAAGGAATTCAAGAATGAAGTTCAAAACCAACTAGGTAAGAATATAAAAACTCTTCTAATAGATCAAGGAGGAGAATATTTAAGCCAAGAGTTTAATGACTATCTGAAAGAGTGTGGAATTGTATCACAACTCACTCCACCGGGAACACCATGATGGAATGGTGTATCCGAAAGGAGAAATCGCACCATATTAGATATGGTACGATCGATGATGAGTCATACGGATCTTCCAATAAGTTTTTGGGGTTTTTCCCTTACAACAGTTGCATACATACTTAGTCGAGTTCCCACTAAAACGTTTCAAAAGACACCATATCAGATATGGACTCAGAGACGTCCTAATGTCTCTTATATGAGGATTTGGGGATGTGAGGCTTTTGTTAAGCTTCCTAACTCCGATAAGCTCGGACTCAAATTAAAAAAGTGTTATTTTGTGGGATATCTACAGGAAGAAAAAGGATATTGTTGCGACAAACCTTCGGAGCATAAAGTGTTTATTGCTCGAACTGGTACTTTTATGGAAAGAGATCTAGTCTCTATGGGAATAAAGTAGAACTCGAATAAGTTCAAGAACCACAAGATATTATTGAACCTGAACTTCAAATTGAGAAAGAACCAAAATCTATTATGGAAACAGAACCTACTCAAATTACACAAAACGTTCATAGATCTGGCAGAATACATCATGAGCTCGATAGATATTTTGGATATTTAATATCTCAAACAGAAGACGTAATGCTCATAGATCAAGATGAGCCCACTTCTTACCAAGATGCTATGAATGGACCAAAATCTGAGAAATGGCTTACAGGCATGAAATCTGAAATGGATTCCATGTACACTAACCAAGTGTGGACTTTGGTTGATCCACCTGACGGAGTAAAACCAATCGGGTGTAAGTGGGTTTTCAAGAAGAAAACTGACATTGATGGTGGAGTACAAACCTATAAAGGCCGATTGGTGGAAAAAGGATTCAGACAAGTTCAAGGAGTTGACTATGATGAAACCTTCTCCCAGTGGCTATGGTTAAATCCATTAGGATTATGCTTGCAACTGCAACCTTTTATGATTACAAAATCTAGAAGATGGATGCCAAAACTGCATTCCTTAACGGGAATCTTATCGAGGATGTGTACGTGACACAACCTGAAGGTTTTGTCAATCCAAATGAAGCTAGAAAAGTGTGTAAACTATAATGATCCTTATATGGATTGAAATAAGCATCTCGGATGAAACAGTCAAAATTTTTGGCTTCATTAAGAACGAAGGTGACCTTGTGTATACAAGAAAATTAGTGGGAGTAACATTATATTCCTAGTATTATATGTGGATGACATATTACTTATTGGGAATGATGTGAATTCGTTACAAGCAGTGAAGAAATGGTTGTAAAACAATTTCTCAATGAAAGAATAAGGCAAGGCAACCTATATGTTAGGTATAAAGATCTATAGAGATATATCAAGAAAGTTAATAGATCTAAGTCAGAGTGCATACATTGATAAAGAGGATACGTACCCATATCACATGGTATATCACTTTCTAAGTCCCAATGTCCTAAGTCAGCAAATGATAAGGAATGCATGAAACTATTTCCTTATGCTTCGGTAATTGGATCAATCATGTATGCAATGTCGTGCACATGTCCAGATGTCTCCTACGCTCTAAGTATGACAAGTAGATACAAACCTGATCCAGGTGAAAGTCATTGGATAGCAGTCAAGAACATTCTTAAGTACCTGAAAAGGACTAAAGACCCGATCTTGATATATAGAGGCGAAGAGGAATTAATGGTAAAAGGTTACACCAACGCAAGTTTCCAGACTGATAAAATGACTACAAGTCATAGTCCGATTATGTGTTTTTCCTGAATGGTGCTGCTATTAGCTGGAAAAGTTCAAAGTAAGAAACGGTCGCTGATTCGACTATGGAGGCTGAATAATTGCTGCCTTAGAAGCTGCTAAAGAGGCTGTTTAGATTAAGAAATTCATCACTAAACTTTCTGTTGTTCCATCCATTGTTGATCCAATAGATCTTTGTTGTGACAACAATGGGGCCATTGCTCAGGCTAAGGAACCTAGATCACATCAACGATCTAAACACATACTTCGGTAATACCATCTCATCCGTTAAATTGTTGATAGAGGAGATATACATATCTGAAGTGTCCGAACGGATAATATTTTTGTAGACCCATTGACTAAAGCTTTGTCGCAACAGAAGAATGTTAGTCACACTAGTTTCATGGGTATTCAATACATGAGTGATTGGCTCTAGTGCAAGTGGGAGATTGTTAGAGTTTGTGCCCTAGAGGCAATCTGTTTGATGTGAATAATAATAACATTGTTAGTATTATAATTTATTTGGAATAAAAATATTCTGTTGTGTTATATTTACTGCGCATTGTAAATATAAACACAATAAAAGTCCTTAGAATAATAAAATGGGATTGTATAGTTCGAGTAAGACTTCGACTTGAGATTATATGATATGTTAAGTATTGTAATTCTAAAATGCCCCTTGTTAAGTTTTATTATTTATATAGGACAACAATAAAACATTGAGACTAGTATGTTGATTGACTGATGATCACATCCCATTGATCATTAATATACGTGATATTAATTTCAAGACATAAATACATATCAGAGAATAACGTATTGGGCTGACCCAACATGAGAATAACTACGTGGAATATAATTAATAGTATTATAAGTTATTCTCATAGTGACCGTGATGTAATGGTCCTTAGACCTGAAATCATTATAATTTTATTCGAGGATATTTGTGTTTTGATATCATCTAAAATTACTTGTAACAGAGTAGACGGTAATAGTGATTATTGGATACATTTTGAATCGAATGAAAATTATGAATGATCCAGATGGAATGTAACCCTACGATATATTCATAGTGGTATCCATGAGCCTCTTGATTGAGTGAGACTATGAAATGCATGGCCATGCTCAAATATTGATATGTTTATATAGTCTACTCATCAATTAAGATAAACAGATTAAATTATAAAGAGGGTGATATGTTCCATGTCTCGAGTTTAATCCTGGATATACTGGTTTAACAGGACTAGATTACATTGATACACTGGTCATAAAAGGATTAGATTGAATCATTGATATTATTATTATAACTTGGGTAACAGCAATGTATTACTCGATGTCGGTCACTGTTCACAGTTTAAATATTGTTTAAACTGTTGCCAACATTATGATAACCTATAGGGTCACACATAAGGACATCGAATAAGGTGAGAACTATTTAAAATAAAAGGGAAACCAAATGGTTGACATTTTCTTTTATTTTAAATATAGAGAACGGGTGAATAGGATGGACTAAAATTCCGTATTGCTTGTTTATAAAAGGAAAGTCTGATCCCTTTCTAATTTTATTTGATCACCACGAAATTTCATTAAACCCTAATCCCAATTGGGTTAGTACCAAAATTCCACCTCCCTCGACTTGTTTGACACTACCGAGATCATCGTCCATGGATCTCCAATAGAGACGCTTTGATTTAAGTGTTTGATTTGATCCCATCATCAACCTCTTTCATCTGATTCAGAATTTCGAAGAAAGGTACACGTTTTAGTTAAAATTATGATTCGAATTTACCTAGGGTTGAAAAAATTATTGTAATCCATTGCAAAATTGATCCTTGATAACCCAAAGAGTACACAAGATGTATCGAGATTTGAAGCACACATTTTGTGGAAGTCTAAGAAGAGAGATATCTCGATATATATTAGCAGGTGCCCAACTTGCCAAGAAGTCAAGAGTGGTCAACAGAAGGTCGCTGGGTTGCTACGACTTCTAGAAATTACAGAATCGAAGTGGGACCAGATATCAATGGATTTCATTGACGGCTTTCCTAGAAACAAGATAGGTAATGAAAGTATTTGGGTAATCGTCTGGCAAAAAGGGCCATTTTTCTTCTAGTGAAAGCAAGTTGAGCTGCTGAAAGGCTTGCTCAGTTGTATGTAAAGTAAGTTGTTCAACAGCATTAAATACCTAACAACATTGTAAGTGATCGAGATATGATCTTCACCGGTAAGTTCTGGAGGCATTTTAGTCAGAATTGGGGACAAATTTGAATCTTAGCATTGCTTACCACCCCCAAGAAGATAGGCAAACTGAAAGGGTGAATTGAGTCTTGGAAGATTTGTTGCGAGCATGCATTCTTGATTTCATAGAATCATGAGAAGATCACTTGCATCTTATAGAGTTCTCATATAATAACATCTTCCAAGCAGTTTGAAGATGTCACCATTTAAGGCAATGTATGGCCGACCTTGCAGATCTCCTGCATGTTGGATAATATTTGGTAATTGACTCGTGTTAGGCCCAGTTTTGATCGAAGAAGCCGCAGATAAAGTGGACTTCATTAAGAAAAGGTTGAATGCAACTCAAATTTGACAGAAAACTTATGAAGATTATAGAAGTAGAGATTTGGAATACTATTGGCGGTCAACTGTTTTTGAAAGTTTCTCCATTAAGGAGAGCTATTCGATTAGAGAAGATAGGGAAGTTATCACCCAAGTACTTTGGTCCATTACGGACATTGGAGAGAATTAGGACTATGATTTACATGATCAAGTTACCATATTGGTTATCCAGAGTGCATGGTGTTTTTCACATCTCTCTTCTTCGGAAGTATGTTCATGATTCTGATTTAATTATTGAAGAAGCGGCACAAGAAGATTTGGAAATCACCCCAAATTTAGCAGTTTCGAAGAGAGCCAATGAAGATAATTGGCAAAGAGATTAAAGATCTGAGAAACAAAAGGGTGAAGCTTGTCAAAGGGTAGTGGAGAGCAGATCCTAAAGATTGTACATGGGAAACGGAGGATCACATTACAAAGGCTAATCCCACGTTAAGAGTGGATATCTCTGAATAGCTCTCTTGAGAGGTAAACTTATTGCTATGACATCATTTCTATTTAAGTTTTACTTTCATCTAATTTCTAAGTAGAAATTCTTTTAAGTGGGTGTGATTGTAATGACCTGAAATTTTGAAAACAATTTAAATACGATTTTAAATTTATTTTATAAGGATTTGTGGTCGATTTTGAAAATTTGATGATTTGATGTTGTTTCCATAGCTTTACAAAGGAACATTTTTCAAATGATCTCGGGATTCGATGAAACAAATTTTATCGGATCTGTAACATCGAAAAATGGTAAGACTCCAAATTTCATAATTTTTGGAGTTAATATGTGAGGGTACGAGAAATAAACACGTACCAGGTCAATCTGTCAAAATTAAGTGGAAACGCAGTAAATAAATAAAACGGATGTCAAACAAACCTAAAAATGAAAAAAAACCAGTATCTTGCATTCGGAATTAAGATTTATGTTAGGGGTTAAAATTTTGGGTAAAACTGAATCGCCGATTACGTAAGGGAAAGAAGGGAGGTTAAACTAAAACACGTTCACCATTTTTCATAAGCCTTTAAAGGCAAAAGAGACAAACTATGTATCATCCATCCACAAACCCATGGTGTGTTTCTTCTCTTAATCTCTCCTCCTTCCACTTCACTCATCCATATGCACTCTTTTTCTATAAAACATTTCCCTTTCTTCTTCTTTCACTTTTCCATTTTCATTTCTTTCTTTTAACTTCTCCTCCTTCAGAGCTCTTAAGCCATGACCGTCGTACCCGTTACCTCCTCCACCTGACTTCCTCCCCTCCACCAGCTCCCTCCCTACCTACAGCAACGCCTTCCCTCTCTTACTCCCCTTGCCGTAAGCTCCCCTCCCCTCAAACCTCCAAAGATCATCTTTAACCCTATTTTGCAATTACACCCCTAAATAACCCAAAAACAACCACCTTTCCACCTCCTCTTGCTTCTACACCCACCTCCAGTCCCTACAGCCTACGCCTCCCCCTACACAGCCTCACCATGGACCACATCCTCTTGCCGAATCTTCAAGAGCCTCATCTCCCCTCCTGTTTTCCCCGTGTTCATATATCTGTTACCGTGAGTGCGTTTAGTGAGTTTAAAAACCCCATAGACACCAAACTCAGTCCCATAATATTCGTAAAATATTCGTTGACACTAGAAGAATATCGGAGTTGTGTCTAAGAGTCCTCTTTCCAATTGCTTAAAAGTGTGATGGAGTGGAACCCGCTGTGAGACGCCAAAACTCATTAGTGATAGTTTTATTAATTGTTTAGTAGTTAATTAATTTGGGTTAAATCATGATTTGTAGTTGATCATATAAGTTCACCAACATGGTTAATGATGTTTAGTAACTTAAAAATATCAGTTTTACTTGATATATATGGGATAGTTTGGGTTTGTGACAAGTAAACACAAACAAAGTTGAATGTTTGAACCTTAAATGGTTTTGGGAAAGTAATTCACAAATTACTGAATATAATGTGAACCTTACTTGGGCATTGGGATTGTAATTGATTAATATTTATATATTCCCTGTTTGATTATGTGGTTAAACTCTTGATTGTTGTATAAGCGTTATTAACTTAAGGCTTATATGGTTTATTCACTTTATATGCGATTTGCATGTTGTTTGGTGATTGAGTGGTGTTAATAACACAATGATTGAATATAACCAATAGAAGTGATTATTGGTTCATTGGTTAAGTCTCCATCAATTAAAATGGATTTTAATGATTGTTTTATTAATATAATAATAGGTTGAAAATAATAGTTTGAATTTGATGTCCGCTTTTAGATGGACACGAAATTTATAAAATCACGATGAATATTCGTAACTGTAACATATTATTTTTAAGTAATTTTCATGTACTTATGGCCTGTTCAACTTTTATTTTTGAAATGAATAGTAACCAAGAAAAGTGAACTTCAGTTAGGGTATCTAGGATGAGTTTTAAAACAACTTCCTTTACAAAACTTTTTTTTATAACGAGTTCAGGAAAGTTTAGATTAAAAATAATGAAGTTTGAAAAATAATATTATTTTAATCATTTAAATATAATTATAATACTTAAATATTATAATCATTGGATTTTTAAGTTGGAAAAATAAAATATAGCCTTGGAAAATTATTATATATATATATATATATTATATAATAAATAAAATATTTTTGAAGTTATTCCACGTATTTTATATTATACGTCGAGTTATGGTCAGAATAGAACTCGTCGCACAACAGTAGTTCGTGAACTTTGACCTGTAACTTTAAGCTAATGTACCAGAACATTCGACCATCGGATTTTTCTGAAACTAGAACCGTTGGGTCAGTAAGAAAAGGATATTTTAAATTATAATAAGGGTTTGAAATCCAATAGTTAGATTTTGATATTTAAATCAAATTTGAATAAAAACAGTGCTAGAACTGGTAATGGCATGTAATGGAAAATTATTAATATATACTATTTTTAAATAACTAAAAATAGGGAAAATCATTTTAAACTATTATAAATGATTTTAAAGGGATTTAAACCAGTAATATATGGTTTTGGGTGATAAAAACAATTAAGCTGGAATTTGGCTATTTGAGTAACATCTTCTATAATAAGTTTTGGGTAATGTTTTGAAACAAGGATTTTAATTCGTAAATCGATGTTAATCCTTAAGTAAACTTTTTTATAAGGTTAGAAGATGATTTTTGGAAGCCAAATAACTTAATCAAGTTTGAGAATAAGATTTTAAATATTATGAAATGATACCACTTAGAGGAGACTTAATTGGTGGGTTGATAATCCAATAAGGAATTGTTTGATTTTTTTATGCTAATTGTTCGAAAATACCGAGTTTAAACCATTTCGAATAATTGTATGACGATTAAAATTCGAAGACATTGAAGTCCATGGAAGACCGGGAATCTTCACTTCTGATGGACTGCTTGTTGGATATGGGTAACTCCCTTGAAGGGGTTAAAGTGAAAGGGGTCCGGATGTACTTTTTGATTGTGCGGATGTGCAAGGGTGTCTCTCCTTAACTTGACGAGGAATAAGGTGTCTTCGGTTTCCTTCAGACTTAGAATGAACTTGTAAATGGATAGCATGTCTGGCATTGTATTTTATAACATAATTGATTTAATGCTATTGATTATATATCTATTGGTGGTAGAGAATTTGTTCTCTTAGCTTAACACCATTCTTTGAGGCATATGAACTCAATGGTTATATTATTAATAGAAACCGATCATATATGTGAATTGACAATGCGGCATGCTGAGTGCTGCTACCAGATGATCAAAACTTTTGTTGAAAAGCATAGCTTTGTGATACGTAAACTAGCGGGCCTCACACCCTGGAATGAGCCAACAACATGATGATGGACGCCAAAGAAAGGACATACGTTCCCTTCTAGCTAAAAATGATTCCATGGTATGGAACCCGGGAAATTTACTTATGTGGATCTTGGAAAAGAGATGCCTCAGATGATGGTCAAATACGACCAGGAAGATGGTCAAATACGACAAGGGAACATTACGCTTAAGAGTAACCCGAACTCACCGGGAATTGGTGGTTCGGCTTTGATGCTCCAAGGGCTCACCGACATCTGAGACTTGGGACATATGCTAGAGTGTCCCGATTCGGATATGGAAGATCCTTTTCCTTTGTTCATTGATGGAATCTAATTTCCAATAAGCAACTTTACAGTTTTAGTTGTGAACCTACATGGCGACATAATAGGATGGGGTATTATGCCGTCTAAGATTAACACATTTACTTTCGAATTTATTTTGAACATTTAGGCACTAATAATAATATCAAATGATTTTCACATATCAAGCATATTCGGCCATTATAAGGTAAAACTTTATCCTATTTTTGCGCTTGCATTGTGTAATAGGACTTGAGTCTTAAATTGCTTCATTTTTCAAAAAGCATTATGTGGTTTTATGCACTGGCATTCGTGTGGAGTAAATTCGTTCAGTGTTATACAGCATGGTCCCGTGATATGCCTTATGTTAAAATAAGTAAAGAATAACTGTAGGGTTTCTTATACCAATCCCAGGGCAGACTCGTAGTTTTTTTTCCCTTACAAACTCGGATGCCATATTTTCACACGGGCATCCTAGTATAAAGGTTATTGTCCTAGATCTTTTTGGATGTGTATAGGAGCTATGAAAGCTGGTTTCTGAGCTTGGAGCTAGAGTAGGATTTTGACAACCAGAAACGCCCTCTTGGCCTAGACCGAATTAGAACACGGGCAGGTTGAGAACATGACGCACCGCAACACAAAACAACAGAATCATTCATTGCTTTTACAACAATTTTACATCAGAGTACAAGAATAATAGATTGCGGAAAATAATTATACATCGGGAAGTACAATAATCAGAGAAAAAATAAATCATATAGCAGCGAATAATGTAATACATAAATATATACAATGCAGCGAAAAAACATCGATTAACACAACTGTAAGCAATACACAGATATAGAGCTTTTCGAATATAGCTCCAGCTGTAATCCTGGATCCAGTAAAAGAAAAGAATCTGTAAACCAAAACTACCGTCTGCCTGTGTGGAAAATATGGGCAACCAGAGTTTAGGTGGGAAATAATAAACTCCTATTCAGTCATGGGATTGGTGAGACAGCTAAAAATAGTTATTAAAATTTTACTTTAAAAGGGGTAAATCACGGGACCATGCCGTGTGTCACGGAACGGGTTTACTCCAATGAATACCTTGAAATAAAACAATTGATAAACAACACAATGCTTTTTGTAAAAATGAAGCTATTATAAGACTCAGGTCCCATCACGTAATGCAACACAAGCCGAAGGAGAGACTTTTACCTTATAAAAGCTAAACATGCTTGGTATGTCTTAAAACAAATCGTTTTTATATTATTATATGTTCCTAGTGTAGAAAATGACTTCGAATATAAATGTATCAATCATAGGCGGCATAGGTACCATATAGGCTTACAACTAAAACTATAAGAGTTGCGTATTGGAAATTAGATTCCATATATGAATCGAGGCAAGGGATCATCCTCACCGATTCAGGTCATCTCTAGCGGGATACCCAGGACCACACCATAGGTGACCCTTGGAGTGGTAGGACCTGTCCATTCTTATTTTTGTGGAAATTCCTAAAAAAATGTTTTTCCCAGTCCTATTGGACCTGACATTTGGTCAGTATGTCGACCAATCCGAGTCTTATACGACTGGGCTCCATACCATGACATCACCTCTAGCCACTACTACAAAAGTAGGCATATTCGATACTCTTTTTATGTGGCTGTAGATCAAAAAAGCGTTGTCGTAAGCCATTTTTTCAAATAGCTAACACCAGAGGGGCGTGGCATCTGCGGTCATTTCCTTATCCCTCTAAGGCAACGCTTTTTCCCATCTACTACCATAGGAAAAGAGAGTTGCATTATAACCCTATTGCAACAGTATATGCAAGTAATGCAATAATATACAGCGTTGCCTTAAGCAGAAGTCGAAGCCTGACTTCTAGGTCATGGTAGTGTGGACCACATGAACTTTCCAAGTCAGATGCCAACGTGTCACATGTCACATCAGCTACCCATGTGTCACATGCCACGTCAGCTATCCATATGGCACTGCGTAAGTTGTGGGCCCCACGTGCAGTACCATAGTGGAATTGATAATATTATACTTATTGCAACCCCACAACACCATCTAATGCAACACCACAACACTGTAATGCAACATCAGAAAAAAATCAACTGCAATAGTAAAAAAAATCAACCGCAACACCAAAAAAAATCAACTGCAACTGTAATACAACCCTGTAATTACAAATTCAGCAATACATATATAAAATCCAAAACATTGTACCACATTCATACATATATACCAAAATATTCATACAATAAATCTACCCAGAACATTCATCTGCACAATCAAACTTACCAATTATACATACCAAACCACAATTGTCATCACCAATACATACCACAAGTGCCATCCCCAAAACATAACACAAGTGCCATAATTTAAAAGTACAATTCGAATATACCATAAGTTCTAAAACATACCATCCAAATACTACATTCAGTTGTCGGGGTTGCAGGAGTACCATTGTCATCTTCATCACTTGTTGTGGTGACACAAAAGTCTCTGACATCTAAATTAAGATCTGGATTAGCTTCACCTAGCTTTTTCAACACCCATGACATGTTTCCTTTCACTTTTCTAATCAACTCTTCTTCCAAATCAGCCTCAAGCTCTTACCTTTTTTTTGGTCAGCTCTTGCACATAACTATCTGAAGAACCAGGAGTTGTTGGATACTTTTCACCCATTTTACCTCACCTTCCTACAAGCCAGTTCTGTGTATGTCTCTTCCCACCAGAGACAAGTGCATCTGCCTCAGCAATATTTCCTGCATCAACCATTGCTTGAATCTTCTCCTATAAAATGAAAACCATGCAAGCATATAAACATGAAAGCATATAAATAGGCAGCTGGCAAGAAAGAATTTATTAACAAAACTGGTTATCTTTCAAACTAACGGACATTGGAGAGAATTAGGACTATGGTTTACATGATCAAGTTACCATATTGGTTATCCAGAGTGCATGGTGTTTTTCACATCTCTCTTCTTCGGAAGTATGTTCATGATTCTGATTTAATTATAGAAGAAGCGGCACAAGAATATTTGGAAATCAACCCAAATTTAGCAATTTCGAAGAGAGCCAATGAAGATAATTGGCAAAGAGAATAAAGATCTAAGAAACAAAAGGGTGAAGCTTGTCAAAGGGCAGTGGAGAGTAGATCCTAAAGATTGTACATGGGAAACGGAGGATCACATTACAAAGGCTAATCCCAAGTGAAGAGTGGATATCTCTGAATAGCTCTCTTGAGAGGTAAACTTATTTATTGCTATGACATCATTTCTATTTAAGTTTTACTTTCATCTAATTTCTAAGTAGAAATTCTTTTAAGTGGGTGTGATTGTAATGACCTGAAATTTTGAAAACAATTTAAATACGATTTTAAATTTATTTTATAAGGATTTGTGGTCGATTTTGAAAATTTGATGATTTGATGTTGTTTCCATAGCTTTACAAAGGAACATTTTTCAAATGATCTTGGGATTCGATGAAACAAATTTTATCGGATCTGTAACATCGAAAAATGGTAAGACTCCAAATTTCATAATTTTTGGAGTTAATATGTGAGGGTACGAGAAATAAACACGTACCAGGTCAATCGGTCAAAATTAAGTGGAAACGCAGTAAATAAATAAAACGGATGTCAAACAAACCTAAAACTGGAAAAAACCAGTATCTTGCATTCGGAATTAAGATTTATGTTAGGGGTTAAAATTTTGGGTAAAACTGAATCACCGATTACATAAGGGAAAGAAGGGAGGTTAAACTAAAACACGTTCACCATTTTTCATAAGCCTTTAAAGGCAAAAGAGACAAACTATGTATCATCCATCCACAAACCCATGGTGTGTTTCTTCTCTTAATCTCTCCTCCTTCCACTTCACTCATCCATATGCACTCTTTTTCTATAAAACATTTCCCTTTCTACTTCTTTCACTTTTCCATTTTCATTTCCTCCTTTTAACTTCTCCTCCTCCAGAGCTCTTAAGCCATGACCGTCGTACCCCTTACCTCCTCCACCTGACTTCCTCCCCTCCACCAACTCCCTCCCTACCTATAGCAATGCCTTCCCTCTCTTCCTCCCCTTGCCATAAGCTCCCCTCCTCTCAAACCTCCAAAGATCTCATCTTTAACCCTATTTTGCAATTACACCCCTAAATAACCCAAAAATAACCACCTTTCCACCTCCTCCTTGCTTCTACACCCACCTCCAGTCCCTACAGCCTAAGCCTCCCCCTGCACAGCCTCACCATGGACCACATCCTCTTGCTGAACCTTCAAGAGCCTCATCTCCCCTCCCGTTTTCCCCGTATTCATATATCTGTTACCATGAGTGTGTTTAGTGAGTTTTAAAACCCCATAGACACCAAACTCAGTCCCATAATATTCGTAAAATATTCGTTGACACTAGAAGAATATCAGAGTGGTGTCTAAGAGTGCTCTTTCCAATTGCTTAAAAGTGTGACGGAGTGGAACCCGTTGTGAGACGCCAAAACTCATTAGGGATAGTTTTAATTAATTGTTTAGTAGTTAATTAGTTTGGGTTAAATCATGATTTGTAGTTGATCATATAAGTTCACTAACATGTTTAATGATGTTTTGTACGTTAAAAATATCAGTTTTACTTGATATATATGGGATAGTTTGGGTTTGTGACATGTAAACACAAACAAAGTTGAATGTTTGAACCTTAAATGGTTTTGGGAAAGTAATTCACAAATTACTGAATAAAATGTTAAGCTTACTTGGGCATTGGGATTGTAATTGATTAATATTTATATATTCCCTATTTGATTGTGTGGTTAAACTCTTGATTGTTGTATAAGCGTTATTAACTTAAGGCTTATATGGTTTATTCACTTTATATGCGACTTGCATGTTGTTTGGTGATTGAGTAGTGTTAATGACACAATGATTGAATATAACCAATAGATGTGATTATTTGTTCATTGGTTGAGTCTCCATCAATTAAAATGGATTTTAATGATTGTTTTATTAATATAATTATAGGTTGAAAATAATAGTTTGAATTTGATGTCCGATTTTAGATGGACACGAAATTTATAAAATCACGATGAATATTCGTAACTGTAACATATTATTTTTAAGTAATTTTCATGTAGTTATGGCCTGTTCAACTTTTATTTTTGAAATGAATAGTAATCGAGAAAAGTGAACTTCGGTTAGGGTATCTAGGATGAGTTTTAAAACAACTTTCTTTACAAAACTTTTTTTATAACGAGTTCGGGAAAGTTTAGATTAAAAATAATGAAGTTTGAAAAATAATATTATTTTAATCATTTAAATATTATTATAATACTTAAATATTATAATCATTGGATTTTTAACTTGGAAAAATAAAATATAGCCTTGGAAAATTATTATATATATATTATATATAATAAATAAAATATTTTTGAAGTTATTCCACGTATTTTATATTATACATCGAGTTATGGTCAGAATAGAACTCGTCGCACAATAGTAGTTCGTGAACTTTGACCTGTAACTTTAAGATAATGTACCAGGACATTCGACCATCGGATTTTTCTGAAACAAGAACCGTTGGGTCAGTAAGAAAAGGATATTTCAAATGATAATAAGGGTTTGAAATCCAATAGTTAGATTTTGATATTTAAATCAAATTTGAATAAAAACAGTGCTAGAACTGGTAATGGCATGTAATGGAAAATTATTAATAAATACTAATTTTAAATAACTAAAAATAGGGAAAATCATTTTAAACTATTATAAATGATTTTAAAGGGATTTAAACCTGTTATATATGGTTTTGGATGATAAAAACAATTAAGCTGGAATTTGGCTATTTGAGTAACATCTTTTATAATAAGTTTTGGGTAATGTTTTGAAACAAGGATTTTAATTCGTAAATCGATGTTAATCCTTAAGTAAACTTTTTTATAAGGTTAAAAGATGATTTTTGGAAGCCAAATAGCTTAACCAAGTTTGAGAATAAGATTTTAAATATTATGAAATGATACCACTTAGAGGAGACTTAATTGGTGGGTTGATAATCCAATAAGGAATTGTTTGATTTTTTTATGCTAATTGTTCGAAAATACTGAGTTTAACCCATTTCGAATAATTGTATGACGATTAAAATTCGAAGACATTGAAGTCCATGGAAGACCGGGAATCTTCACTTCTTATGGACTGCTTGTTGGATATGGGTAACTCCCTTGAAGGGGTTAAAGTGAAAGGGGTCCGGACGTACTTTTTGATTGTGCGGATGTGTAAGGGTGTCTCTCCTTAACTTGACGAGGAATAAGGTGTCTTCGGTTTCCTTTAGACTTAGAATGAACTTGTAAATGGATAGCATGTCTGGCATTGTATTTCATAACATAACTGATTGAATGCTATTGACTATATATCTGTTGGTGGTAGAGAATTTGTTCTCTTAGCTTAATACCATTCTTTGAGGCATATGAACTCAACGGTTATATTATTAATAGAAACCGATCATATATGTGAATTGACAATGTGGCATGCTGAGTGCTGCTACCAGATGAACAAAACTTTTGTTGAAAAGCATAGCTTTGTGATACGTTAACTCGCGGGCCTCACACCCTGGAATGAGCCAACAACATGATGATGGACGCTAAAGAAAGGACATACTTTCCCTTCTAGCTAAAAATGATTCCATGGTATGGAACCTAGGAAATTTACTTATGTGGATCTTGGAAAAGAGGTGCCTCAGATGATGGTCAAATACGACAAGGGAACGTTACGCTCAAGAGTAACCCGAACTCACCGGGAATTGGTGGTTCGGCTTTGATGCTCCAAGGGCTCACCGGCATCTGAGACTTGGGACATATGCTAGAGTGTCCCGATTTGGATATGGAAGATCCTTTTCCTTTGTTCATTGATGGAATCTAATTTCCAATAAGCAACTTTACAGTTTTAGTTGTAAACCTACATGGCGACATAATAGGATGGGGTATTATGCCATCTAAGATTAACACATTTACTTTCGAATTTGTTTTGAACATTTAGGCACTAATAATAATATCAAATGATTTTCACATATCAAGCATATTCGGCCATTATAAGGTAAAACTTTATCCTATTTTTGCGCTTGCATTGTGTAATAGGACTTGAGTCTTAAATTGCTTCATTTTTCAAAAATCATTATGTGGTTTTATGCACTGGCATTCGTGTGGAGTAAATTCGTTCAGTGTTATACAGCATGGTCCCGTGATATGCCTTATGTTAAAATAAGTAAAGAATAACTGTAGGGTTTCTTATACCAATCCCAGGGCAGACTCGTAGTTTGTTTTTTCCTTACGAACTCGGATGCCATATTTTCACACGGGCATCCTAGTATAAGGGTTATTGTCCTAGATGTTTTTGGATGTGTATGGGAGCTATGAAAGCTGGTTTCTGAGCTTGGAGCTAGAGTAGGATTTTGACACAACCAGAAATGCCCTCTTGGCCTAGACCGAATTAGAACACGGGCAGGTTGAGAACATGACGCACCGCAACACAAAACAACAGAAACATTCATTGCTTTTACAACAATTTTACATCAGAGTACAAGAATAATAGATTGCGGAAAATAATTATACATCGGGAAGTACAATAATCCGAGAAAAAATAATTCATATAGCAGCGAACAATGTAATACATTAATATATACAATGCAGCGAAAAAACATCAATTAACACAACTGTAAGAAATACACAGATATAGAGCTTTACGAATATAGCTCCAGCTATAATCCCAGATCCTGTAAAAGAAAAGAATCTGTAAACCAAAACTACCGACTACCTGTGTGGAAAATATGGGCATCCAGAGTTTAGGTGGGAAATAATAAACTCCTATTCAGTCATGGGATCGGTGAGATAGCTAAAAATAGTTATTAAAATTTTACTTTAAAAGGGGTAAATCACGGGACCATGCCGTGTGTCACGGAACGGGTTTACTCCAATGAATACCTTGAAATAAAACAATTAATAAACAACACAATGCTTTTTGTAAAATTGAAGCTATTATAAGACTCAGGTCCCATCACGCAATGCAACACAAGCCGAAGGATAGACTTTTACCTTATAATAGCTAAACATGCTTGGTATGTCTTAAAACAAATCATTTTTATATTATTATATGTGCATACTGTAGAAAATGACTTCGAATATAAATGTATCAATCATAGGCGGCATAGGTACCATATAGGCTTACAAATAAAACTATAAGAGTTGCGTATTGGAAATTTGATTCCATATATGAATCAAGGCAAGGGATCATCCTCACCGATTCAGGTCATCTCTAGCGGGATACCCAGGACCACACCATAGGTGACCCTTGGAGTGGTAGGACCGGTCCATTCTTATTTTTGTGGATTGGCAATTCTTGAAAAATGTTTTTCCCAGTCCTATTGGACCTTACACTTGGTCAGTATGTCGACCAATCTGAGTCTTATACGACTGGGCTCCATACCATGACATCACCTCTAGCCACTACTACAAAAGTAGGCTTATTCGATACTGTTTTTATGTGGCAGTAGATCAAAAAAGCGTTGTCGTAAGCCATTTTTTCAAATAGCTAACACCAGAGGGGCATGGCATCTGCGGTCGTTGCCTTATCCCTCTAAGGCAACGCTTTTTCCCATCTACTACCATAGGAAAAGAGAGTTTCATTATAACCCTATTGCAACAGTATATGTAAGTAATGCAACAATATACAGCGTTGCCTTAAGCAGAAGTCAGAGCCTGACTTCCAGGTCATGGTAGTGTGGACCACATGAACTTTCCAAGTCAGATGCCAACATGTCACATGTCACATCAGCTACCCATGTGTCACATGTCACGTCAGCTATCCATATGGCACTGCGTAAGTTGTGGGCCCCACGTGCAGCACCATAGTGGAATTGATAATATTGTACGTATTGCAACCCTACAACACCATCTAATGCAACACCACCACACTGTAATGCAACATCAGAAAAAAATCAGCTGCAATAGTAAAAAAATTCACCGCAACACCAAAAAAAATCAACTGCAACTGTAATACAACCCTGTAATTACAAATTCAGCAGTACATATATACAATCCAAAACATTGTACCACATTCATACATATATATCAAAATATTCATACAATAAATCTACCCAGAACATTCATCTGCACAATCAAACTTACCAATTATACATACCAAACCACAATTGTCATCACCAATGCATACCACAAGTGCCATCCCCAAAACATAACACAAGTGCCATAATTTAAAAGTACAATTCGATTATACCACAAGTTCTAAAACATACCATCCAAATAATACATTCAGTTGTCGGGGTTGCAGGAGTACCATTGTCATCTTCATCACTTGTTGTGGTGACACAAAGTCTCTGACATCTAAATTAAGATCTGGATTAGCTTCACCTAGCTTTTTCAACACCCATGACACGTTTCCTTTCACTTTTCTGATCAACTTTTCTTCCAAATCAGCCTCAAGCTCTTACCTTTTTTTTTTGGTCAGCTCTTGCGCATAACTATCTAAAGAACCAGGAGTTGTTGGATACTTTTCACCCATTTTACCTCACCTTCCTACCAGCCAGTTCTGTGTATGTCTCTTCCCACCAGGGACAAGTGCATCTGCCTCAGCAATATTTCCTGCATCAACCATTGCTTGAATCTTCGCCTATAAAATGAAAACCAGGCAAGCATATAAACATGAAAGCATATAAATAGGCAGCTGGTAGGAAAGAATTTATTAACAGAACTGGTAATCTTTCATACTAACTATGTGTTCGATTTAATAAGCAGCTCCAACAAACAAAAAATGTGCCAATTATACCGACACAAGTATTGAGTCATAATTGATCTTGGGTCAAATACTTTATATAAGATACTCGATAAAATTTATTAACAGAAGTGGTTTTCTTCAAAACATATAAATTAAAATATGGAAGTTTCAGTTGTAATGTGGTCATCTTTCAAACTAACTATTAAATTCCTATTTCAATATCTAATATACTTAATTTTTTGGCCTTTAGTTCATCCGTGTTAGTCTTGTAAGTTCTCCCTGGTTCTCATTTATACGTTTCCAAGTAGACCAAGGCAGCAGATGGGGTGGCTTTTCCGGGTCCTTCTTCTCTGTCAAGTATTAGGATTATAAAAAATTAAGCAGAATTTTTAACATTCAATGTTAAGAATTTTCAAATCTAGCTGCTCCCTATGAACATTGTGGCAATGATATAAAATATAATTCAATGATATAACAAATTAAAATTATCATGTGGCCAATTCAATTCAATCACAAATAAAATTAACTTAAGTTAAAAAAACACATACTATCTGTTCTTTAGCTACTGTAAGAGTTTTGGGACCCATGGTATATGTCTCACTTAATGAACTACGATGTGTAGAATTAGTCTCAGCTAGGGTCTGGAAATCCCCAGAAAAAAATAGCACTAAACAAGGATAATGCAAACTATTAAAATAAGATTAGAACTAAACAAGATAATGTGAATTGCTAAAGAAAAGAATAGCACTGAAAAAGATAATGTGAACTACTAAACATTATACAAATGTGAATATCATTAAATATTTTTTTTCGCATCTGTTGCATGATTATTAAATTAGCACTAAACAAGATAAGATTAGCACTAAATTAGAAAAATGTGAATATCATTAATTTATTCCATCCGTTGCATGATTTTTTAATTAGCACTATACAAATTAGTTTTTTTTTGCGGTCATAATAAAGTCGTACATGAACTGCTTCATCCCCTCAGTATTCCAAGAGCATTTTAAAATCCTCCAACGGAATTATACTGGACTATTTTGCAAGTCTTTCCTCATTAGTTGAATATTTTTTATAATATATTGCTTTCATATGAGACTTGTACTTCCTCCAAGAGTTATTAAGCATGTTAAAGACACACTTGCGTCCTTCTTCCGGAATGACAAACCTAGCCTACAATATATCAAACACAAAATTCAGGAAACAAACTAATTAATTAAAACCAAACATTTAGGAAGTCAGTTGAACTATGGTTTAGGGTGATAGATTTTACCAGAGCATATTCCAATATTTGCCACTTTAATTGCTCAAGAACAACATGCCAATTGATCTAAGTAAGAGACATATTATCCTTTGCTATTGTCCCAAGAAAAATGCTTAACTCTGTAATATTATCAGAAATTGGCTGACCATCCTCAATCAACTCAACGACTACTTTATCATCAGGGGTTCTAGCATGAACCTTGGTCATTTTTGACTTCCCTCTAGTTTTTTTTGGACCTTGTACTTTATATACTAGGTTCAAAAAATTAATAGAAAATTAATGTATGGCATTATAGAAACATAATATGCATGCAAAACTTATAATAGAAACACTCAACAGAGCAGTGCACAGATAAAGGAACATTGTACCTGCTTCATCTTCCTGCGTAATACACTCCTGCTCTAATCGATCAGTAAGATTTTCCATTATTGGAGGTGCTTTAACATTCTGCTTTTGACATTTCCGCATCGCCAAATAAGCAACGACTGAACCGGTAGCTTCACATGAATTGGTTGATTGTTTGAACATTTTGCTACATGTAGGTTTTAAAACTGGCGTACAACACGTTGTAGGTTTGAAAACTCCTGAATGAGACAGTGTAGATTTCGTCAATTTCTTTAATGTTTCTGAAATTATCTCCTTTTACTGACTTTCTTTGGAGTGGGAGTGTGTGACATCACTTCCTTGTTGGAGCCAGCTTTCTTTGTAGGGGGTGTGGGTCATCGCTTCCTTCTTAATTTCAATGGCTACATTGGTTCGCGAACGAGTTCCCAGTTTAGGTAAAGGATCCTTTCACTTAACAACTTTGATTCTCTACAATTAAATCGAAGTTTAAGAATTTTTATGTTCATAAAGGCAAAGAAAATAAGTAGTAAACAAATAACTTTTTTATAACTCCGCATCTGATGAATCATCACCGACATCTTCACCATCATTTTTGGGGATGTATGTAGGATCAATAATAACCCTAGAGGGGGGTGAATAGGGTTTTTAACAGAAAATAAAACAAACACAGAGATATAAGATATACAGTAAGGGAAAATCACACGCAAAGATACCCAGCTTCGGCAAACTGTGCCTACTGCTGCCTTTCTAAGATTTCTACTAGGAGATACAAACAGATCCCGCTTACAACCCTATGCAAACTTGCAACTCCTGCTCCTGTCTGACCCTAAGCTCAAAATCAAAGACTGGCCTGTATACCCTAGACTAGATTTTCACAGAATACAAACCAGTAATCTGTATACCTAGTTTTAAATCAAACTAGACAAACACGAATTGTTGTTGAAGAAATTACAACACAAATACAAGAGAAAACGAAAAAGAACAAAAAAAACCCTTTGTTTAATGAATTAGCTAAGCCTTTGAGAGAATAGGTCGGCCCTTTGTAAAGTTGGTTGCACCCCTTCTTTTATCCAACCACTTTTCATTCTCCATTGAAAATGGCGACTCTAAAAAAAAACTAGGGTTTGTGATACTTCTCCCAAATTGATTCAATGGCTTCTGAGATTGATGCTCGAGACTTTGTGGTTATGTGATGCTTCACTTCGGCTTTCTCTGATGCGTCGATTTTTCTGCTCAATCGATTTGGAGATATTTCTCTTGCGATCGACACTGTAAGTTCTTCTGGAATTTCTTGCTTTGAAAAACACTTGGATTTATTTTGTCGGTTTCAATTTTTACTGTCGAATTGGGATGATCTCTGTCGATGATGAATTGTGTGTTTTTATAGGGTTTTAGAAACCCTAGTACTCTGATTTCCATTGAAGACTTGCCCGATTTGATTTTGTTGCAGCTGATTTGTGATACTTTCCACTTTCGCAATTCTCGGTTTTAATTGAATTTGTTGCCACGGCTTTGATTTGATTATAGCAATTCTGGAAAATTTAATTGCTTTCCCTTTTTGATTTGTGGCCTGCGAGATTGTTAAAAAAATCTTTGCTGGTCCCTTGCACGAATAAATTGCGTGAGAGTCATGAATGAATTCAGAGAAGCTTTGTGGAAACATTCTTTACCCAAAACAATACTTGCCGAAAAAAAAAATATTTATGATAATTTGATTTCTTGAGTACATGAACAAATTTAGGCACTATCCACATTTTCTTTTATTTCCCTGTGGTTGAAAAATCTGGAAAGAATATATTGGTGTTCAAAAATACAACCATTGATAGTGCTCCTGAATTTAATCTGTCTTGCCAAAAACAGTGTTATAATTTCTGAAAAACAAAACACTGTGATTTCTCGAAGTATATAAGATCATTCCTTATATGTGTGCACCTGTTATATTGCTTTGTAATTTTCTGGAAATCAATGTTTAATTCTGGAAACATTCATATTTGCCAAAATTAATTCTTACTCACTATTTGATCACCTGGCTTGAGCATCCATGTTGCATTGTATACATTGTGACCATTGAACTGTTTTTACACAAACACTTTGCTGTGTTTGATTTGGCACTCCAGAAATGTTTATGTTTGCACATCATGAGTTTACTTGCTGGGCTGCACCATCTTGTTAAAAAGTTTTCATTCCCATACAGTTTCCATGTTTATGCTACTGCAATACTTGCATGTATTTGGCACTCTTGAGCTTGCAGTTGCAACAGTTTGAACTTCATGATGATGCCATCTTGCTCCATGCATTTCCTTGACTTGCATGTAGATGCTGTCCACTTCTTTTCCCTGTATTTGTGCTCGGCTACATTTGCTTGCCATTGTTGCATTTTTTTATTGTACATGTACTGAAACAATTTGCATTTACATGCCACTCCTGTTATGTGCACTTTGAGCTTGTATAATTCTTTCAAATTAGGGTTTTCAGAAGTCTTTCTCCATTTTGTACATTTGCATGACTTGTGCTCGGCCACATTGTTTTGAAGTCTTATGCACTCCCTTATACTTGCTGTTTTCACTTCTTTGCAATCAACTGAACCATGCTTATTTTTATCACTACATATGCTTTCACTTGAACCTGAAAACGACAAGCATTTCTTGCTTGTATACCCGAGCCTTGAACTTGCTGAAACCTTCACTTTGACATTTCTGACTTTGTTGTTGCTGTAGCTTGTACATGAGCATGACTGTGTTGTCCCTTGTATTTTGATTTGAACCATTTGCACATGCATTCTGTCCATTTTTCTTGTACTGGCCATTTTGATTTGAGCTTTGCTCGGCCATTTGTTTGCACCTTGTCCTGAAACACAAGGAAACAATACAGCAGTCAGGCTGTACTGTGTTGAGGCTGGTCAGAAACAGCTGGTTCTGATCAGCAAACCAGTATGGTTATGGCGTGGCTGTTCAAGTCTGAAATATGATGAGAAAAACACACAGAAAAAACTAAGACAAATAGAGAATCAATCAAACAGTAAAATTTTATTTGTCCAGTGTTTATTTTAGTTCCAGCGTACTGTGTGTATCTTCTTTTGTGACAGGTTTCAGGATGATGCACTAGGAGCTTGAGACAGTTAGAGTGAGCACAACAAGATTAATCCAGCAAGAAGAGATGTGTATGTAGTGTAGACATTTGAACTGAATTTATTTGTAATTGTGAATTTGAAACAAAAGAAAATGTAATAAGTGAGAGTATGTAATTGTTTTGTGGAATAAAAATATATTATTGGAAGACAAAACTTGTGTAAATTTCCTGTATTTTGTGTAAAGCATCATCAACCAATAATACTAATTATTCCACCATCAAACACATCAGTAAAAATCTATTTGTTATCATCAAACAAGAAATCATATATTCAACAAACTCCCCCTTTTGATGATGACAAACAGACTTAAGATTTTTGAAGATAACAGAATGTGTTTGAATTGAACTCCTCCTATATTTGTGCTCCCCCTACCAATTGTAAACAGACATAGGATAAGAAGTTGAAAAATATAGAAAATAATTTAAACACTTAGCATTAATGGCAAGATAAAATCTATAAATGTCTGTAAACCAACACAAAATCTTAACTCCTTATCCCCCTTTGTAATCATCAAAAGATGAACAGTTCTGAACATTTGCAAAAGGCACGGACTGTAGTTAGAAATCAAGTTATTTTGACAGAATCAGAGCCGTAAACCACAAGCAATCGGATAAAAAAAATCATAATAATTCATAAAGTAGGAACACATTTCACAAAAGCAGAGGATGGAATGAAGAGTTATTTAATATATATCAGGGAGGATTTTAACAGATCTATATAAAAAGATATATATATATACATCAAGAGCACACTTAACCACTCATAACCAGAGCTTGGATTTTTAAATGGGATTAGTTGCAGCATGAAAATAAGTAAACTCATAACCGTTCATGACCAGAGCTTGGATTTTTAAATGAGGTCAGAGAACTACTTATTATATATATATATATATTTATTTATATATATATATATATATATATATATTATTTTTATTTATTTTTTATTTTTTTATTTTTTTTAAATCCCCTTAATATATATAAAACAATGATGGATGGTAGTAGGGTGATAGTGACAGAGATGGTTTGTGAAAAAAATTCCTAAATTACTCATATTATAAGATATATTCAATCACAACAGAGTTGCAGACAAATTTTCATCCATCTCATATTATGAAATTTGTACAGTCACAATTTTATCAAAAAATGTCCAAAAAAAATGTTCTTTTCTTGATGATTTGAGGACTGGATTATTTGTCAGAAGATGGTATTGATAACAGAACATCTTAAGAGAAAATTTACCCAAAAATGCAAAGAGATTAATTTATTTCTATAATTCCCAAATCCAATCGTAATCTGCAAAACCTATCTTCTGGAAGGGGTTTTGTGAAAATATCAGCAAGCTGAGATTCTGTTGGAATAAATTCAATACAAATGTCCTCATTAGCAATGTGATCTCTAAGAAAGTGGTGTCTCACATCAATGTGTTTTGTGCGTGAATGATGTACAGGATTACTTGATAAATCAATTGCACTCTTACTGTCGCACTTTAAAGGAACTCGTTTATAGCAGAGCCCAAAATCAGATAAAGTCTGCATCATCCATAAAATCTGTGCACAACAGCTTCCTAAAGCAATATATTCAGCCTCAGTGGTGGATAAAGAAACACAATTTTGTTTACGACTTGACCATGAAACAAGTGAATGACCTAGCATGAAACAAGTTCCACTAGTACTCTTCCTATCAGTGAGTGAGCCAGCATAATCAGCATCGGTAAACCCAACTAAATTAAAGTTATCACAAGAAGGATACCATAAACCAAGATTTGGTGTGTGTATCAAATATCTCAGAATTCGTTTTGTGGCTTTTAAATGAGATTCTTTTGGATTAGATTGAAATCGAGCACACAAACAAACAGAAAACATAATATCGGGTCTAGAAGCAGAAAGATAAAGAAGTGAACCGATAATACCGCGATATTTTTTCTGATCAACAGCAACACCTTTTTCATCCTTGTCAAGCTTGGTTGTTGGACTCATCGGTGTTTTCATTGGTTTTGCATCTTCCACTCCGAATTTCTTCAGTAACTCCATTACATAGTTTGTTTGAGAGATAAAAATACCTTTGCTGCTCTGTTTGATTTGAAAGCCAAGAAAATATTTCAGTTCTCCCACCAAGCTCATCTCAAATTTTTCCTGCATAACTTTTTCAAATTTTTCACACAAGACATCATTAGTAGCACCGTAAATGATACCATCAACATAGATTTGAACAATCAAAAAATCATCACCGTCATGTAATAGAAATAGAGTTGTGTTAGCACACCCCTTTTTAAAACCGTTTTCCAAAAGATAAGTACAGAGACAGTCATACCAAGCTCGAGGAGCTTGCTTAAGGCCATACAATGCTTTTTCTAGTTTATACACATGATTTGGAAAAACGGGATTCTCAAAACCAGGGTGTTGTTCAACATAAACCTCTTCTTTTAGTTCTCCATTCAGAAAAGCACTTTTCACATCCATTTGTTTTAGTTTAAAACCTTTAAAACATGCAAAGCTCAACAAGATTCTAATCGCTTCTAACCTAGCTACTGGGGCAAACGTCTCATCAAAGTCAATGCCTTCGATCTGATTGTATCCCTTAGCAACCAACCTAGCTTTGTTTCTAATTACATTTCCAGACTCGTCAAGCTTATTTTTAAACACCCACTTTGTTCCAACTACTGGATAGTCTTTTGGCCTAGGTACCAAGTTCCAGACTTTGTTTCTCTCAAACTGGTTAAGTTCTTCTTGCATAGCTAACAACCAAAAATCATCATTAAGAGCAATATCATAAGAACCTGGTTCTATTTCAGATACAAAAGCATTATGAATACAAAAAGTACAAACATCCTTATTGAGAGAGGAACGTGTACGAACACCAGCTGTTGGGCTTCCGATTACCAAATCTGGAGGATGACTGGGCTTGAATTTCAGTCTTTCAACATTTGTTGCTGCTTCAGTGGCTTCTTTGTTTGTTTCAGTGTCATTGCTTTCTTGTTCACTTTCTTGTGCGCCATCATCATCTTCAGAGATCATATCCACATCTGTTTCATTGAACTTTACATTGACGGTTTCCACAATTGTCCTTGATTGTTTATTGAAGATCCTGTAGGCTTTACTTCTTGAGGAATAACCCATGAAAATTCCATCAATCGTTTTTGGATCGAATTTCCCAAGCTGTTCTCCTGTGTTCAAAATATAACAAGGACATCCAAACACTCTAAAGTATGAAATGTTAGGCTTTTTGTTAGACCAAAGTTCATATGACATTTTATTAAGTATTGGTCTAATCATAACTCTGTTCATT
Source organism: Allium sativum (assembly GCA_030737875.1). Classification (NCBI taxonomy): domain Eukaryota; kingdom Viridiplantae; phylum Streptophyta; class Magnoliopsida; order Asparagales; family Amaryllidaceae; genus Allium; species Allium sativum. Next base: position 959,615,170 of record CM060918.1, read on the forward strand.
ACATAGCATGAAGTATTTACTGCCTCAGCCCAGAAGGTTTGAGGCAAATTATATTCACATAACATAGATCTAGCCATTTCTTGTAATGTACGACTTTTCCTTTCAACCACCCCATTTTGTTGAGGTGTTCGAGGAGCGGAAAATTCATGTTTAAAACCATTTTCTTCACAAAAATTTTCAAAGTCTAAATTTTCAAATTCACCTCCATGATCACTTCTCAGAGTTTTATTTGAAATTCCTTTTTCATTTTGAACAAGTTTTGAAAACTTTGAAAAATAGTCAAAAACTTCAGACTTTTTGGCTAGAAAGTAAACCCATGTAAATCTAGAGTAATCATCAACCAATACATAACAATAACGTTTACCATTTAAGCTAGCAGTGTCAGTAGGTCCAAACAAATCCATATGAATCAACTCAAGCACTCGTGAAGTACTAACAACATTTTTTGGACAAAAGGACGAGCGACTAAATTTTCCCATGGTACAGGCTTTACATACTTTGTTATTTTTGAATTTTTGATGAGGTAAACCTCTGACAAGCTCATTTGTTTCCAGTCTTTCAAGAAGACCCATACTTGCATGTGCTAGCCTTCTGTGCCATAGAACTGCCTCCTCTTCCGTTGCTACCAAGCACCTAGAAACAGTTACATCATCGAAAGAGAGTGTGTAGACATTTCCTCTTCTTTTCCCAGTAAAAACAACCTTTCCAGAGGATATTTCAATGATTTTGCAGACATTACTATCAAACACAACATTCATTCCTTTATCACAAAGTTGACTGATAGAGATAAGATTGTGAAATAGATTATCAACATATAAAACATCGGTTAAGGTAAAAATACTGTTACCTACTTTTCCTTTACCTATGATTTTACATTTGCTGTTGTCTCCTAAAGTCACATTCCCACCTTTATGTTTTTCAAGGCTAAGGAACAGTCTTTTGTCCCCTGTCATATGTCGGGAGCAACCTGAATCTAAATACCATTTTTGTTGCTCCTTAGCCCGCCAGCATACCTACACAAACATAGAAGAGGATGACCCAGAGAATCTTCTAGGTCCAAGCATATCAGTCATAGAAAAGTGATAAGACTCTTTTGGAATCCAGATTTGATTTTTCTCATTATTTATGTTCCAATCATTGTGATAATTGTGTGCCAAGTTTTTAGGAACCCAAACCTTTTTGAATTTACGAATTTTATTATCGTTCTTGCAGTTTTCATGACTGTGACCAATTTCTCCACATTTTACACATTTGGGAAAGATGCCTCTACCTTTAGCATTGTCAATCCTAGTCTTTTTTTCTTGTATCTTTCCAAAACCAAGTCCTTTTCTATTATTTGCAAACATTTGATTTCCAAGTAACATTCTAAAAGACGTTTGACCAATTGAAAATTTATTCAAAGCAACTTCAAGATCTTGAACTTTCGTTCTTAACATTGTGTTCTCATTCACCAATGAAGTGCATCGTTCAACATAATTCTTTCTTTTGGTGTCATCATTCTTTTTAAGAGTCGAATTCGTTTTTTCAAGATCCTCAATGGTGCACTTGAGTGTTAAAAGTTCTAAATTCACAGCCTTACAAATTTCACAATCTAGACTAATGTTTTTTGAAACATTTTCAAGTTCAGATTTCAACTTCTTGTTATTGTGAACAAGATCAAGGTTTTTTGCTTTCAGTTTCTCTGCTTCTGATTCTAATGTGTCAATAATTTCAGAAAGGTGTTTACACATTAAAACTAGATCGTTATAACTGTATACCTCAGTGGTTTCTTCGTTGGCATCTTCTAGATCTGACTTTGTCATGAAGCACAGGTTGCTTTCTTCCTCACTGCTGTCTGAATCTTCTTCTCCTTCCTCGTCATCCCAAGTTATGGCAAAAGCTTTCTTTTTCTTCTTGTTTTTTTGGAGAAGTGGACAATTTGGTTTTATGTGTCCAGGCTTTTGACAGTTGTAGCAGAGTGGTTCGTCTTTTGAATTGTTGGTCTTTGGTTTATTTCTCTGAGGTTTGAATTTGCTCAACTTCGTGAGTTGTCTGACTGCCATGGCAAGCTGTTCAATAGGATCTTCACTATCGCTGGTGACGGTGTTGGACAAAGCTATTGACTTCTTTTTCAGATCTGAGTTGTTGCGATCTTCTCTTGCTTTTAGCTCCATTTCATATGTCATTAGATTCCCGATAAGCTCTTCCATGCTCGGCTTGCTCAGATCTTTAGATTCTTGAATGGATGTGACCTTTGCTTCAAAGTTCATTGGAAGAACACGCAGAATCTTTCTTACGAGCTCCACTTCTGTATAGACCTTTCCAAGGGCTCTAGCATTGTAGACCAGCATGGAGAAGCGACCATACATGTCCTTGACGCTCTCGTCCTTCTGCATGATGAAGTTTTCATATTCATTGCTGAACATGGCAAGACGGGATTCTTTAACCTGAGAAGTTCCTTCATGTGTGACTTCCAGAGTATGCCAAATTTCCTGGGCTGTATTACAATGAGAAATTTTGTTATATTCTGTTTTATCAAGAGCACAAATCAGGGCATTCATAGCTTTAGAATCTATAGAGTATAGTTTCTTATCATTCGCATCCCACCTACTTTTTGGTTTAGGTGTTACAGTTCCATTAACAGTTTCAGTAGGAGGTTTATATCCAGTTTCAATGATATCCCAGACATCATAATCAACAGACACAAGATAGATTTTCATCCTAGCTTTCCAATACGCATAATCACCACCATTGAACATGGGTGGTCTAGCAATAGATTGACCTTCAGAAAAAGCATTGTTCATTAAAGTCATGATTCTAGGGTTACAACCTGGCTCTGATACCAATTGTAGGATCAATAGTAACCCTAGAGGGGGGGTGAATAGGGTTTTTAACAGAAAATAAAACAAACACAGAGATATAAGATATGCAGTAAGGGAAAATCACACGCAAAGATACCCAGCTTCGGCAAACTGTGCCTACTGCTGCCTTTCTAAGATTTCTACTAGGAGATACAAACAGATCCCGCTTACAACCCTATGCAAACTTGCAACTCCTGCTCTTGTCTGACCCTAAGCTCAAAATCAAAGACTGGCCTGTATACCCTAGACCAGATTTTCACAGAATACAAGCCAGTAATCTGTATTTAAATCAAACTAGACAAACACGAATTGTTGTTGAAGAAATTACAACACAAATACAAGAGAAAAAGAAAAAGAACAAAAAAAAACCCTTTGTTTAATGAATTGGCTAAGACTTTGAGAGAATAGGTCGGCCCTTTGTAAAGTCGGTTGCACCCCTTCTTTTATCCGATCACTTTTCATTCTCCATTGAAAATGGCGGCTCTGAAAAAAAAAACTAGGGTTTGTGATGCTTCTCCCAAATCGATTCAATGGCTTCTGAGATTGATGCTCGAGACTTTGTGGTTTTGTGATGCTTCACTTCGGCTTTCTCTGATGCGTCGATTTTTCTGCTCAATCGATTTGGAGATATTTCTCTTGCGATCGACACTGTAAGTTCTTCTGGAATTTCTTGCTTTGAAAAAACACTTGGATTTATTTTGTCGGTTTCAATTTTTACTGTCGAATTGGGATGATCTCTGTCGATGATGGATTGTGTGTTTTTATAGGGTTTTAGAAACCCTAGTACTCTGATTTCCATTGAAGACTTGCCCGATTTGATTTTGTTGCAGCTGATTTGTGATACTTTCCACTTTTGCAATTCTCGGTTTTAATTGAATTTGTTGCCACGGCTTTGATTTGATTATAACAATTCTGGAAAATTTAATTGCTTTCCCTTTTTGATTTGTGGCCTGCGAGATTGTTAAAAAAATCTTTGCTGGTCCCTTGCATGAATAAATTGTGTGAGAGTCATGAATGAATTCAGAGAAGCTTTGTGGAAACATTCTTTACCCAAAACAATACTTGCCGAAAAAAAAAATTCTGATAATTTGATTTCTTGAATACATGAACAAATTTAGGCACTATCCACATTTTCTTTTATTTCCCCATGGTTGAAAAATCTGGAAAGAATATATTGGTGTCCAAAAATACAACCATTGATAGTGCTCCTGAATTTTAACTGTCTTGCCAAAAATAGTGTTATAATTTCTGAAAAACAAAACACTGTGATTTCTCGAAGTATATAAGATCATTCCTTATATGTGTGCACCTGTTATATTGCTTTGTAATTTTCTGGAAATCAATGTTTAATTCTGGAAACATTCATATTTGCCAAAATTAATTCTTGCTCACTGTTTGATCACCTGGCTTGAGCATCCATGTTGCATTGTATACATTGTGACCATTGAACTGTTTTTACACAAACATTTTGCTGTGTTTGATTTGGCACTCCAGAAATGTTTATGTTTGCACATCATGAGTTTACTTGCTGGGCTGCACCATCTTGTTAAAAAGTTTTCATTCCCATACAGTTTCCATGTTTGTGCTACTGCAATACTTGCATGTATTTGGCACTCTTGAGCTTGCAGTTGCAACAGTTTGAACTTCATGATGATGCCATCTTGCTCCATGCATTTCCTTGACTTGCATGTAGATGATGTCCACTTCTTTTCCCTGTATTTGTGCTCGGCTACATTTGCTTGCCATTGTTGCATTTTTTTTATTGTACATGTATTGAAACAATTTGCATTTACATGCCACTCCTGTTATGTGCACTTTGAGCTTGTATAATTCTTTCAAATTAGGGTTTTCTGAAGTCTTTCTCCATTTTGTACATTTGCATGACTTGTGCTCGGCCACATTGTTTTGAAGTCTTATGCACTCCCTTATACTTGCTGTTTTCACTTCTTTGCAATCAATTGAACCATGCTTATTTGTATCACTACATATGCTTTCACTTGAACCTGAAAACGACAAGCATTTCTTGCTTGTATACCCGAACCTTGAACTTGCTGAAACCTTCACTTTGACATTTCTGACTTTGTTGTTGCTGTAGCTTGTACATGAGCATGACTGTGTTGTCCCTTGTATTTTGATTTGAACCATTTGCACATGCTTTCTGTCCATTTTTCTTGTACTGGCCATTTTGATTTGAGCTTTGCTCGGCCATTTGTTTGCACCTTGTCCTGAAACACAAGGAAACAATACAGCAGTCAGGCTGTACTGTGTTGAGGCTGGTCAGAAACAGCTGGTTCTGATCAACAAACCAGTATGGTTATGGCGTGGCTGTTCAAGTCTGAAATATGATGAGAAAAACACACAGAAAAAACTAAGACAAATAGAGAATCAATCAAACAGTAAAAATTTATTTGTCCAGTGTTTATTTTAGTTCCAGCGTACTGTGTGTATCTTCTTTTGTGACAGGTTTCAGGATGATGCACTAGGAGCTTGAGACAGTTAGAGTGAGCACAACAAGATTAATCCAGCAAGAAGAGATGTGTATGTAGTGTAGACATTTGAACTGAATTTATTTGTAATTGTGAATTTGAAACAAAAGAAAATGTAATAAGTGAGAGTATGTAATTGTTTTGTGGAATAAAAATATATTATTGGAAGACAAAACTTGTGTAAATTTCCTGTATTTTGTGTAAAGCATCATCAACCAATAATACTAATTATTCCACCATCAAACACATCAGTAAAAATCTATTTGTTATCATCAAACAAAAAATCATATATTCAACAATGTATTCATCACATCCATCAATATCTTTACCTTTTTTTCCTATCCGCAGCCTCTTGCATACCACTAACTAATGAAGGCATCCCAAGTGATCTACTAACTTCCTCATTTTCTTGCATTCGCACGATTCGCACTTGTTCATACTTCGTCAAAACTGATGATTGTGTGAACTGCAAGCAGATTAGCATTATTACTCACCATCGATGATAAATTTAAGCTAGTTAACCAAATAGAGTCGACGCATAAATAGTTCTTGCATTTTCGACGGAACGCAGGCACAAAGAACAATTAGTTACTTATCCTAGCTGCTGCCTTCACGGTCGGAATAGGAAATCGACACAGTAATAGAAAACACTAAAATGTAGTTCTTGCTTTTACGTGTAGAATTAAAAAAAGTAGTTTGAAATACAAGTTGTCATCCTGATTAATAAAACTGAAATGAAAACTGAAAAATACCTGAACATCAGCTTCGTCTCTCGGGTATCATCATCATTGTCTGCTTCATTTTCTAAATTTAATTTCCTTCTGGTTCCTTTGTCCGTCACAATAACATCTTCTTCACCATTATTCATATCAGGCTCCAGCGATAGATTCTTGGCCTACTTGAGTTGGATTGTTTTTCATTATTTTGCGTTGCTGCTGAAGTCTATGTGCAGTAATATACCTGCGCTTTGCAATCGGTTTCTTAGTAGAACCTGTAGCAATAAAAATAACAACGATGGCCTCCTTCATAATTATTTACACACATAAATATATATATATATATATATATATATATATATATATACACACACACACACATACCAGAATGGATCTATATTAGATATACATATATACCTTGAATTATGTTTTTCCTTGGCCGTATGATTACATGTGGTTGTAGTTGAATCAATGGCTCACTGTCTTTGTCAACGGTGTTGTCAATGTTAAAAACCACTTCTTCTTCCTTATTGCAGCCCTGTACATATTTGTTTATATCCTTGTCATTCAATATCAGCCACCAGCCACCCCTCTTTCCTTTGCTGACATAGACTCCTCCCATTTTAGTGTAATAGAGGCAATCTTTAACAAATTCCATAAGCATACTTTAAGTAAAGCGGTTTATATCATATTTTGCTACTAGGAAGGATTTTCCACCCACGTAACATGTCCTTCGAAACTCGCCGTCATGGTGCAGCCAGATATTTATAAGTTCGTCCATCCTATACAAAATGAATACATTAGAACAAGGTACATGCATGTTAAAGTGGACAAAAAACAACAATTAACATTTTGGACTATAACAAATTTAGATGATAGTAAAGAAAGACATCAAATCATAAAACATGTGAACAATGTAGATTGCATTATGAGAAAAGAGTACCAAATACATTCATCAAAGATAATAATTTATAGCTAAAACAAAAGGTGCCAAATACATCATAAATTAGACAACATATTAGACCAGAATAAAGCAATAAGAAAGAGGAAATTTTTTTGTCCTAACGAGGCGGAACAGGATCAGGAACTTCTGCTTCTAGAAATAGTTCTGTTTCCAGTTGTATTATGGGGACATCATCCCTCATCCAACCCCCATCAACAACTTTGGTTCTAGTTTACCACCTATGCCAATATCATGTGAATGCGGGTTGCTCATGTCTTCTTCCATTGCATTCTAATTTTCAGTATCACACCAATCTCTCGGCAATTTTTTAATAATGTAATGACTGTTCTTTTCAACTGCATCTTCCATACAAAATACTTGTTGCTCTTGCAAAGACAGGACATAAGGATACATTTTATGGAACTGATTAAAATTTACTTAAGTAAGACCATATGAATATTTTTCCTCTTGGTACCTACAACACTTAAAAAGGACTAGTGTGAAAGCTCCCTAATAATCAAGCTCAAAAATTTCTTAGATTAACCCGTAGTAATTCACATTACCCACTATTGGGTTTTGGTCTTTCAAACTTGCAAAGCTGGTGGTTTTGGCAGTAAAAAATACACCACTATTTTGTGTAGTACATCGAGAATCTCTAAATTTTTTATGGAATCCATATCCATTTACTATATAAAAGGTAAACTTCCTAGCTACTCGATTAGGACCTAATGCAAACACCTTTAAATCTCTTGAAATATTGTCCTTTTTCAGAACCTCTTCTTTTAGCCAATTCCAAAACTCTCCGAAATGTTCTCATTTCCTCTTGTATCTTCTTGGATTTGCAAAAACATCCACAAAAGCTCGATGAACCCTAAATAACAATTAATTTCAAAAAACTATGAAATGCATATATTAATTTATAGTTAAGGAAAATGATATAGGAACTTAAGAACTTACTCAATCAAATCTCAATTTCTTTATTACCCGAATTGAGCAGAATATAGCAGTGTGTTGCCTTCCAATCTGCATCTTTCAAATTGAACGTCTTTCCATCTTTATTCTTCTTTGTTCCAATATGATATTCCAAATCTATTGGACGTCTTTCAAAATCAATCGACATGTTTTCTGTTCCTCCATCAATGCTTAAAAATCTTGAACAGAAGGTCACACACTCTTCGGCCAAGTAAACTTTTACAATCAAACCTTCCAGTCTGTTTCTATTTCGCACATAAGATTTCAACTTTCCTAGATATCGCTCAATTCGATACATGCATCTAAGGTGTTCAGGCCTGCCGTATTCGATTTCTCTGCATAAATGAACAGGCAAGTATAGCACTATATCGAAAAAATCCTATGGAAAAATCATTTCAGAATGACAAAGTATCTCAACAATTTCTTTTTGCAGCCTCTTGATATCATCCACTTCGATAACCTTGCTCCAAAGTCCTCTATGGAATGCACTAAATCTGATCATTGATAATGCAACCTCGGGTTTTGACGCTTTCTTCACGGCAAACTGTAACAAATAATGGAGTATGAAATGAGCATCATGACTCCTATATCCCACAACTGTTCTCTCTTTTATGTGCACGTAGCAACTAACATTCGAGGCACAACCGTGGGGTAGTTTGGCATTCTTCAATACAAAGAAAAATGTTTCTTTATCCTTATTTGTCATATCAAATATTGTAGCTCTAACTTCAACATGCTTTCCATCACCACATTCAATAGGATGAAGGGCCTTCCTTATGCCCAATTCCTGTAAATCCAAACAAGCGTTTAGGTGATCCTTCAACACGCGGTCTATATTAAGTAAAGTATCTAATATTTTGTTGCATACGCTCTTCTCTATGTCCATGGCATCCAGGTTATGTCGAAAGGGATTATGACATCAATATGGTAAGTCAAACAGCATTGACTTTTTTTAAAAAGGCCATCACTTTAACCCGGTTTCTTGGTCTTATCCCCAAACAGATTTTCGAACCCTATAATAACTCTTCAATATCTATTCTTGATAATATTTCTGGAATGCTCTCCATTTCAATTTCGTCATTAAATCTCCTCTTATCCGGCCTCCACTTATGTGCTGGAACAAGAAACTTTCTATGGTGCATATAACAAATTGTTTCACTATGCTTCAAATAATTTGAAGAAGTTTCATAATGGCATATTGGACACGCTAGTTTTCCCTTCTTGCTCCAACCTGACAACATGGCATATCCCGGAAAATCACTAAAATTCCGATCTGTCAAGGAATCATAAGTTCCGATGCCAACATTCTGTAACGCTTTCAATTCCTCAATTAATGGTTGCATATATATGTCAATACTGTTCTTTGGAGAATCTGGACCAGATATTAATGTTGAAAGAATCAAATTCTCTTGTTTCATACATAACCAAGGCTGAAGATTATAGTTTACCAACACAATTGTCCATGTACTATAACTTGAATTCATTGAACGATATGGATTAAATCCATCAGATGCAACCCCAATCTAACATTATGATTTTCTAATGAAAAATCAAGATAGCGAGCATCCATCATCTTCCATGCCACACCATCAGCTGGATGTCTTAGTTTTCCATCTTCTTTTCATTTTATTTGGTTCCATCTCATAAGTTTGGACAATTCTTTGCACATAAACATCCTTTGTAACCTTGATCTTGGTGAAAAGTACTTCATAACATTTGTCGGCACTTTGGGAATCGACTTTGGAGGATCATTATTATCAACGATGCCTTCTTTTTGTTTTATAGCCCACCTCAAAAAACCACAAATGCCACAAGCCTCTTTATATTTATTCTCTACCCAATATAACATGTAATGGTTTGGGTAGGCATGTATTTTATGGTAATCAAGACCTAAATCCTTAGTGACACTCTTTGCAACGTAAGAATACAAAGGCAGCCGGGCATCAGGAAAGGCTTCTTTTATAAGCTTTAGTAATTCCCCAAATGCATGCTCATTAATTCCATAAACACACTTTAAAAAGCCTGATCAAGAAACTTAGTCGAGAAAATTTAGTGCGGTCTGGATATAACGGTTTTTTTCCTTCTTTTACATGCCAATAAAATTTCTCAGCCTCTAGATTTGGTTCTACTTCAAAGTCCCGGGGATTTTGATCAAATTTGTAACTCGCACATTTGTACATTAGACCTAAATTATCCTCAAAATCCATCTCCGTTACACAATCCATATAGTCATCAACACCGATTAATTTCGTTTGTGAAACCTTACAAATCCACCCAGTATGTGCTGGAGAAGGGCCATTAATAATAAGATGATCGTATATGACATTTTCACAATATCAATTACGTTTTGTATATTTTTTGCAGGGGCGCTTCATTACATACTTTATAAATGGGAAACACATTTCTTAGAAAAGCTTTTACCCCTTTTACATATTCTGCACTCGATCTTGAAAGTCCTATCCATATGTAATATTCACTATTCATTGCCACAATCTAACCACGACCTAATAACACTAAATTTGATACAATTAATAGTTTCAATACACGAACAGGGGCTACCCTGTAAGGCTTGATTAAATTAGAAATAAAAACAAAACAAGTTAATAATTTACAAATATACATAATCAGTGTGGCGAAATCAGTGTGTGGCCAAATCAACAATTGTTTTGATATGAATTATAACTAACTTTTGGAACTGAATTATCAGGAGAATACATAAAACAAGCAACCAAGGAAACTGAACACAAATTCATAACATTACATGGCTGCATCAAAATAAAACAGTACAGATACAAAGACTATGCATGTGATACAAAGACGATACAGTTACACCTAATACAAAGAACGATACAATAATTTAATTTTGTCTTCTAATGTTTAGCCCTTGAAGCTGGTCGTTAAGTCTACTAATGTCAGTTCGAAAACCAATAAATCGATTTTGCAGTGTTGTAGGTTGATGTTGTAATTCATTTGCGTACTCAGCTGCTCGACTTGGAAACTGATGGTCAATCCACTGCCAAAAGGTACACCCTGTGGGATAAACGCGACATCTAAAATAATGACGACCAATGTTAAATCCAATCGAAATAACATCTTCTACAGCGGCATACCCACACTCACACATTATGATTGGTGAATCAACTTATTGTTCGTTAACCATCACATTGCCCTTTCTTCACGTGGTTCTTGTTCTCGCCTTTGTCTTTGGAGTTCTTCTTGCTCTAGTTCGTACTCACGCAAATCATTGTAGTTCCTTTCTTGCATCTCTATATAAAAATCAATAGGAGTTTCTGGTGATGATGGGCTTTACAGTCCTAGATCACCCATGCTCAGGGTATTTCCATCATCATATGTTGTAGGAAGAGAAATAGACATTATTTAACTACAAACAAAAATAGACATTCAAATATTTAAATTGGATTTCTTTTGTCCTCTAAATTTTGTTTCCACTTTGCGAAATAGGCATTATTTACCAATACATCAATTGTTTGGCAAACATAAAAATACAGAACTTGCACAATTTCAACACATGCAAACATATAAATACAGCACTTCAAGTATAAAAACCCTAAATTTTCAGATAAAAAACCCCAAACATATAAACATTCAAATAAAAATGAGTAGTAAAACACTAATTTAAGGAAATCGGAGGTGTAAAGTTTGTAAAATAGGAGAAATTAGAGGTTTATAGTTTGTAATCGAAGGTAGAATAGCAATCGTAGGTGTTTGTGAACGGATTTCGTGGAGAGATAAGAGTACAGAGGGAAGAGTAAGGGAGAAATTTGTTTTGGGGGAAAGTATTTCGTTATTGGGGAAAACATCACGCCAAATTTTCACATAACTGAAGCAGAGATCGGATTGAATTGTTGGATTAATCAACATCTACAGTTATTTATTTGTTTATACTGATAAAGCGGATCGCTGACTTGGCTTGTATTTATGTAAAGCTACGCTTTAAACTGGTGTTGCACGTCACAGCAGGAGAATTCCAACCGTAACAGTGCATTCACGTCTAATGCAACAATATATGAATATTGTTGTAGAAGATCAAAGAAAGCATAGCTTTCACCACACTTTTCATGCAACACACACAAATTAGTGTCAAATATGCCTACTTTTGTAGTAGTGAGCTAGAAGGATACACATGTACTCCCAAATGTCAATTAACCCGTTTTTGACTCATACCGGGGTGTGAGGCTTGTGAATTAACGCTATACACAAAGTTGTGCTAGATTAAAGTCGTGCTTTGAGCATCATCCGTAAGGCCCTACTTTTCAACAAAAGCCTTGATCATTTACGTCTTAGCATGCCACATTGAAAATCCATACCATTGATTTCCACCAATATATAACCTTTAAGCTTGTACGTCTCAGAGAAGGGTGTTAAGCTAAGAGAATAAATTCTCCGCCACCAAACAGACATACATTTAGCAAAGGTCACGGAGTGCAACACAAAGTACAATGTCAGACACACAATCCATTTATAAGTCCGTTCTGGGTCTGAACAAAACAGGAAGCACATTATTCCTCATCCCATTTGTCCAATACAAGAGAAAGGTCCTTGCATATCCGGTTGATTTCCAAGTACGTTTGGACGATCACCACATATAACCTCTACTAGGGTGTACTTTCCAAGGGAGATATCAGCAATAGCCCAAATGATGTGAAGATCTTTGGTCTTCAACCCCCGTACTCACCTTTGACTTTTAATCGCCGTAACACTTATTCAGATTAGGTTAAACCCGGTCTTTCCGAATAACTGGCACATCTTTATAATCATGTGATAAATACACAAAGATAGCTCCCATTTCATTCCAATTTAGAATATTCTTTTATTAAAATATTGATTACCTTTGGGAAAGGTTCCCATTAATTTTATCAAAGATAAGTTCTTTTAAACTTATTGTTTAATCCATTCCTTGGAAATAATTTTAAAAGGTTTTATTGTTTCTTTTCACAACTTAAATCAAATTAAGGTTTATATAGCTAGTCGGGATTATCGAGCCTTACCAAAGTAATCTTTTATTTTATTATCCACAATCCCAACCTATCCATCTCATGAAGCAAAACTGATGGTACTCCATATTTAACACCCATTGTATTATCGGTAAACATAATTACCATTTAATATTCAAATCTAATTAAAGATTTAACTATCGCATGAAGTAAAACTGGTGATAGTCCATTCTCGAACACTTACCGTATTTGATAAATTTTATTATCCCTTTCACATTTCAATATAATTAAATATTCATTAAAACTCAAACTTAATTTTAATCTTAAAAACTCAGTATCTAATGATTATTCAACTTAGTAAATTAATTCTGTCTTTACATGGGTTAAAGAACAAATGTCGTTTAAAAACACCATCATAATAGACCCAAAATCATATTCCATTAATATGGAATCTTCGCGGAAATGTGAACAATTTGTAACCATCATAAATTTCTATATTAGACTAATACTATAAAAGAAATAATGGCGAAGCCCTTTAAATCTCATAAATAGTAAAGGCCCTCCTTTACAAAAGCTCATTTCGATTATTATGAATTGAATTCCATTCAATCCCAATTTACTTGAATAAACTGGAATCATTAAATCTTATTTTAAAGATTTACTCCATTTTACAACTGGGTTTAAGAACAGTATTCTTTAAGATACCATTCTCAACAACCCTAATCAACTTCCATTCAAATCCAAATTAATTTATTAAATTGGAAAGTTCCATTAAATCTTAATTAAAAATTTCTTTCATAACTTATATTTCAACAAGGTTTAAGTATAGTGTTATTAAAGCCATTATTCGCAATAAACCCAAATCCAATTTGATATTAAATATAAAATCTTAAATGGAAATCATGTCAATTTACATTCAATATCAAATCTTGAAACCAACAGATTTTGTATTGGAATAAGGATATCGATATCTTATAAATTCCCACAACAATATCCGTATAATTACGGAATCCAATATCGAAACATGCGTAGATATTTCCCATTCAAATCCCTTCCAATTTGTTCATTGGAAAACTTTGGTTATATTAAACCATTCTCTATCCAATTTCATACTTTGAAATCATTAGATTATTACTCTAGCTGTTAACTAGTTCATTTAGATAAAAATTCTTTTACCTTTTCAAAACATGGAATATTTAATCCAAAATCTCTCCAAATCATTTATTATGATTTTACATAATTTATTTATATTTTTAATAAATTTATTAAGGCCCTTACGGTCGGTTTCCAATATCGATCACTGAACTGCATTTATAGCGACCATTTCTGAAATTGATTTGGACATATTTTAAAATCTAACCATTCAAATTTAAAACTTTTATATTCATTTTAAAAATCTTTTCGATACGAAACCAACGGTTCTGGTTTCAAGAGAATCCGAAGGTCAGATTTCCCGTTACGTCCAGTTGAAGTTAATGGCCGAAATTCGCGAACGGTCGATGCGTGACACGTTCTATTCAAACCATTTAAATATATATAATATATTTTGTCGATTTCCTAAAAAAATATTTTATAAAATATTTATAAATTCATTTAAAAATGATTTCACTTTCATTTCAATTTTGAATCAAAATTGAACATCGCATATTATTATTGTCTCAAAATAATAATATTTTCTAAATTTCAGATTTTGAAATCCAGTTTCTCGATATTCGTTTCAAAAATGAATAAAATTGATAGAATAATTCGTTCGAGTTAAAGTAGTGTTTATATACTTAGCTCGGTTTCATATTTTGAAAATACCATTCATTTCACAATAAACTTGAACAAATCATTATTATATGAAAATTTATTCAAATCCATTCATTTTCATTATAAATATTCATTTTATTTTATTATTTTTGTGTCCATCCAAAATCGGACATCGAAACCAACTTCCAATTTTCATTGAATATTATATTATTAAAATATTCATATTTATTCTGCATTGAAATGTAATGTCAACCAATATTCATATAAATTAATTTATATGAATTCCATTCGTCCTATACATCCAACAATAGTTGTAAACAACTATCAACATCCAAAATGACATCCAATGTGGATTTATTTTCATATAAGCTTCGAATGATTTATTGATGCTTATTTCGCTTTGTTAATAAATTAATTAACATACGAGCTACATATAAGGGAGATGTGCAAATCAAATATCATCCCGGGAGCAGTGTGGGTTTTCAACCAACATGAATCAATTAAAATTCATTACTTATTCATGAATTTAATTATTTCTAATTCAATTCGAAATATTTTTCAAACTAACTAATTTTTCTTAGACAACCAATAATAAATTCACTGTTCGAATTATAAATGGATATTTATATCCAATTTCAACTACCTTAAATATATTAACATTATTTTTATATGTTAATCACCCCAAATTCACAATCACAACATAACACAAGAAATCAACAACCCATCCATATAGTTTGCAAACAACAGTGATGTGAGCTACCATACACCGTATAACAATTTGTGATAATTAATCAAATAAAAATCAACATAGACAACCAATATATATTTAAATATGAATATATAACAAAACAAGACAATGATTGAGAGAGTTGTCACTTTGATCGGTTTGACGATTTATTTTCAAACTAAATTAAACGGGTGTTTAATTTAGCCTATTCAATTTTGCCTAAAATTCAGCTTTCTCCAAATCCATTTAATCCAATTCCTTCGTGAAGCTCTCATCTTCACGATTTCAGTGCATCTTGAATCGTCCAATTCCGACCTCATATGAATGAGATATTAAGTTTTGAATACTCAGTATGCATCAAATTAATTAAATATTTAATTTTTACCTTTCTTTACCAACGACACCCTCCACTTTAAGCACTCGCAACGACCAAATTGTAGCTCGGAATCGCACGATACCAGCGCCATTGTCTACAACATCTCCTCTTCTTTCCAAATTGGGTGGTCCCAACCTTCAAATCGCCACGTGGGCCCTGCCATCATCAGTTGGACGTAAACGAGCATTTTTCGATCAACTGGATGATGCGGCCACTCTATTGCTCCAAACGCCGCCAAATTTCACCGATAGCTAGATGTCGTTGCTCTGAATAACTTCCCATTGGACACTTCGTCTGATTCTCAACGGACTGACGGGAAATAGTCAATTTCCGTGACTGTCTCGTTTTCCAGCACCCCTCTGATCAACTCGACATTCCGGC
Organism: Allium sativum; assembly: GCA_030737875.1. Lineage (NCBI taxonomy): Eukaryota > Viridiplantae > Streptophyta > Magnoliopsida > Asparagales > Amaryllidaceae > Allium > Allium sativum. The sequence continues at coordinate 959,631,318 of CM060918.1, forward strand.
CAACTCCAACCACCTGAGACTTCGCCATTACTGCCAAAAGTTCCATATGCACCCCCTCTACCTTCACCAAAAATCGCTCGGCCTAACTCTTATTGTGGGACCCACGTTTGAGCCAAAAACCAAAAGTGAATAGTTTTCCGTTCATCTTCGATTTCTTCGATGCCGACCTCCGATGACCCTCAAATTTTAGGCGTGGGTACTCTCCCCATGTTCTACAAAGCCATTTAATTTCATAGCCTAACTCTTGTTGGTTTGAAAGATATAAATTATTTTATGTTGAGGGGCTTATGTGCATAATGTTTTTGAGAAGAAGAAGGGGGTGGCTGCAAATTTCAGTGGAGAAGAGGAATTAGGGTTATGGGAGAGATGAGATATTATAGGTAGGGTTTTTAAAGTTACTTTATTGTTTCTTTAGTTCACGTTGTCTTCGTTCGACGTTTATCGATGCCCCAATCAGGACGAACTCCGTTGGTGATGAAAATTGACATACAACTATGTTTTGACAATACACTCCTAATAGAACTCGTTTCGTTGAATTCCGAGTCCGTTTTCTCAAAAAGCTATTTTCTGGGTTCAAATGATTGATCAGTTCACAATTTATTGCGCACGGCCACATACTAGCTCCAAAAATTACAAAATTTGGAATCTACCAATAATTTAATATTCTGAATCCAAAAAAAGTGGTTTCGTCGAAAACCGAGGTTATTTGCAAAATAGCTATTTTTAAGGGCTTTAATAATATTAAAATATAAATAAATTCCATAGCAACTATTTGAAATTTTAATTTGGACATAACTTATAATTTATAAAGTGAAATCTCAATTTCTTACATTCTTAGAAAGATATAATTAATTAAATTCTAACATTTCTTGTTTCATCGAATTATGAATTATACTAAATTCTATTTACTTGTTTAAAGTTTAAAACTAAATTTTCAAGTTACCGCACCATTACGGGCTCGTTTTATATATATTATAAATTTATACGTCCTAACTTCATTTTAAATAAATTCTAAGTCATTTATTCTCAAAATAAATCATTTAAAATATTCAATTTCCATTAAAATCAATTAAAAATAAATTTTAAATTGGTTTAAAAAATTAGGGTTGTTACAATCTCCCTCACTTAAAACTTTTTCGTCCCGAAAAAGGAACGGAGCTAAAAGTTTTTAACCAACCAACTCAACTTTCATTCTTGCTTTAGTTATTCAACTTTTCAGTTTCTAAGAACTTTCCAGTTTCTCAAAATTTGGCTAACGCCTTAAATTTCTGAATTTTTTTGACATAATCTCCTTTGTACGGGTTGATCAGTACAACTACAACTTTCCTCCATAGGCTCTCATCAATCAAAACTAAATCAAAAAGCCAAACGGCTTGCCAGTCGGCTCATAAAATCATCAAACCCAATCAATACAATAAATATGTACCTTTGTGTCGGGCATGGGATTTTATTCCTCTTCTTAGCTTGCAACCAATAACCTATTTAACACATACATATAGATATGTATATCCAATTCCAATTAATTTCAAATCAATTTATCTTCTTTTCTTACATTGGTTTTATTATTCTAATTTTATTTAACTTCTCTTGAGTTAAAATTTAATTCGTTTGATTTACTTGTATATTTTCAGTCTATTTAACTAATATTAGTTAAATTTAAAACTCAAATCATTTCCAAATACTTACTTATACATTTCAACGTTTCAATTGGAATTATATAGTCATCCCACTTTTGAAACTCGAAAACAAATATCGATGATGTTATAGTCATCAACAGATTTATCCTCAAGCAACTAGAATGTGGTTCTATATCAACCAGTATATTTGAGATTTCAGATATACGTTCGCGAGACATATATGCAAAATCTTTTTATAATCGATAGTCCAAACTCGATGTCAAAATAATACTTAGAATAATGTTATAAAATAACAAGGTAGGTTATACATATATTTCAAAACATACATTTCTTTATATATAAAATATTTGAAAATCAGATTATATATAATAATCACAAATATGTTACTTATAAAGATATAACTCTCAACTCATCCTAGGGCATTGCTAACCCCATCTCTAATGAGTTTCTCATTCTAGGATACTACTGATCCTATCTCTAATGAGTATTCTTAAATAGAATGACACTAATTCTATCTTTGATGAATTCTTTTGTTTGGTTCTAATGTGTCTTGTTCTCGAGCTCTGTAAACCAAAGCTCTAATACCAAACAGACACAACCCGAAACCCCCGTCCAGCCCAGACCGAACCGGAACACAGATAGGTTGAGAACACGACGCATCGGAGCATAAAACAACATATTCTTTCATTACTTTTACTACAATTTTACATCAGAGTACAAGAATAACAGAGTGTGGAAAATAATTATACAGCGGTAGTACAATAATCAAAGAATAAATAAATCACATAGTAGCGGAAAATGTAATCATAAATATATACAATGCAGCGAAAAAAGACATCGAATAACATAGCTGGAAGCAATACACTGATACCGAGCTTTCCGAATATAGCTCCAGCTGTAATCCAGGATTCTGTGAAAGAAAAGATTCTGCAGAACAAAACTACTGACTTCCCGTGTGGAAAATACCGGCACTCAGAGTTTAGGTGGAAAAGAATAAACTCCGAGTCAGTCATTGGATCGGTGTGAGTGCTAAAAACAGTTATTAAAATTTTACTTTAAAATAGAGTAAATCACGGGTCCATGCCATATGTCACATAATGGGTTTACTCCCATGAATACCTTGAAATAAAACAATTAATAAACAACGCATCCCTTTTTGAAAAAATGAAGCTATTATATGACTCAGGTCCCATCACACAATACAGCGCAAGCCGAAGGAAAGAGTTTTACCTTATAATAGCCAAACATGCTTGGTACGTCTTAAAACAAATCTTTTTGATATTATCATAAGTGTATAGTGTAGAAAACGACTTCAAATATAAATGTGTCAATCATAGGTGACATAGGTACCATATATTATGTCGCCATATAGGTTTATAACTAAAACCATAAGAGTCATGTATTGGAAATTGGATTCCATCTATGATAATGAATTGAGGCAAGGGATCATCCTCACCGATTCGGGTCATCTCTATCGGGATGCCCAGGACCACACCATAGGTGACCCTTGGGGCGGAAGGGCCGGTCCAATCTTACTTTTGTGGAATGGCAATTCCTGAACAATACGTTTCCCGGTCCTATTGGACATGTCACCTATTCGGTATGTCGACCAATCTGAGTCTTGTACGACTCCATATCCGAGGGACCTCGCTATCTGTCATCCACATAAGTAAAATGTTTGGACTCCATACCATGACATAATCTCTAGCTAGAAGGAAACGCATGCGCTCCCTATAGTCCATTAACCCATTTTTGACTCATACCGGGGTGTGAGGCTCACGAATTAACGTTATACACAAAGTTGTGCTAAATTAAAGCCATGCTTTGATCATCATCCACAAAGCCCTGCTTTTCAGCAAAAGCCTTGATTATTTGCATCTTTGCATGCCACATTGTTAATCCATACCATACTATTGATTTCCACCAGTGTATAACCTCTAAGCTCGTACGTCTCAGAGAAGAGTGTTAAGCTAAGAGAATAAATCCTCCGCCATTAAACAGATATACATTTAGCAGAGGTCACTAAGTACAATGTCATATACACAATCCATTTACAAGTCCGTTTCGGGTCTGAACGAAACCGAATGCATATTATTCCTCGTCCCATATGTCCAATACAAGAGAGAGGTCCTCGCATATCCAGTCTATTTCCAAGTATGTTTGGACGACCACCACATATAACCTATACTTGGGTGTACTTACCAAGTGAGACATCAGCAATAGCCCAAACGATGTGAAGATCTTCGATCTTCAACCACCGTATTCAACTTCAACTTTTAATCATCGTAACAGTTATTCAGAATAGGTTAAACCCAGTCTTTTTGAATAACTGGCGCATCTTTACAATTATGTGATAATACTACAAGAAAACACTGATTTTGCAGTGGGCAAATCTGTTGCAAATCCGTCACTAAACATGTATTTGTGACGGATAACACTGGTCGGTAAATTTCACATTGGTATTTATTGATCATTTTGGGACAGAATCTAACGTCAATTCTCCTACACTTTACCATCATTTTTCAATATGTTTAAATTTAATTTTAAAAAATTTTACTGACATTTTAATGACGGATATATTTTTCTTTAATATATATATATATATATATATATATATATATATATATATATATATATATATATTTCTAAATCCGTCGGAGATCCCTTGCTAAATAAAAAGGGATTAGAAACGGATAATTTCAACTTTTGCTTCACCTTAGATATATATCGGTAATTCGTCACAAATGCTAACATTTTAGTAAGATTATTGGTGACAGTTGTTTTTATTTCCGTCATCAATCACATGCATATTTGCGAAACCTTCTCGTGTTCCCTTTCTATTCCGTTGGTAAATGTTACTACAAATAAAATACTAGTTTACAACTAACGGACGTCAATGATAATTAAGATACTTAGTTAATATAAACTCAAAAATAACACCATTCATAATCAAATAATGATACAGAATATCAATTAACATACAAGCACAATACATAATTAAGTTGTTAAATTCAATACATAATCGATACTTTCATAACAATTATGGAATAACAAAAGACAATGTATATTTCATAGTGAAATTTTACAAATACCGAATACGAAAACAAGAATAGCACACAGGAGGACCAAAATTCACTCGCCAAAGAACGCAAACGACCGCCAATGGAGATGGTTCCAAACCTAGATGTACATGGATACAAGTAATATCAAATTACAGGATATCAATTATAGTTAAACATTTTTTACTTAAATAAGTGAAATAACCAACTATTGTAAGTATCAACAGGTTTTAAAAAAATCTCAACCTAATATCTTTCTTTCGACCATATATCCCCTTATCCGACCACTGATTCCATCCCTTATCCGATCATATATCTCTTTCTTAAGATCAACAACAAACATACCACCATAACTACAAAATCCAATGCATATGTTAAAAAGAACAGGAATAGCTTATATTATGACAACTTGAAAATTGTTTATTGTTTTTTGCACAAGTAATATTTGATTTCCTTATTTTAGCCAGTATATTTGACCTTTAAGACATTTTCTGTTGCTTTCAAATGCAATACCAGCTGTAGATTTGCTAACTTCACCTCATATTTTTTGATCATATTTAGAAGGTGATGGTCTTTTAATTGCTACAAAAATAATGTGTTCATATGGTCTTTGATGTTTTCATATAATCTTTTAATGCTCAATTTGTTTGTGATTCCGACTATTATAGCTAGCTTTTAAATCTTTTATTTAATGATGAAACCAAACAGTGAGTTACCATTGCCTCCTGTATTGAAGCTTCTCTATATGGCTTCATGATATCCTTTTGGAAATTTACAAGCATTAATTTATTCAAATGATATGTACTTTCACTCATCCAGAGAATATATTGATCAAAATATATAGGAGTGGCAATTTGCTGATTGTTTAGATGATGACACTATAACTTGATTAGATTTATTAATAGAATCAAAATTCTCCACAAAGTTTTATTAATTCTGCAATGTATGTTGTGGTTTAACCCATCCCTCCGTGTATACAAATTTCCATTTGTATTTCTGCCCAGTTGATATAATGCATAACAAAAAGTGATTATCTGCTACCAAGTGGTTTGTATTAGACATGCTTTGATCATTATGTGATACATGTTTTTAGTTATCCTTTTGATGATATGAAGTAGAAAGACTAGCATTTGGACTGTATAATTATTTTTTTAAGTTTTTGAAAATATCAAAAGAACAATAAAATAAAAGCAAATGGAAAAAAGGATATAACAAAATTGGTTCCACATTGGGAATAGCTGGATGAAAATCCAGCATTCTTTCACGGTGTTTCGAAAGAAAATTTATTTTGAGCAGTTACAAAGATTTAAAGTTTTATGGAAAGAAATTGCTTGTAGTAGCTTATCCACTTGACTCATAATAAACCAAACGAAATCTGAAGCAAGACAGGTTCAGATATGTAAAATAATTTCATTTAACCAAGCAAGGAAAAAAAAAAGATGGAAAGGTAAGAAGATACCTGACTGGCATTTGTCATAGCAACATTGATAGAAGAACCTGATGGTGCGCTCCATTGGTCCAGTATTTCTTGAGACGTAGAACTGATCAATCTAACACAGTATTAGCAATTATGAATGGGATGTGCAACATAACAAATCAAAACTACTCAGTTTTAATATGTGTATCCCCTAGTTAATATTATCCAATCTATCTATCATTTATGGTATTACGATCATTCCAAATTTCTTAGTCATTTCATCAAATGGATGGAGTGAAAATGCAGAGGTTGCACTTGGATACCTTAAATCATGTCGCAAAAAACAAATCGAAGAAGCAGTATGCACATAAATGCAACAAAAAACTTAGACACAGCGAGGAAAAACAAAACTTTAGAAACACGTAATATAGGAAATGGTACTAATTTAATTCTTTCAGCAAAGGCGTTTGTTGGATCCTGGTCTCAATCTGCTGTTATTTCCATAGAGTAGAAAATGTAAAATTTGTGTTTGAATAAGAAAATAAAGAGTTTATGCATGCCATTAAACAGAGTTGTTATCACCTATTTAAAAGAAGAAAAGAGAGCTGCTCGTTTTAGTTTATGAGTAGAAATGTGGGCTGCAAAGTAAACGTGGGTAGGAGAAATAATGAATATCCTTCATTTTCTGTAATAGTTAATTACTGTACTATATACATTCAAGTGTGCCTCCTCCTATATGCATGATAACAACCATCTATTTTACTACTACCATCCAAGCTTGTATTTATGTGCGTATTATGCTGACATGTGCAGAGTACTATGTTTTATTTACTCTTGAATTTGCCTACACCAGAGACATAAGACCGAATGTATATAGTAATCAATCATTGTAAAATATTCAAATGAAATAAATAAGCAAACATTAAGGAGCTTGATCAATTCATAATATCAAGTAACAGATCATTTCGCTTAATTAATTTCCAAATGCATGCAATCTTGAAAATTTTCACATACTTGGACCATTTTGCATCAAATTGATAAATAGAAAACTGCAAAACTATCTTAGTCTGGTCAATTTACAAATGTGTGTTCTGTCTGCACTATTCTGTCTGGCTAGATTTAGATTGAATTATGATACAGTATCATTGCATCTATACACCCAAATGGACCCTTCATAGGCCAGCAAGATATCTTGGTACCCAAGCAGTAAATGCATAAGAAGCAAAAGAGCATCTTCCAGAAGACCAGATAACCGTTATCAATATTTCCAACATTTTCTCTTTTCAGTAATTTCCAGTATTTCCTGTTTTTCTTTTAAATTGCAAATGGAAGTTGGTGCAGACCACTTTTGCTTTAGTAGTTAGGAATCAACGGCTAGAAATGCTTTGTATTAGCTATAAGAGTAGGCCTTGTACTTAGAAATGGTATGGAAAATATTGCTTGAAATCTTCTCTCTTGAGTCATCTTCCTCCTGCTATTGCTTTCCTCTTCTCCTAAAATCAACTACCACATCATTGGTGCTTTCATTCTTGATCTCACCTCCTTCTTCTATATCTCATCCCCTTCGTCATTTCAAAAGATTGAGTCATGGCCGAAACCATCACCCACAACCACACTACCGGTGAATCCATCCAACAACTCCACGACATCACCACTCGACATCAAAACGCCATCAACGACATTCAAGCAAACCTTAAAACTCAACAAAAAGCCATCGTCGACATCCGAACCTCCGTTAATCATATGATTCGCTCCGTGTCCGAGATCGCCGCAAAACTTGGCTTCCAAATCACATTACCACAACGTCTCGCCCTCTCTACCATACCTCCATCACAATATACTACTGCTGTGAGCTCTACAACTACTGTTGCGAGCTCCACGACTGCTGCTTTAGATCCGCGCCTAAACTCTTCTCTGGTTTCTAAAGTTTCCAACGGCACATCATCTTCTGTCGCCACGCTAGACTCTGAACCCATCCATAATCTACCTCGCCTCACATCTATTCTTATTCCTTCCAAAACCGCCATTCTCAAAACAACCACCAACACCCCTACAATAACACCTTCGACAATCTTAGGCATCACCAGCATCGAGTCTTTCCTCGACAACCCCGTAGTCAAAACTCGCTCTGAAATCGCTGCCCTTATCCAGTCAAATATGTTCTCCTTGAGAGTCATGCTGCTTGAGGTTTTATGTGTGCGACCAGCGTTGAAATCCAGTTTGTGTAAAGAGCAGGAATGGGCCAATGTACACAACCTGTTTGTTGAAATGTATAAGCTGAAACATGGAATCAAAGTTTTCATCTTCGATCCTGGTGGCACATTCAACATAGAGGGCATCTCCGACCTTGAGGACAAGGCCATTTTCGAAGGGTCGGTAATGATACAGTATCATTGCATCTATACACCCAAACGGACCCTTCATAGGCCAGCAAGATATCTTGGTACCTAAGCAGTAAATGCATAAGAAGCAAAAGAGCATCTTCCAGAAGACCAGATAACCGTTATCAATATTTCCAACATTTTCTCTTTTCAGTAATTTCCAGTATTTCCTGTTTTTCTTTTAAATTGCAAATGGAAGTTGGTGCAGACCACTTTTGCTTTAGTAGTTAGGAATCAACGGCTAGAAATGCTTTGTATTAGCTATAAGAGTAGGCCTTGTACTTAGAAACGGTATGGAAAATATTGCTTGAAATCTCCTCTCTTGAGTCATCTTCCTCCTGCTATTGCTTTCCTCTTCTCCTAAAATCAACTACCACATCAAATTACTGGAAAGCAATCCTAGTCTGTTAAAACAAACCGTATTTTCAGATGGGATTAAGGACAATACAGAAGGAACAAAATAATTTGGAGTTGTGTAAAATTCAAACATACTACAATATTACTCTCTATTAGTAACCCCTACATTTCTATACGTTGATACTTCAATTATCCAACAAACATATTGTAGTTGAAATAAAAGTAAGACTGAAGAAATTCCTTATATTTATGGGAGAAGTTGATTAAGTTTTGGATGTAAAAAAGGTAAATTCCAAACAAATTTATTATAAACAGTGTAAAGTCAATGAATGGTATATATTCACAATACATGCAACTTATTATAACCATTTAATACATTGTCCATTCCCGTAACTTACAAAAAGGTGCTCTTGTTACTTGTATAGTTAAAGGATTGTGAAAATAGACCTTTACCACTGAAAATTATGACAATAGTTTTATATTGTGTAATCAGTAACTAGTATTACTGTACAATGGTGGAAAAACCGACCGTTAAGAAATTCAATACGAAATATAAAATTATTTGTTAAAACTTATTTCAAGTCATATTTTAATTTAAAAAATTGTAGCATAATTTAAGAGAAATTGAAGGTAATTTAAAAAAGAAAAATCCAATTAAATAGAATTTTACATGTAAACTAACTTGAGACTAAGAATATGCTATCACTGTATTGATTTAAATCAATCACACACATACATACAAATTTATTATATATCAAATAGGATCGATGTTTAAATTAAATAAAAAATACAATAGTAGATATAATAATAAATCACAAATTATTGAACCAATTAATTTAAATAAATCGCTTAAAAGTATCATCATTGTTATTTGAAAAACTAAGCTAGTGTTTGGTTTATTTTGTGTTTTGAGTTATTAGTTTTTAGCGTGAATTATAAAAGTTGGAAAGATTTGAAGTATAGCGGAGGTGACGGATCAAAGGCGGAGAGAGTGACGGAGGGGACCGCGACATGGTGAACAGATGAATTTGTTATCCTCTTTTCGTTGTTTCTTAAAATATAGAAAATGATAAAAAGTTGTTTTTAGTTTTGTGTGTTAACTTCGTTTTGTAAATAATCGTTGTTGACGATATGTGTGTGTCGTCGGTACTTTTGTATGTGCGAAAACTCAAAATTGAAAAAGGTAAACCAAACGCATTCTAAAATTGTTGAAATAAAAATACTAAAAATAAAAAACTAAATGTTCGATTATATCTTTTTTGATGTTTATTCCAACAAAAAGCAAGTAAATTAATGATAGAGGAAGCTATTTGCCACATGATCGCTTGAACCCCCCTCGCTATTTCCTTGCCACTCTTTTCCTTCGCAACTCTGATACGCAAATTTTATAACATTTTCTTTAAATCTTTATTCAACACAACAAAATTATTCTGGAAAAACCGTGAGCCTATAAAAGAGCATCACAGATCCAAAATTTGTTGGTTATGCCTCACACTTACGCGGCCAACATGCTACAAAAGAATGTACATGAGTCCTGCAAGTTTTAACAAGAGATCAATGTCATATTCAAACAAGATTTAGTTTACAAATATGGTACATCTTCATAATCCAAGCAACTTCCAATTTCTAAATAAGTTATTTTTTAGTAAATTTACAACCAAACATTTTTGCAATAGTTCTAAAACCCCAAAATAATTTTTGTTTCAGCTCAAAAACTAATGGTCTTATTCATAGTTATCTCAAAAAGAACAAAAGCACTCAATGACCCCTTAAAAGAAGATTAATTCGATGTACGCAAGCGATGCATACATAACATAAACAAAGAAGTCACTCATAAAGGGGAATAAACAAATTAATTAAACAAATCAATGCAAACAATATGATCCCAATATTTTACTGCACTTTCATAATGAGCAGGCACACAGAGCAGCAGTTTGACCGCTTTTTTACATGCAAGTTGTGAAAGAAATCAACCCATCATATTTGCTTCATTTAGCTGAAGTCATGAATTCACATGCCACCACCTTCTTTGGTTCCATGATTAATACATCCAGTAGTTGTTCTTACCATGGGTAGATACACTACATTTTGTACATATTTACCTCTTACACAAATGAAATGGATGCAGATAAGAGCACCAGTATGTTATTATCTGAGAGGAGCACCCCCACTGCCTTCACAAACAATATCTTCACAAACCAATGGCAGATACCTCTTCCTTGTGAATCTGCAACTAGTCCTACTGAAATCATGGCATTGGTTACCAAACAATCATGCCATGATTAATAACAAGATAACTATTTATCAAAAAATGAACTCCAAAATCCTCTCTAAAATATCATGGAATTTGCAAAGCAAATTAGCTAGTAACCATTACTTATAGACTAATTTAGCTTCCTCATTTTACAAAGGGGAGGAGACGCTAATGAAGAATCAGACGTAGTATTAAGCTTATTTGTGAATAAGTTTCGATTATGGTTCATTTTTTCTGGTAACTTCACTTTATTTTTCGTACTAGCTCTTGCATGAGATGGTAACTATTGCTGACGTTCTCCTTGATCATTCCAATACACCATGTGACGGCAGAATCTGGGTTAATAAAACCAAGTCTAGGGGTCTCATCAGCTGCACAAATGATGGCAGCTGCAGCCGTGGATGATGGACTGTGATCCAGAAATCCAATACCATGGATTGTAGCTAGTATAATTTGAGTAGCACGAGAAACCAAATTTTCAACATATTCTCCACTAGGATCAGCCTTGTAAGCAAAAAAATCAATGAATATAAATGGCATGATAGGTCTAAGCCTCCATTCTAATTCTATAAGAACAAGAAATTCCCATCTTACATATTGTTCTAACCAATATTTAAGACCAACTTGAAATTTAGTAGCAGCAACATACCTGAACAGAAGCAGGAAGAATGTCCTTTGAATATTGTGTAATTTTGGATCTATGATGCCCTTTAATTATGTTAGAATGGTTGTTACATGTGCAACCAACAACCCATACAATAAACATGGGCGGCCACCTACCACCACCAACCGGGCCACCAACCAAGCCACCAACCACCACCAACCATTTCTCACCTTATAAATACTTCCTTCTTCTTCATAACTTAATATCTCATCTCAATCTCATCCCAATCTCATATTCAACAAGAAGTAAAGGAGCGAGCAAGCTTAGAGTGAGAACGAGTGTTGAGTGAAAAGTGTTTTGTGTAATCACTTTGTAATATTCTCTGAAATAAAAGATCTGCAGCAGCCCGGAGACGTAGGCATAGTTGGCCGAACTCCGTTATCAAATTTGTGTGTCTCTTACCATTCTACATTTCATTTCTTTTCTCTACAAATATAATCATAAGGAAATCTGCGTAATTTCCCAACAACTGGTATCAGAGCCATAATTTGTTAGAAAAGAAATTAAATTCGAGTGGGAGCGATGGCGGCAGATGAAGGAAAGGTGAAAATCGAGAAGTTTGATGGAGCCGACTTTGGCTTTTGGAAAATGCAGATTGAAGATTATATGTATCAGAAAAGGCTTTATCAACCTCTCTCAGAAAAGAAGCCAGAGAATATGAAGGATGAAGATTGGGCTCTTCTTGATAGACAAGCTCTTGGAGTTATTCGATTGACGTTATCTCGCAATGTTGCTTTCAACATAGCAAAGGAAAAGACCACGGCAGGTCTTATGGCGGCTCTCTCCAGTATGTATGAGAAGCCGTCGGCCTCTAACAAAGTTCATTTGATGAGGCGATTGTTCAATTTGCGGATGACAGAAGGTGCATCGGTAGCTCAACATCTCAATGAACTGAATACAGTTACTACTCAGTTAAGTTCAGTTGAAATTGAGTTTGACGAAGAAGTACGCGCGTTGATACTTTTGTCTTCCCTGCCAGAAAGTTGGAACGCTACTGTCACAGCAGTGAGTAGCTCGTCGGGAAGCAGTAAGTTAAGATTTGATGATATTCGTGATATGGTTCTCAGTGAAGAGATCCGACGAAGAGATTCCGGTGAGTCGTCAAATTTTTCAATTTTGCTTACACAATCAAGAGGAAGAAGTTCAACACAAGGAAATGGACGTAGCAAATCGAACTACCGTGGTAGGTCGAAGGACTGGAGATCTAAATCCAGAAATCCCAACAGCTCAAAGACCATTGAGTGTTGGAATTGTGGAAAGACTGGGCACTACAAAAACCAATGCAGAAGTGCACCAAATGATCAAAAGGCGAAGGCAGAGGCAAATGTTACTTCTACCTCAGGAGGAGATGAAGCGTTGATATGCTCTTTGGGGAGCAAGGAAGAGTCTTGGGTGTTAGACTCTGGAGCATCGTTTCATGCCACTTCGCAGAAAAAATTCTTCGAAAGGTACGCCTCTGGAAATCTTGGAGAGGTATATCATGGTGACGATCAACCTTGTGATATCGTTGGTAAAGGTGCTGTGAAGACTAAGCTGAATGCGTCGGTTTGGGAGCTAAAGGATGTCAGACACATACCGGATTTGAGGAAGAATTTGATCTCCGTAGGACAATTAGCTAGTAAAGGCTATAATACGACTTTCCATGGTGATGACTGGAAAATTTCGAAGGGTGCAATGACGATTGCTCAAGGCAAGAAGAGTGGTACTCTTTACATGACATCAGGAGCGCGATGTTCGATCACCGTTGCAGCTAGCAACGAAAATTCCAACATATGGCACCAGAGGCTAGGCCATATGAGTGAAAAGGGAATGAAGATTATGCACTCGAAGGGGAAACTTCCAGGTCTACAGTCAGTGGAAATAGGTATGTGCGAAAATTGCATATTTGGAAAGCAGACGAGAGTCAGCTTTCAAATAAGTGGTAAAACCCCAAAGAAGGAAAAGATGGAGCTTGTTCATTCGGATGTTTGGGGGCCAACGACTGTCTCATCCATTGGTGGAAAGCATTACTTCGTTACTTCCATCGATGATCACTCGCGAAAGAGAACCGTGTTGGGTACGTCTCAACACAATGGTGTAGCTGAGCGTATGAACCGAACGTTGATAGAAAGAGCCAGAAGCATTCGTATACAATCAGGTCTACCAAAGCAGTTCTGGGCAGAAGCAGTCAACACAACAGCTTATTTACAGAGGTCTTTCGGTTCCCTTAGAGTACAAGATGCCAGAGGAGGCATGAAGTGGAAAAGAGGGGAATCTGAATGCTATGATGAAGCTTCTCAGGTTGAAGAAGCTAGCAAGTGGGAGCTTGCCATAGAAGATGAGATGAAGTCTCTTATCTCCAACCAGACATGGGAACTAGCTGAGTTACCCATAGGAAAGAGGACACTTCATAATAAATGGGTGTATCGGGTGAAAGAGGAGCATGATGACTCCAAGAGATACGAAGATCGACTAGTTGTCAAAGGATTTCAACAAAAGATCGAAGGAAGCAAGAATCCAGTAGATATGTTGACAAAGACGGTAAATATCGATAAACTGAAGTTGTGCTCAACTTCAGTTGGTCTGCTAGAGTAAAAAGAGCAGAATGGATGTTGCATCGATCAATGTGTGAAGACGGATTGAAATCAGTCTTCAAGTGGGAGATTGTTAGAATGGTTGTTACATGTGCAACCAACAACCCATACAATAAACATGGGCGGCCACCTACCACCACCAACCGGGCCACCAACCAAGCCACCAACCACCACCAACCATTTCTCACCTTATAAATACTTCCTTCTTCTTCATAACTTAATATCTCATCTCAATCTCATCCCAATCTCATATTCAACAAGAAGTAAAGGAGCGAGCAAGCTTAGAGTGAGAACGAGTGTTGAGTGAAAAGTGTTTTGTGTAATCACTTTGTAATATTCTCTGAAATAAAAGATCTGCAGCAGCCCGGAGACGTAGGCATAATTGGCTGAACTCCGTTATCAAATTTGTGTGTCTCTTACCATTCTACATTTCATTTCTTTTCTCTACAAATATAATCATAAGGAAATTTGCGTAATTTCCCAACAAATTATTGTGTTAATTTCCCAGCTTCAAGCCACTTTATTCCATATTAAAACAATTTCAAATATCAAATAAAAACTTATTCATCAAGTTGATTCTTTTGCAAATTGGAATTGAAGTGGTTGCCTGATAATCGAGAAGTAATGCTGGAAACGAATGATTTCACGCCATCATCTTGAGTCAGAAGCATGAAAAGATAGCTAACACTAAAAGTTTTGAATACAAAAGTCAGCATCGTTGCAGTTAGAACATACCAAAACTGTGTAAACTTACGTTTCACCTATGTGTACTGCATCTTTGGTATATTAACGTCCATCAATTCACATGTTTTAACAAATATAGTTGGATTTGGCTTTTCTGCTGCAACCTATTTATATACATATTGTCGGAGTGATTTAGGCACATTAGTTTCTTTGATTGTAGGATCAAAGTAAAGGTAAGTCACATTAAAAATAGCCAAATTAACACAATAATAAATAGAGTGCTATAACAGTTGTTTTCCAAAGATAAGCATTTTACCAGTGGCAAACAGTCATATATGCATATTGTATTTTTGTACCAATGGTGACACTGTAATGAATCCATATTATTCATTTCATACTCTTTTTATAGTTACCTGACGTATCATGCATGTTAAACTACTGACATTGCAATTGTATCAAACCAGCGATCACACCTGAAAGCATGCATGAGGCCTCGGTCTTGTATCAAAATTGGAGACAACAGCTGTTTTCACACCATATTTTCTCTGAGTTTTAAATACTTTCTCAGCCTTTTGGGATCACAAATATGCCAAGCCTAGCACAAATCAGATTTTGTAGCTAAACTATACAAATAAAAAAATTATATTAACTATTTCATCTCATATATGAAATCATAGAACCTCATTTGTTAAATAAGATAGTAATATATAATATACAGTACTGGTAACACATTATACATGAGCACTTGTTCCTACCTAACTTCTTAATCTCTTATGTGTTACATACTCAAAGTGATGTATAATTTGATGGATTGTGTTTGATTAACCACAATATAACTAATATAACACATGATTTTATCATGCGAAAAAAGGGGGGAGAAATCAAAAAAATTGGAAGTAAAATTTGCCACCGACTAGTGACTATGAGGAATTTACAAGATAAATGGATGGAGGATAATAGGCACTCAAGTTTTGAATTGTAAAGGACAAAAATGAAGACTGCGCAGCAATGAGAATTCAATAAAGGTTAAGAGTATATGTTTGTGCAAAATTTCCGTACTTACAATATCATTTGTGGAACAGTTGAAAAATGAAAGGCGCCCAAACAGAACATATCATGTGGGAATGATTTGGTTTTTACAATCTATTTTCAATGTGGAAATGGTTTGATGCAGAAATAAATCAAGACAGAGGGGACTTGAGGCACTTAATGATATATAGTAAAAACATTTTACCTGTGTGCAAAAGATACCATAGGTGCTTTGCTACATACATCCTACAATAAATGTGGGATGAATAACTAGCATGGAGGGGAAACAAATGGAAGATTGATCCAAATGGACCTATGGCACTGACCCATTCTTATTTGAAGAGGAATAAATGATTTGCATTTTTTGTGGGACACCATGGATTATGAAATCAAAAATACTTACCCCACAGCCTGTATAAATGGAAGTTCTTACACTTCCATCTTTCTTTCCTAGAACAAGATATTGCAACAGATCAACATATGCACCAAACCCATTTGGAAACATGGTCTCAGTACCAGAGAATAGGAACTTATCTCCTTCCTTTTTAAGCCAATGCTGATTGGTTTTTTGATTGTTTATCCATTCACATGGGACATTCCTAATTGATAAATTGAACATTGTAAATGAGAATTCATTTTGAATTTAAGGGAGTAATGGGTTAGCTAAAAGACAAAATGCAATACCGGTACCAGCACTGATATCTGCTTTTTGGCCACTTAATAGGAGGCTTGAAACCACTTAGAGGCGGCGTTAAGCTTTGTTTTCTCTTGAACATAGGTGGGTAATTCCTTCCCAAAAAACTTAATCGGTAAACAACTGAAATTAACATCAAAGGCCAACATTCTCTGTGTGTTCACCAAAGTATATCCCACAATTGGATTCTTGTTAGTGTTTACCCTTAATAAAAGGCCGGGGGGGGGGGGGAGAAGCCCTAAAGCTCCGAGCAAAGTACGATTGAAACCATATTACCGAGCTTAGTTTAATTTTTTATTTGGTCTTTTCTTGCACTTTGATTTTGTTAATCGTTCCCTAAATGTATACGTAGATTTTATTATTTCTATATCAGGTAAACGAATAATTATACATGGTATTAAAGAACACATGGTTTCACTTAAACTTTAAAGCTTGCTTTCATGCTCCAGAGAACATGTAGATAATTCGTAGTGGTAGTGTATGCTCAAATTTTACAAGCTTCACCGCGGAAATGAAAATTAGAAAAGAGAGCTTCTAATAACATTATCACTCTGGAAAAATTGAAGAAAAATTGAATATCAAAGAAAACAAGCCTAAATAAAAGTATTTGCGTACTGACACCTGTGTAAATTAACCTAAATCAAAGTGTCGCCGCTTTTCTTGGAGTAACCTCACACCATCGATCACTGTGCTATCCTTGCTGCCTTTATAAACAAGATTCAGTAAGCTGGATCTCCACTGAAATTTATTGGCACAGATAAATTGGTTTAGCCCCTCTTACAGTAGGAAAACCTCCCTAACGGTCGGTTTGATGAGTACATTGAAACAGGCAATAAAATATATCTTCAAAAATTATTCAAAGTAACATGAATCTAATGGGATCAAAAACAATAAAGATTGACAATATGCATTGCCAAAATAATAGGAATATCATAAATTGATTAAACATTTAATTAAAACAAAATTTTGCTGATGTGGATTATGGCTTTTTAATGAAATAAGAAAATATGCATATTCAGGATCCTTTGTTTCTCCTTTTGGTTAATCAAATAAAAAACTAAGAATGCAAAATCCAGAGTTGCTTATTATATACGACATATCTGAAAAATTGTCCAAAAAATTACCCTATAGTTTCTATAAGGTAGTCCACTCTTTAGGCAATGAATTAATTACAATTTACCTTAATTATTCCTTTTATTGTCTCTTTTTAAAAGTATGAAGTACGGCAAGCATTTGGAAAATTATGTCATGTTAAAAGTAAAATAATGCATTGATTTTCGTATGTTCAAATAAATATCTAACTCTGCTTTGATTGCATAAATAAAAAGATCAAATATACATATATAATACAGAGCATTTGAGCATATGCGTGTGTATAGTATAAACATGTGTATATATATAGACATGCATACACACATGTGCATAAATAAACATATATGTATGCATAGGTGCCTTTGAGTACGTGTATAATTTCCTAAATGAGCAGTAGAACATAATTATTTAGTAATGTATGTAATAAATGAATATATTAGTTACAAATAAATAGAAAATATAATCCATTAACTTTCAAAAGTAATCCAAAATGATATTTGTTGTAAAGGTATATTCAAACATGCGAAAAAGTTGGCATCTTAACATATGTAAAAAATTGATTTGATTTACATGTAGATTTGTAATAAATATCAATTAATTTTTTTGTTATCGAGGGAAAGAATATAACAAATTGTAGAAAAGTAAACGCAGGAAAGAATGATAAATACAAACAGTGATTGGAAGTTGTTGTTGTATCTAATTTTTATTTAGTATGTTGAATATTCACTTTTAACATTACTTTAGAATTTATAGTGCCACATATATTATTATCATGCATAAAATGAACATAACGTGGATTTAAACTAGGGATGGCAAAAAAATCTGTACCCTTATCCAGTGTAAAATCCGTCATGAACATGAAATGGATAATTAAATGGGTATCCGTGGATAAAATAAATGCGTATTTTTAATATCCGTTAATTAATGGGGCGGGTACGGATAGTAAGATATCCATGTCCGTAGGTACCCGTGCCCGTATTGAATGTGATTTATTATCAATAGTCTATACAAAAAACATTGTTGTTGGCTATTCGGTATTTGTGTGCATGTCTTTACTCAACAATTTATAACTGGCTGTTGATACTTTGATGGATGCTTTTGTTGTTGTCTCTTCTAATCTGGATGTTGGTTTAAATATGTATTGGTATTTTGAGGTTAACATTTGAGCACTGGTATAATTTGTTTTTTTGTCAAATGTACTTTTGAATAATTTCAATAAACGGCTAAAAAACAAATTGAATAAATATAACAAATACCCATGAATACCCGCCATTACCCGCAACTTATCTAAAATTCGTTTAATGGGTACCCGTGCAGGTATGGAGCGGGCACGGGGCCAAAAGTCACCCAACGGGGCGGGTGATGGTGTGGTACTACCCGCGCCCGCCCCGCCCCATTGCCATCCCTAATTAGAATCAACCCACAGAAAGTTAAAAGTTGTTAATTCACTATGAAATCTTCTAAAGTGCAGATTTACAAACACAACAAATAGCAAATCAAATCAAAATGATAATTTGAAATGCAGTAAAAAAATTATTCACACAGTAGCAATAACAAAGTAACTATAACAAGATATCAACAATCTATACTATAATACAGCACACATATTTACATACACTTTACAATGCTGAGAAAAAAACAATGAAACTGTGAAAAAATAGAAGTATTAAAAAAATCAGCATTGCAAGTTTCAAACAAACCAGAGTAGTCACCCATCTAAAGCAACAAATTTCGTTCGATCCTTAAGTCAGCAAAATCTGAAATTTCAGCTCGATTGTGATAATTTCTACTGCACCTTGTTAAGAATCATAGTAACAATTGACTAGCTATTGTAGAGCCATATCCAAACACCCTGTTGTTCCTTTCTTGTCGGATTGAATGAATTAATTTCTTTAGTGTCATCAACGACACTTTAGATAGATTATTCTTCCACCTTGTAGCTTTGATGACGTTATACCACTCTGTCATGCTTGTAATCATAGTTAGCAAAAGGGTCACCATGCCATAGAAATTTATTGAGAGAACTTGTAATAATAGTTAGCAAATTCACTGGTAGAGTAAAATGCTTGCTCCAGTATGTGGTGATTGTGATAGCTACAGATTGCACAATCATGAGCCTTCCTGCTTGGGATAATTTGCAACTCGACCATTGTTGAAGCTTATGTATAATCTTCTCATAAAGTGGCACGCAATTATTTGTTGAAATACAAGAATTAATCAGGGGGAGTCGTAAGTAGTAGGAGTTAGAGGGAAGTTCCATCAATACAGAAAAATTTGTAATCTCCTCCTTTATAGCTTGAGAGAGACCAGCAATTATAATATGAGATTTATTCAAATTAATTTGTAGACCAGTTAATGAATAGAATTTATCCAATGTAGTAAGAATACATTGAATGTTGGATAGGGTTTGCTTAGCGAAAATAACAAGATCATCTGTGAAGAGGAGGTGAATGATTTGCGGCTCTTTACATCTTGGATGTAACTGTAAATTACCATCCTCAACTTGCTGTTTCAATACTGAGTTTAGCAATTCCATTACGATGTTAAAAATATACGATGAAATTGGATCTCCTTGCCTCACCCCTTTAGTCTCCTTGAAGAAACCATGCAAACTACCACGTCTAGAAATGGAGTAATTTGGTGATGAAATGCAAGTGTATATCCATGATAAAAAAAAGCAATGGAAAATTCATACGTGACATAACAGCAAGAATAGCATGCCAAGATATCGAATCAAAATCTTTTTTGATTCCAACTTAATCATGCTTCTAGGAGATATAGATTTCCTATTTGTGTAATAAGTTGATTATCGCTTATTAACCTTCCACTCACAAATGCTGATTGATTTGTTGAAATAATTGATGGAAGAATCATCTACAGTCTACTATCAACTACCTTTGAAATAACTTCATATAGTACATTGCAGCAAGATACCGGTCTAAAATCAGAAACTAATTCTAGGCCGTCTACTTTAGGAATTAATGCTAGATGCAACTGCAAGACTAATAGGAAATTCACTATACATGAAAAGATATTTTACCCCCATTTACCAGGTCATCACCAATTGTCTTCCAACATTTTTGAAGAAAGTAGGCATTATAGCCATCTTATCCTCCACGGCTTGAAGCATCCAATCCAAAACTGCCTCTTTAATTTCAGTAGATGTAACCTTGGTGATTATATCTCGGGACTGGACATGAGATAAGAAAGGCATTTAAAGATGATAATACGGCTCTAATTCAATCTGAAAAGGACTTGACAGTGCTAAAATTGATGAGAAAATTTTGACAAATGCATCATTATTGTCTTTATCTTGAGTCTACAGATTTCCATGCATATCCTTAATAAAGAAAATCATGTTTGTTTTCTTCACCTTCAGATAATTATGGAAAAATTTCGTATTTTTGTCAACTTCCTTATCCTTCCTCATATTAGATACTTGCCTTAATGCTTGGAATTCCATGTCCAGAGAGGATTTTAATGTAAGCTTTAAATTATGCTCTTATTGTTGGAGAGTTAAATTATATGGATTCATTTGCAAAGCCTCCTGCACATCACATAATTATGCTCTAACTTTTGTTGATAATTAAGATCCCTTACCACAATTGGTAAACGCCCAAGCTCTCAACTGAAATTTTAGCTGCTTCAACTTACATAAAAATGAACTCAAAGGATCATAAGAAAATTGATTAGACCAAACCTACATCAAAATATTACTGAATTCTGCATATTGTACCCAAAAATTTAAAATTGATTTTACCTTTGTTACTGGCTTCATCAATACCCCAATCAAGCAAAAGAGGACAGTGATCAGATAGAGTTGACGGTAGAGATGTATAGCAGGATTTAGGCCAAAGCTGAAGAAACTGGATATTGGCAAATATATGGCCCAGTTTACAATGAGTTGGATTACCAGAACGAAAACTATTACTCCATGTATAGTTCAAGCCAAAAGAACTGATAGGAAGAAGGCAAGATTTAATAATACATTGATTTAGAGGAGCAATGTCATTGATGGTTAAAGGAGTGCCACCAAATTTATGATGACAAGAGAACATGCAATTGAAATCACCTCCTCCAATCTAAGGAGAATTAGTGTTGTTAAGATTATGAAAGTTATCCAAGAAAGATTTTCTCAGCGTAGGGGCATTTTGGGCATAAACAACAGTCAAAATAAATTTGGAATTTGAAGGAACATGAGTACAAGAGGAATGGATAAATTAATCAGATTTACTAATAGTGGACAAATTAAAAAAAGATGGATTCCAACAGATCAAAATTCTTTCAAAACTCGCATGATCCAAATAATGATCATATTTCCAGTTAGAAGATAATAAAGTAACCATTCTTTCCAAAGAGATTGCATTTAGCTTTGTTTCAGATAAACACAACGGTTGCACGTTATTTGCTCGAATAAAAGACTTTATTTCACGTTGTTTAGAGGGCAAAATTTGAACCTCTTATATTCCAGAACACAATCCTATTAATCATTTAAAAGAGAGGGGATTGATGAGGTTGGAGGGATTGCTCCTCGTATGTTTTGTTGTGGACTTCTAACTATTATTGGATGGCATAACATCCTCTGGTCTATATACCAATGTTAAAGGTATGTGTAATATGATGTCGGTAATTTGACACAATTTGAGGGATGACAAAAGACGATTGTAATAAATAAAAGAAAAAAGTTGAAAAAACAAAAAACTATCCCTTGTAGATTACATGGAAATCCATCGCAAATTAGCAGTGGAAATTTCCGCTTCTAAATATATGGCACTAAATCAATGTTTTCTTGTAGTGTAAATACACAAAGATAGCACTCATTTCATTCCAATCCAGAATATTCTTTTATTTAAATATTCATTACCCTTGGGGAATGTTCCCATTATTTTATCAAAGATAAGTTCTTTTAAACTTGTTGTTTAATCCATTCCTCCGAAATCATTTACAAGATTTTATTGTATCTTTTCACAACTTAAACCAAATTAAGGTTTATATAACTAGTCGAGATTATCGAGCCTTACCAAAGTAATCTTTTACTATTTTTTATCCTTAATCCCAACTTATTCATCCCATGTAGCAAAACTGGTGGTACTCTATGTTTAACACTGATTGTGTTATCAGTAAATTTAATTACCATTTAACGTTCAAATCTAATTAAAGATTTAACTATCACATGGAGTAAAACTGGTGGTACTTCATTCTCGAACACTTCTCGTGTTTGATAAATTTAATTATCCCTTCCACATTTTAATCTAATTAGATATTCATTAAAACTCCAACTTAGTTTTAATCGTCAAAAATCATTATGTAATGATTATTCAACATAGGAAATTAATCTTGTCTTTACATGGGTTAAAGAACAAATGTCGTTTAAAAACACCATTCACAATAAACCCAAAATCATCTTCCATTATTATGGAATCTTCACGGAAATATGAGCGATTTATAATCGACATAAATTTCCGTATCAGATCAATACTATAAATGAAATAATGGCGAAACCTTTTAAATTCCATAAACAGTAAATGTCCTCCTTTGCAGAACCTCATCTCGATTATTATGAATCAAATTCCATTTTAATCCCAATTTACTTGAATAAAGTGGAACACTTCATTAAATCTTAATTTAAAGATTTGTTCCTTTTTACATTTTGGTTTAAGAAAAGTTTTATTTAAGATATCATTCACAACAACCCAAATCAACCTCCATTCAATTACAATTTAATTTAATTTATTAAATTGGAAAATTCCATTAAATCTTGACTAAAAGATTTCCTTCATAACTTATATTTCAACAGGGATTAAGAATAATGGTGTTGAAGCCATTATTCGCAATAAACCCAAATCCAATTTGATATTAAATATAAAATCTTCAATGGAGATCATGTCGATTTACATTCAATATCAAATACTGAAACCAATAGATATCGTATTGGAATAACGATATCAATATCTTCCAAATTCCTATAACAATATCCGTATAATTACGGAATCAAATATCGAAACATCCGAAGATAATTTCCACTTAAATTCATTCAAATTTGTTCGTTGGAAAATTTTGGTTATACTAAAACCATTCTCTATCCAATTTCTTAATTTGAAATCATTGGATTATTACTCTAGTTGTAAACTAGATCATTTAGATAAAAATATCTTTTATCTTTCCGAAACTTGGAATATTTCATCCAAAATCTTTACAAATCATTTATGAATAATTTATTTATATTTTTAATAATTTTATTAAGGCCCTTACAGTCGGTTTTCTATATCGACCACCGAACTGCATCCATAGCGACCTTTTCTGAAATTGATCTGGACATATTTTAAAATCTAACCGTTCAAATTTAAACCTCTTATATTCAATTGAAAAGTCTTTTCGATACAAACTCAATGGTTCCAGTTTCAGGAGAATCTGACAGTCAGATCTCCTACTACCATTCGAAGTTAATGGTCGGAGTTCGCGAACAGTCGCAGCGTGACATGTTCTACTCAAACTATTTAAATATATATAATATACTTCGTCGATTTCCATAAAAAACGTATTGTATAAAACATTTATAAATTCGTTTAAAAACGATTTCACTTCCATTTCAATTTAAAATCAAAATTGAACATCGCGTATTATTATAGTCTCAAAATAATAATACTTTCGAAATGTCAAATTTTGCAATCTAGTTTCTCGATGTTCATTTCAAAAATGAATAAAATCGGTAGAAAAATTCGTTCAAGTTAAAGTAGCGTTTATATACTTAGCTCGGCTTCATATTTATAAAATACCATTCATTTCACAATAAACTTGAAAAATCATTATTGTATGAAAATTTATTCAAATCCATTCGTTTTCATCATAAATATTCATTGGTATTTTAAATTTTTTGTCTCCATCCAAAATCAGACATCGAAATGTACTTCCAGTTTTCATTGAGTATTATATTATTAAAATATTCATATTTATTCCAGATTGGAATGAAATCTCAACCAATATCCATATAAATTAATTTATATGGATTCCATTCATCCTATACATCCAACAATTGTTGTATACAACCACTAACATTCATAATGACATCCAACGTGCATTTATTTTCATATAAGCTTCAAATGATCTATTGATGCTTATTTCGCTTTGTTAATCCATCGATTAAAATACGAGCTACATACACGAGAGATGTGTAAATCAAATATCATCCCAAGACCCGTGTGGGGTTTTCAACCAACATTAATCAATTTAAATTCATTGCTTTTTCATGAATTAATCATTTCTAATTCAATTCGAAATATTTTTCAAACTAGTTAATTTTACTTAAACAAGTAATAATAAATTCACTATTCAAATTATAAATGGATATTTATATCAAATTTCAACTACCTCAAATATATTAACAATATTTTTATATGTTAATCACCTCAAATTCACAACCACAACATAACACAAGAAATCAACAACTCATACATATGGTTTGCAAACAACAGTGATGTGAGTTACCATATACCGTATAACATTTTGTCATAATTAATCAAATAAAAATCAACATAGAAAGTAAATATATATTTAATCATGAATATAAAAACATAACAAAACAATGAGTGAGAGAGTTTTCACTTTCGTCGGTTTGACGATTTATTTTCAAACTAAATTAAACGGACGTTTAATTCAGCCCAAAAATCAGCTTTCTCCAAATCCATTTAATTCAATTCCATTGCGAAGCTCTCATCTTCACAATTCTAATGCATCTTGAATCGTCCAATTCCGACCTCGTATGAATGAGATATTAAGTTTTAAATATTCAATACGCATCAAATTAATTAATTATTTAATTTCTACCTTTCTTCTCCAATGAAAACCACCAACTTAAACGTTCGCCACAACCAAATTGTAGCTTGGAATCGCATGAGACCGACGCCATTGTCTCCGTCATCTCCTCCTCTTTTCGTGTCGGGAAGTCCCACCCTTCAAATCACCACATGGTCCCCGCCGTCATCAGTTGAACGAAAACAAACATTTTCCGTTCAACTAGGCGCTGCGCGCACTTCATTGTTCTAAACGCTGCCAAATTTCACCAGTATCTAGATGTCGTTTTTTCCAAACAACTTTCCCGTTGGACACTTCGTCTGATTCTCAATGGATTGATAGTAAAATGTCAATTTCCATGACTGTCTCGTTTTCCTGCACCCCTTTGATCAACTCGACATTCCGCCCAACTTCAACTACATAAGACTTCACCACTACTGCCAAAAGTTCTGTATGCTCCCCCTCTACCTTCCATAAAAATCTCTAGGCCTAACTATTGTTTTCGAATCCATGGCGAGCCAAATACCGAAAGTGAACAATTTTTCGTTCATCTCTGATTACCTTCGACGCCGACCTTCGACCCTTTAACGATCCGAAATCCCCCGGTCTCCAAAGAGACGGGAAACACCGGATTGCTTTGAGAACACGACGCATCAAAACACCAACAACAGAACATTTCATTGTTATTACAACAATTTACATCAGAGTACAAGAATATAGAGTATGAATATATATATATATACAATGGAAAATATCAGAGATTAAAATGCATAGTAGCAGAAATAAAAATGTATAAATATAATGCGTAGCGAAAAATACATCAACTAGCACAATTGAAAGAGATACACGGATACAAAGCTTTCCGAATATAGCTCCAGTTGTAATCCAGGATCCTGGTAAATAAATATCTGCAAAACCGAAACTACTAGCTGCCCGTGTGGAAAATATGGGCATGCAGAGTTTAGGTGGAAACAATAAACTCCGAATCAGTCATGGGACTGGTGTGAGAACTAAAACAGTTATTAAAACTTTACTTTAAAATATGGCAAATCACGAGACCACGCCGGAACGGGTTTACCCCCATGAATACCAGTGCATAAACAATAACCAATAATATATATACGGATCTACTATGCGTCAAACAACATGCAATTCCTCGATCTACCCATTTAGGCTTAATCCCAAATCTAGATTTGTCGAAATCCAATTCACTTTACATAAATTATTTCTTTGGACTTTATTCCCGAATTCTTATTTCAAATCATTTGAAATACATATCTAGCTTTTATATCAAAGTAGATTTCAGTTTGGGATCTCAAACCAAAATCTTCGAAAAAATGAATTCCAAAACATCACAATGCATACAAAAAGATATGCAACTAAATATCGGGCCCCCCTCAGACAAGGCAAGGGTACGCACCTCACCAACTTGATATATATATATATATATATATATGTGTGTGTGTGTGTGTGTGTGTGTGTGTGTGTGTTCACCTCCCACGATGGAGAAGGCTATAGTGGAGATGCACAATCCCACGTCCTCGGGGACTATACCGCCATCTCACCCATTCTTTTAGTCGTCCGGGTTACTAGAATTTTTAGCCACATACTAAATCATTTTTATATCCCGAAATAGGGAAAATAATTTCACAATATAATAATCACAAGTACTTTCCAAAATAAGTACTTTACATTAGCAATTCACATATATGATTAGTCACTATTAATCACATAACCATTGAACTTGTACGTCTTAAAAAAAGGTGTTAAGAAAGAGAATAAATTCTCCGCCACCAAATAGATACATAATCAATAGCAACTAATCGGTTACGTGATGAACCACAGTGTCAAATTAAACACATAATACATTTCAAAATCATTTCGAGAACATGGGGTTTAGGCCTCGAAATCCTTTCTGTTTTATAAAACATAACCTACCCAAAATCGGGAATACATTTCTTTTCACTTAAGAAAAATATCATTTCAAAATCATTCATTAAATTTGAAATGAACTCAACAACATCGCTAAACATCACATAGTAAAATCGTGAAGTGTTTCATAAGATGTTAGCCAACAAATAATTCTACCCAACCCAATGCTAAATGTAAATGCATATTTGCTCATAAACTGGTCGAGCACAATCCAAACAATCAATCAATCATAATCAATATCAACAACCAAGTATATTTGATTTATACCACACCTCATGTTTTGGTAAATTTAATCACCATTCTTTCATTCAAATCTAATTAAAGATTTATTAAAACTCTTCTTAGTTTTAATCTCTAAAATTCATTACTTAATGATTGTTCAACTTTCTGGAAATTAGTCTTAATTTTAACTGTGTTAAAGAACCAATGTCATTTAAAACACAATTCACGATAAACCCAAAATCATCTTCATCAAAATGGAATCTTCACGGAAATCATAACAGTATATAATCGACATAAATTTCCGTATCAAACTAGTACTATAAGTGGAATAGTGGAAAGGCCTTTTAAATTCCATAAATAGTAGCGGTCTTCCTTTACAGAAGTTCATCTCGATTATTAAATCAAATTCCATTCAATTCCAATTTAATGTATTAAATTGGAAAACTTTACTTTGGAAAATTCTATTAATCTTATTTATACGATTATAATTTCCAAATCATATCTTCACTATTAATGGGGTTAAAGAACGACTGTTGTTTAAAACATTGTTCATTATAAACCCCAAAATACAATTTGATATTAAATACAAGGTTCTGAATAAATAAAATATCGGCTTATATTCAATATCAAGTTCTGAAACTAACGGATAAAACTTAACTTTGGAAAATTCCATTAATCTTATTTATATGATTATAATTTCCAAATCATATCTTCACTATTAATTGGGTTAAAGAACGACTGTTGTTTAAACCATTGTTCACTATAAACCCTAAATTCCAATTTGATATTAAATACAAGGTTCTGAATAAATATAATATCGGCTTATATTCAATATCGAATTCTAAAACTAACGGATATCGTATTGGGAATAACGATATCTGTATCTTCCAAATTCCTCAACAATATCCGTACAATCACGGAATTCACTATCGAAATTTTTTGAAGATTATTTCCATTCCAAATCCATTCCAATTCATACACTGGAAAATTCTAGTTAGATTAAAACCATTTACAAATCCAATTTATTTAAAAACATTGGATTATTATTTTAGTTAATAACTAGTTCATTTTGATAAAAATATATTTTTATCTTTCCAAACTTGGAATATTTCATCCAAACTCTTTCCAAATCATTTATTATGATTTTACAATATTTATTCATATTTTTAATGATTTTAGTAAGGCCCTTACAGTTGGTTCCCAATATCGGTCACCGAACTGCACTCATAGCGACCTTTTCCAAAACTGACTTGAACATATCTTGAAATCCAACCATTCAAATTTAAATCTCTTATATTTATTGGAAATATCTTTTCAATACGAACCCAATGGTTTCGGTTTTAGGAGAATACGACAGTCGGGTCTCCCATTACATTAATTTGAAGTTAATGGTTGAAATTCGCGAATGGTCGCTGCATGGCGCGTTATATTCAAGCCATCTGAATATATATAATATACATTTCATCGATTTCCATTCAAAACATATTTTATAAATCGTTTATAAATTCATTTTAAAACGATTTCAACTTCATTTTTCAATTTCAAATCTAAACTAAATATTCCATTACATGACAATTTTGTACAGTGCATATATATGTTAAAAACTATATTTTTAACAATCCAATAATTATTCCATCACATGACAATTTTATATATCTCATGTATAAGCTAAAAATAATAATATTTTTAGCCAACCAATACTTATTTCGATACATGACCATTTTATATATCTCATATATATGTTAAAAATTATATTTTTAATGAACAAATATTTATTTCAATACGTGACAATTTTATCCACTTCATATATACGTTAAAAATTATATTTTTACTGAATAAATATTTATTTCAATACATGACAATTTTATTCATTCCATATATATGTTAAAAATTGTATTTTTAATGAACAAATATTTATTCCATTTCTTGACAATTTTATATATCGCATATATATGTTATATACAATGCACATATATTTTATACAATGCATATATATAATTTATACAATGCATATATATTTTGTACAATGCATATATATTTTATACAATGCATATATATGATTTATACAATGCACATATATTTCTTGAACTGGTCCATTTGGTTACGGACCATAGTGACAACTGACGACAGCTAAAAAAAGCGGTCGTCGCCAGCCGTCGTCCAAAAGAATAAAACCGCGAAGCTACAGGAAGAATTATCATTTCCGTGATTTGCTCCCCCAAACTGAAAACCCCCGATCTCAAAACCCTACCCCAGCTTCCGCCATCGCCTGCCGCCGCCGATCAACCGCCGCCGCCCGTCTGTGCCCCCCGTCGGCCTTCTCAAGTCCTCTCCACTCCTCTAAACAAAGTTATTGCTCTCTCTAAGGTATTATTTCTAACCTAATTTCATGAATTAATTACTTAATAATCATATAAATGTATATGCTAGTTGATTATACAATGATTGTTGAATTAATGTAGTTGATTTAGTAATGATTGGAACCCTAAATTGTGGATTTAGTTGTTTATCAGTGTGACGGTTGATTTTGTGCATATGTACGTGTTAATGAACCGTTACTTTATACCGATCAATTATTGATGATGAATTTATAATATAGCCAATTAGATTTTGAATTTAAAAGTTATTTAGGTGATTATCGATTAGAAATCGATAAATAAATTTTGTGAATTTAGTTGATTGGTATACACGCTGTTGTTTCTGGGTTTTGTAATTGTTGGATACGGGAATGGTATACATGTTGTTGGATATAGCTATTTTAAAGTGATGGTTCTGAAATTATTGGGTTGTGGATGGGGCTTGAAAATGAATTGTATTGTGGAAATTATTGGAATGGAATGACTATGTATGGCGCAAGCCAAGGCCTAGGATAGGTGAGGAGTCGTGCTGGACACGGTGACGGTGCTACCCACCCTGCTGTTGTAATGCCGAAATTTTCTGAAATGAACTATGAAAAATATTCATGTGTTGAATAAATTCTTTGAACAATAAAAATCACATTTTTATTGCATATATAAACCACTAAAAATATTCATGTGTTGAATAAATTCTTTGAACAATAAAAATCACATTTTTATTGTGTGTATGAAGTATTCATGTGTTGAATAAATTCTTTGAACAATAAAAATCACATTTTTATTGTATGTATGAAACCACTAAAAATATTCATGTATTGAATAAATTCTTTGAACGATAAAGATCACATTTTATTGTATGTATGAACTACTAAAAATATTCATGTGTTGAATAAATTCTTTGAACAATAAAAATCAGATTTTTGTTGTACGTATGAATCATTAAAAATATTCATGCGTTGAGCTCGTGCCTAAGTCTGCAGGGTAAGTTTTTAATTTCGTAAATGCTTAGTATTCAAAAGTTATTAAATGCTAATATCGTACTTTCTGCAGGGCGTTTGATATTATTCCAGGAGACGTTGTTTTACGTGTGTCTAGAAATGCATATGTCACTAGGTGGACAGAGGCGTGGCCTCACTGGGACGAAATTCCTATGCAGATTAGGAATGTCATCCTCGCGGAGGTTCCTGTAAGTATAAATATATTTCTCATTTGCAAAATTATATAAAATATGCAATACAATTTGTTTGTTAATTTATAGTGTGTTA
Source organism: Allium sativum (assembly GCA_030737875.1). NCBI lineage: Eukaryota > Viridiplantae > Streptophyta > Magnoliopsida > Asparagales > Amaryllidaceae > Allium > Allium sativum. The sequence goes on from CM060918.1 coordinate 959,662,726, forward strand.
TACGAGTCCGGGAAGAAGATATGGATGTTTTCCTCACCGCATGGAACCAAAAGATGAGGAAAAATTATTCATGCAATGTATACAAGGTAAAAGCAGCGAGAAAGAGGCCTCAGTGGATGAGCGAGGAGGTCTACGCCGATTTCCATAAATTGTGGGCCACGGAAGCTGCGAGGGTAAATTAATTAAGCTTATTTTAATATATTTTTTGTATATCTGTGACGGCCCGCCCCGCACCAACCGACATTTACTCCAAAAGTGCGCAGTACACATGCCCAGCTAGCACGGGACGATCGTCAGAGGGAAAGGAAGAAGACGAAAAATCAACAAAGAACCTGTAGAATGTCTCACAGCGCATGGAACAAATTATAATAACAACATACTTAACATAAAACAGGTGAGACAGTGTATAAGCTGAAACAAACTATCATAGCAGCGGAAAATCCAAAGTACAACTTATGATCCAAAGCCAACATTATTACAACTTTTAAAAACTATCTCAAAAAGCTAACAAGAAAGGTACAGTACTAATGCCCAAAGTAGTGACCAGCAACGACACAGGGAGAATATCTATATATATCATACGTGGAAGCCTCCTCCTCACTTCGGAATCCGCTACTCGTGCATCACCCGCTAACCTGTCTCTAGTCTGCTCGTGAGAGCACCCAGAGTAATAAGAAGAGACATAAAACTCTGGGTCAGACAAAAAGTCTGGTATGAGCGATAAGCAGCTAAACAGAACAATAACAGGTATACTAAACCATACCCTGCAACCAAAGAGTTAGCACTACATACTGTACAACACTCTAAGGTGCCACTGAATAAATGGTGTAAAGATAACGACGGTGGGGGTGTGCATGTCATAGTGATGGCAAACAATCAAACATAGCAACCATCCTCACATCTCTCACTCAGTGCGTAAAGTATACGTTATCCACCACTTCGATCACCCACTACTTTGTTATGATCACTCTGCCCCATGAAGTCATAACGGCTTCACTGCACTGATCCATAGCCACTAATCCTTCGCTATGTCCACTTTGCCCCATGGAGTCGTACACACCCCACTGCACTGGCTCATAGCCTTACTAATCCTTTACTATGTCCACTCTACCCAATGGAGTCAAAATGGCTCCACTGCACTGGCTCTTAGTCTTACTACGATCACTTTGCCCTTCGAGTCATGATGACTCTACTGCACTGATACGTAGTCCTGCTACGATCACTTTGCCCCTCGAGTGGTGATGACTCTACTGCACTGATACGCAGCCCATCGTTCCTTTTCAGTGGTGAATCGAAGTTATGAACGTTGACAACTCCTTAGCACACATCCCGCAGCAAAGCCTAATCATGAAGTGAACTCATTGGTTCCCAACTGGATCCTGAGCTCTAACTTCCATTTGGACTACCTTTGCATCTCGGGTTATTGGTCATCACTGGATCGGTTCAGATCCCCAGTCCTTCTTCTCTGTCGGTTCGGATCGGCCTCCTTCCAAGTGCTCCGGGTCGGGTCGTGGCCTTCAAGTCCCTTCGTAGTACATTGATTCGGTTCGGGTGCTCTCTGGCGGGTCGGGTCGGTGTACCCTTGCTCCATCGGATCGGATCGGGTTCCTGGTCTCTGATCCGATCCAGTTCCCCTTCCTCTTCCATTCCTATCCCCTTTCTCTTCCCATCAGTCGATCCGATCCAGTTCAACCATTGTGGCCTTCCTTTTTGCCATACTTTCCCTTGTGCCAAGCCTCGGTTCGGTTCGGTGATCCCTTGCCCAGTCCACCATCCGATCCGAGCCCATCCCTCCGATCCGATCCGAAAGCCTGCACCATTTTCTGCAACTTTTTCCAGCGAGTGTTTTACGCCATTCGACGGCGTTTTCGACCATTCTATCTATTCTAATCAATCACAAAGCATACCATAAATTCATAGCAGCAAATAGAAGTGACCCGAAACACCAAAACATCAATATGATAGGTTAAAATGGATCAATTTTAGCCAAAACCCCATATTTTCCCTTAAATATGTTCAAGCATAATTAATGATAGGATTAACAAAACTTAACCAAATTAACCCAAGTTCATATCAGAGGTCTAAAACATCATTTAAGAATTTATAAATATTTTTTCAGAATTTTATCATGTTTAAATTCGCTAATTAACGCTAATGACCCTTAATTAACCATAATTAGTGATGAACTATGCAAATCACTCACCTTAGCCACAAATAAACCTTAGATCTGAAATAAATCTCTGATATGGCGCAAATACCAATGCCAAACAGTAGCTCTAATCTTGATTTGGTGAAGATCTCCCTTGATTTGATGTTGTTAAGCTTAATCCTTAATTTGAAAGTGGTTTGGAGGTCATTTAGAGGTTGGAGGCCATTTTTAGGGTTTCTAAGAGGTAAGTGGAGGCTAGAAACCCTAACTCTTTTCAACCTCCCATTAAGCCTAATCCCGAAATGGGTTATGGGCCCATTCACTAATCACCCTTTTTGGCCCGGTTAAGCAGTTTTTCACCTTCCAAACCTTATTTCAGTCATATCTCCCAAATGGTAAGTCCGTTTGGCTATTATGACCACTCTACGAAAAGGTAAACCATCAAACGACTCTAATGCAAGTGGTCTCAGGTCAAAATTCCTTTCCAATAAAAAGTTATGGCCGAAATAAGATCAGCTAGGGGCTAAATGGTCATTTAAAAATCGGTAAAAATCATGAACATGGGAAATGACCCCAGTAGTCGTTTCCCAAAGTTACATGACCATACGTTTTCATATAAGAAAGAAATAAATATTCTACGATCCTCCGATGCGTAGAATGCGGGTTGTTACATCCTCCCCCCTTAAGAAATTTCGCCCCCAAAATTCCCTAACCGAAACACACAAAGGGTCCCGCATGCCTATCAACCATAAAACAACAGTCAAACATGCAAAACAAGAAAAACAAGCCTATCCTAGCGTGCGGAATAACTAAATTGCAAAGTAATTCTTACCAGGCAAAGAGTTCTGGATACGTCTTCCTAATACTCTCCTCTGTCTCCTAAGTACAGTCATTCTCGTTCTCGCCCCACTGAACCTTGACTAGCTTCACCGCCTTCCTTCGAAGTTGCTTCGTATCGTGCTTGACAATATAAATCGGCTTGCAGTTCCCAACCGCCTCGGGTTCCACTTCGAAGTCCTCTAATTGATCAGGTGAAATAGTCAAATTGGGGTCGTGCACGAACTTCCTTAGCCGGGAAACATGAAATACGTCGTGAACTCCTGCCATCTTCTCTGGTAATTCAATTATATATGCCAAATTCCCAATTTGTTCGAGAACTGGGAATGGGCCAACAAATCTTGGTGCCAATTTGCCTCTCCTGCCAAATCGTATCACGCTCTTCAATAGAGAAACCTTGACAAACACCAAGTCACCAACGGAGAATTTTAAGTCTCTTCTCCTCTTGTCAACATAACTCTTCTGCCTATCCTGAGCAGCCTTCATCCATTGTTGAATGATCTTAATCTTATCTAAAGTTTCCCTCACCACATCTGGTCCAAGCACAAACTTCTCGCCAGTCTCTATCCAACATGATGGTGAGTTGCACGGTTTTCCGTACAAAGCTTCCTATGGAGCCATACCGATACTGGATTGGTAGCTATTATTATATGCAAACTCTACTAGATGCAAATGGTCATCCCATGATCCACCAAAATCCAATATACAAGCTCTCAAGAGATCTTCCAATATACGATTCACCCTCTCTGTCTGACCATCAGTTTGAGGATGATACGCGGTACTGAGATATAATTCCGACCCTAGAGCCTCTTGTAAGATCTTCCAAAACCCACTAGTGAACAACGGGTCTCGGTCACTCACAATGCTTTTAGGTACTCCATGAAATCTCACTACCCACTTCATATACAGTTCTGCTAACTAGCTGCCGTTCTGGTCGATTTGACTGGTATAAATCTTGCACTCTTAGTCAATCGATCCACAATTACCGAAATGCTATCGTGTCCCGATGTAGTCCCTGGTAAACCATCAATGAAATCCATCGAGACTTGCTCCCATTTCCATTTGGGAATTTCTAATGGTTGCAACAAACCACTAGGCTTCTTTTGCTCAGCTTTAACTAGTTGGCAATTCATGCACTTGGACATAAACTTCTCAACGTCTCTTTTCATCCCTTCCCAGTAGTAAGTCTGCTTTATGTCTCGATACATCTTATCATCAACGGGGTGTATAGTCAGTTTTCAGTGATGACATTCCCTAAGCACTTCATCTCTCAAACCATTCACGTTGGGTACAACTAGTCTTCCATTCTTTCTAAGCCATCCTTCTCGATCAAGCCCATACAAACTCATCTCCTCGCCATCGATATCCATCTCTAACTTGGAGATGATTTCCAATAGATTAGGATCGTCCCTCTGACTGAAACCAATCCGCTCAATCAAGGTGGATCGTCAAACTAGTTAATATCTCTGGATCCAATTCGCACTTTGGTCTGAAATCATACCCTGCGATATACTCCAGTTGCTTCCATTCATGCAACATAGCCCCTAAACTGGCATGTCTCCTACTCAAGGCATCGGCCACTGCATTGCCTTTCCTAGGTGTATATGCGATATCAAAATCATACGAAGCCAAGAATTCTAACCATCTCTGTTGATGGAGATTCAGATCCTTCTGAGTGAAGAGGTACTTTAACGATTTATGATCGGTAAACAACTCAAATCTCTCTCCCAAGAGATAATGTCCCCACATCTTCAACGCGAACACGATCGCTGCCAATTCCAAATCATGGGTAGGATACTTTTTCTCATGCGGCTTTAGTTGCCGACTAGCATAAGCTACAACCCTACCTCCTTGCATCAATACAGCACCTAGTCCGGTACCACAAGCATCCGTGTATACTGTCATCTCTTCATTCCCTTTAGGAATGACTAACACTGGCGCACGCGTCAACTTTTCTTTTAGACTCTTGAATGCATTCTCACACACTCCGTCCCAGATGAAGGCTTGATTCTTCTTAGTCAACTGAGTCAACGGTGCTGCTATCTTGGAGAAGTCCTGGATAAACTTACGATAATATCCAGCTAATCCCAAGAAGCTTCTTACGTCTGTTGCATTCTTGGGCGTAGGCCAATCCTGTACCGTGGCCACCATCGCAGGGTCCATGGCAATACCATTCTCTGAAACAACATGGCCCAAGAATCTCACTTCCCTCCTCCAGAAGTGACACTTAGAAAATTTTGCTCTCAATTAGTGTTTTCTCGACACCTCCATCACTATCCTCAAATGTCCCTTGTGTTCTTCCTCTATCCTCGAGTAAACAAGGATGTCGTCTACGAACACAAGAACGAACTTATTCAACTGATATTTGAATACTTGATTCATAAGATCCACGAAGTATGCTGGTGCATTGGTCAACCCAAATGGCATGACCAACCACTCATAGAATCCAGACGGCGTCCGAAATGCCGTTTTCGGAACACTCTCAGCCGCTAATCGTAGCTGATGAAATCCTGTCGCGAGGTCCAACTGGGAGAACACTCTTGCTCCTTCCAGTTGGTCAAACAAATCATCTATCCGATAAAGGATAATTATTCTTCCTAGTCACCTTATTCAACTCGCGATAGTCCACACACAGACAAAGGGAACCATCTTCCTTAGTGGCAAACACGACTGGTGCTCCCCACTCGGAGACACTTCTTCTAATAAACCCCTTCTTCAAAAGATCGCTTACTTGCACCCCGAGCTCTCGCTGCTCCTTTGGTGCCATACGACGAAGTGGCATCACTATAGGTCTGGCATCTTTCACTAAATCAATACGGAACTCAATCTCTCGGTGTGGTGGAAGTCCGGTCACTTCCTCAAAGACGTCCGGATACTGGCCAACCATGGGCACATCTGACAATTCATCATGCGGGATGTCGGGGGAATTTATAAAACTAGCCATTACCCCATCACTAGATAGACTACCAGTCACTACCCTCCGCCCATCATCCGCCCTAACTGTCACCAAAAAGCCCTCACAGTATACCACCACCCCGTATCTCTAGAGCCAATCGACCCCCAATATAATGTCATACCCAGTAAAGCCCAAAACAAAGCAATCACAAACAAACATACATCCATGACTCGATAAGACCAAATTTCGGCAAATCATACTAAGATTGGTCGAACCACCAATCGGGTTCATCACAACCAACGGTCTATCGACTATCTCGGGTTCCAGTCCCAACCTATCTACCAGGTCACTAGTTATGAAGGAACGGGAAGCCCCAGTATCAAACAAAACTCGAACAGGTACATCATGAATAGAAAGCATACCTTGAATGACGACATTCTTTCCTTTCTCTGCCGCAGTTGGGGCCTTCGACGAAGAAGGAATCGCACCGATAGCATATGCTTTCACAATCTGCTTCTCTTTAAGAGGTTGTGGGCATTTATCCTTATGATGTCCCACTTGGCCACAGTTGTAGCACTTCCTATCCGCTGGCTTGGCCCGACACTCTTTGGCATAACGGCCCTTCTTACCACAGCTGAAGCACTCAACATCTTTCTTACTCTTTTTCTGGCCATCCTTAGCTTGGTTCTGCTGCCTCTTGTTCTGAGTGTTATTCTTGCCTCCACCGCCTGCTTGCGGCTTCAGCCCTTCTGCAGATGCAACCTCAGTCTTTGACTTAAGATAAAGACTCTCTGATCTCAAAGCTTTCCCCACGATCGATTCAAAGGTCTCATCGATGTGGTTGATAAGCCTTTCCCCCAAGTATCCATCCAAACCAGTAATGAACTTCTCATTCTTCTTCTCAGGAGTATCGATAAGGGATAATCCATACATCGACAAAGTGTCGAACTCAGCAATATAGTCCGAGACTTCCCTACCATTCTGCTTAAGCTCCAAGAACTTCCTAAACAATTCCGACTTCTGAGCAGCTAGGATAAACTTGTCGCTAAAGCGAGCCTTAAACTGATCCCAAGTAACCTAATCCTCTGGAATGGCTGTTTTAACAACATTCCACCAATTCATCGCTCGCCCTTGCAGCAGACGAGACACTAGCCTTCTCTTCATCGCATCCTCGATACCCAAGTCGTCGAAGATACGATCACAGCTATCCAACCAATCCTGAACATCCGTGGCTGACTCCGTTCCGTGGAACGGCTTCCCACCAAGGTTAGTGTAATCCTTGGACAGCTTGGCGAAATCGGCCCTAGGCGCCTGCACTACTGGACCACCACCATTACCGGGGTAGGGAGCTGCCCCTTGAACATCCCAAAGCATTTCTCTCATGAGGTCGGTAAACATCGTCCTCATGTTAGCAACAATCCCGTTATTGGCTCCTCTACCAGCACCTCTTGCGTATCGGCTCATCGTTCAATCTGTAAAGAGAAAATGATTAACCATCTTCATAGTGGTGCTAGTGCAGTGCGATTTCATCCTTAGCTATACTAATAATATATATATATATATAGCTTTTGAAAACCAAAGTGATCACAAATACGCACTCTCGTATACATACTATCCCTCCCTAGTGTCTTTTCCTAGGGTAACTACGCAACCTAGAGCTCTGATACCAAATGTGACGGCCCGCCCCGCACCAACCGACATTTTCTCCAAAAGTGCGCTGTACACATGTCCAGTTAGCACGGGACAGTCGTCAGAGGGAAAGAAAGAAGACGAAAAATCAACAAAGAACCTGTAGAATGTCTCACAGCGCATGGAACAAAATAAAATAACAACATACTTGACATAAAACAGGTGAGACAGTGTACAAGCTGAAACAAACTATCATAGCAGCGGAAAATCCAAAGTACAGCTTATGATCCAAAGCCAACATTATTACAGCTTTTAAAAACTGTCTCAAAAAGCTAACAAGAAAGGTACACTACTAATGCCCAAAGTAGTGACCAGCAACGACACAGGGAGAATATCTATATATATCATATGTGGAAGCCTCCTGCTCGCCTCCGAATCCGCTACTCGCGCATCACCAGCTAACATGTCTCTAGTCTGCTCGTGAGAGCACCCAGAGTAATAAGAAGAGACATAAAACTCTGGGTCAGACAAAAAGTCTGGTATGAGCGATAAGCAGCTAAACAGAACAATAACAGGTATACTAAACCATACCTGAACCTGGACCTGCAACCAAAGAGTTAGCACTACATACTGTACAACACTCTAAGGTGCCACTGAATAAATGGTGTAAAGTTAACGAGGGTGGGGGTGTGCATGTCATAGTGATGGCAAACAATCAAACATAGCAACCATCCTCACATCTCTCACTCAGTGCGTAAAGTATACGATATCCACCACTTCGATCACCCACTACATTGCTATGATCACTCTGCCCCATGAAGTCACAACGGCTTCACTGCACTGATCCATAGCCACTAATCCTTCGTTATGTCCACATGCCCCCATAGAGTCGTACACACCTCACTGCACTGGCTCATAGCCTTACTAATCCTTTACTATGTCCACTCTGCCCCATGGAGTAACAATGGCTCCACTGCACTGGCTCATAGTCTTACTACGATCACTTTGCCCCTCGAGTCATGATGACTCTACTGGACTGATACGTAGTCCTGCTACGATCACTTTGCCCCTCGAGTCATGCAGCCCACCGTTCCTTTTCAGAGCTGAATCGAAGTTATGAACGTCGACAACTCCTTAGCACACGTCCCGCAGCAAAGCCCAATCATGAAGTGAACTCATTGGTTCCCAACTGGATCCTGAGCTCTAACTTCCATTTGGACTACCTTTGCATCTCGGGTTATTGGTCATCACTGGATCGGTTCGGATCCCCATTCCTTCTTCTCTGTCGGTTCGGATCGGCCTCCTTCCAAGTGCTCCGGGTCGGGTCGTGGCCTTCAAGTCCCTTCGTAGTACATTGATTCGGTTCGGGTGCTCTCTGGCGGGTCGGGTCGGTGTACCCTTGCTCCATCGGATCGGATCGGGTTCCTGGTCTCTGATCCGATCCAGTTCCCCTTCCTCTTCCGTTCCTATCCCCTTTCTCTTCCCTTCAGTCGATCCGATCCAGTTCAACCATTGTTGCCTTCCTTTTTGCCATACTTTCCCTTGTGCCAAGCCTCGGTTCGGTTCGGTGATCCCTTGCCCAGTCCACCATCCGATCCGAGCCCATCCCTCCGATCCGATCCGAAAGCCTGCACCATTTTCTGCAATTTTTTCCAGCGAGTGTTTTACGCCGTTCGACGGCGTTTTCGACCATTCTATCTATTCTAATCAATCACAAAACATACTACAAAGTCATAGCAACAAAAAGAAGTGACCCCAAACACCAAAACATCAATATGATAGGTTAAAATGGATCAAACATAGCCAAAACCCCATATTTTCCCTTAAACATGTTCAAGCATAATTAATGATAGGGTTAGCAAAACTTAACCAAATTAACCCAAGTTCATATCAGAGGTCTAAAACATCATTTAAGAATTTATAAATATTTTTCCAGAATTTTATCATGTTTAAATTCGCTAATTAACACTACTTACCCTTAATTAACCATAATTAGTGAGGAACTATGCAAATCACTCACCTTAGCCACAAATAAACCTTAGATCTGAAATAAATCTCTGATATGACGCGAATACCAATGCCAAACAGCAGCTCTAATCTTGATTTGGTGAAGATCTCCCTTGATTTGATGTTGTTAAGCTTAATCCTTAATTAGAAAGTGGTTTGGAGGTGATTTAGAGGTTGGAGGCCATTTTTAAAGTTTCTAAGAGGTAAGTGGAGGCTAGAAAACTGAAATGGAATGAAACCCTAACTCTTTTCAGCCTCCCCATAAGCCTAATCACGAATTGGGTTATGGGCCCATTCACTAATCACCCTATTTGGCCCGGATAAGCAGTTTTTCACCTTCCAAACCTTATTTCAGCCATATCTCCCAAACGGTAAGTCCGTTTGGCTATTATGACCACTCTATGGAAAGGTAAACCATCAAACGAATCTAATGGAAGTGGTTTCAGGTCAAAATTCCTTTCCAATCAAAAGTTATTGTCGAAATAAGATCAGCTAGGGGCAAAATGGTCATTTAAAGATCGGTAAAAATCATAAACATGGGAAATGACCCCAATAGTCGTTTCCCAAAGTTACATGACCATACGTTTTCATATAAGAAAGAAATATTCTACGATCCTCCGATGCGTAGAATGCGGGTTGTTACAATATCCATCAATTAATCATATAATTAAATATACAGGAGCTGCGAAACCGAGCAAACAGGCTCAAAAATCCTGCTGTGTATCGGGTTGGGTCTAAGTCCTTCTCCCAGCATCATTGTGAATTGGTACGAATGATAAATCGCATTTATAAATAGTTCTAAACTTTTTAAATCGTATTGATAAATTCCAAATATATATTGTATCATTTCAGATGTCGACTCTCCAATGGAAGCCTACACTTGCTGAGGTGTTTACACAGACTCATGCCGTCGAGCGGACAGATGAGGAGGGTAACACCTCATATACCTGGATGGACCCTAAGTCCTGTGAAGTGATGGTTAGCATTTGTAATAATTTGTATTTCACATTGTTATTTTGAAATAGAATATTTAATGAATTGCATAATTGTCCGCTATCGCAGGACAAATATAGGGCGGCCTTAAATGCTCGAGCGACGCAGTTAGGTCAACAACCGGATATGGGGGAGTGCAATCGCATTTGGAACAAAAACATCGACCCGCCTACCAGGGGTAGACGCTACGGTTTTGGAAACCTAAAGGTAAAGCGTTTTATTAAAGGATTTAAACATATCCAAGTGCTATTAATTAATATCACTTAGGTATTCAATCCACGTAACAAATATCACATATTAATTTATCTCTTACTGGCATGAATAATTACTTTAAATTTATGTCATATTAATACCAGTGAAATATTAATTTATCACATATTAATTACTGGCATGGATAATTACTACAAATTGGTTTCATTAATTGATGTGCATTTTATATCGACAACTCTATTACAATCATTGTATAAACCATGTATAATATCCAAAAAAAACTTTTGACAATGGTTTCTAAATATTTTAATATAATGTACATTGCAATACCATTGAAATATTAATTTATGTCATAAACGCTTATAATATGATAATTACAGATAGCGGGGACTCAGGCCTCTTATACGAGACGTCAGGACGAGGAGGAGATCATCAAGCTTCGACAGCAGGTTGCAGCTTTAGAGGATTTTCAGAAGAACAAGCTCGAGACCATGCTGGGTGCGCGGATTGCTGCATATCTTCAAGAGCATGGAGTTATGCCACCGAGTGAGCCTGCTATCGTGGAGGAGACAAAGAGGATGAGGATCACGAGGACGACGAGGATGAGTAGGTAGGTACTTGTCCTTTTCTATTTTGGACTTGATTTGTAAATACAAACTACTTGGTGATGAACTTGAGATGTTTGTGGTGTTTTGTGGAGACGATGATGGTATTTTGGACTTGTTTTGTTTGATGTGGACGGGTTGATGGTTTTTGGATTGTTTATCGTTTATTAGCTATTTAATGGTGTATGAGTTGATTTATAGCATTTATGAGTTGATTGAATGTGAATTTGAGGTGATGGAATGTGAAACTGATTGTATATGAGTTGCGAATATGTTGGGTTTGAGTTGGTGTGCTTTGATGACTTGTTAACTGCTGAAAAATTAAAAAAAAAGTTACAGTTTAGCGACTGCTAGTGACGGATTTCTGGTCACGTTGGGCGATGGCTAGCGACGGCTTACGAGGTTTTTTACATAATTTTGCCACGAATGGCGACGGTTGGTGACGGCTCTTTTGCAAAGTGTTGCCACGAATAGCGATGGCTAGCGACGGCTTAGCGACTGGTAATGACGGATTCTAACGATTGTAGAAAATATAACCGTTTGTCCACGTGGCAACTTTGTCGTCGCTAGCCGTCGCTAAATTGGTGTCCACTGCCGTCACCAAGCACGATGCTATTTGCTTAGTTTCCACATAATTTGTGACGGCTGTTAGCGACGGTCGGCGACGGCCCAATGCCATTTACGACGCCACAAGTGGCCATTCGGGGAGTATGAAATGCGAGTGTCGCTAATATCCATATATCGCTTCCAATTTTTGTGATTTGGGCGAATTCGCGTGTTGAACTCCGAAAATAAATAACATACAACAGATAAAAATCTATAGTGGAAATTTCAATATATTTACACTCATTAAAATAAATTAAATAACTGTACAAAATTTAAGTGAGAGAATTCTCACTGTTCAAATTATAAATGGATATTTGTAATTAAATTTCAACTACCCCAATAATATTAACATATTTTTAATATGTTAATCATCAAAATCACAACACCATCACAACACATTGCAGTCAATTAAATCATCCATAGTTTTCAAACAACAGTGAATGTGAGCTAACATGCACTGTACAACATTTTTGATAATTAAACACTTATAAAGATCAATACTGGCAGTTCACATATGCAGTTATAAAATAAATAACTGTACAAAAATTATAGTGAGAAGTTCTCACTTCGGTTTCCACTCCGCCAGTCTTTATTTGATGATTTGTTTTTATAAAATTAAACTGTGTGTTTAATTTTATCAAAAATTCTAGGAGCTTCTGTTTCCACCTCAGTTTGTTCCACTGTGTAGCTCTTTTCAACACGATTCCAATGCACTCGATTTTACTCCATTCTTTGTTCATTTGAAAGAGTTATAGGGTTTTGAAATCTTAATTACATTAAATAATTAGTTAGGAAAATTAATTAAGTAATTAATTTACTTAATCCTTCATCGTTCTCAACTGGAAAATAGTCGAACCCATTGTTCAACTTCAATCACCCATGTCGCCCTCACCACCGATGATCATAAACCTCCACTCGCAACGCCTGTTCATGTTGCGCCCACTGACCCAATCCCGAACCCCAATGATCACCAGAATTTCCCAATTTCCCCTAAAACCGTATGCCCATTAAACCGCCGTCATGCCTCTCATAGTTCGCTGGAGGTCGAATGCCTCCATCCCTAGATAGCCCTCGCCATCCTGAACCTTTTCCCTTTAAGGGTCATCGCCTTCCATTGCGTGGTGGAGGAGATCGGGCAAGAAGGACATGAGAGAACGAGGATCATTGGTTTAAGAATGTCGGCCTGCTCAGGGCATTGACCACGGCTCAGAATTGTTAAGGGTTTTTGACCAAAGGTAGTGTGTATATATATATATTTAAATAATAATATTCAATTCAAGAGTTTCTTACTTAACGCTACGAACTCCAAACGAACCCCAACGATTATCGTCCCTAGCCAAATACCCTCATTCCGGATGCAATGGGATACGTTTCGTAAGCCGATTCAACTGTTTCGATCAGTTTTCATCAAAATTAAAATATAAATTAATATAACGGTCAATATTGAATTTCAATGTACATTTTAATTTACCGGGGCCACATACTGACTCCAGAAATTATAGAAAAATTAAATCTAGCTATGTTTTGATGATATGGTCTTAACAAAACTAATTTCGTCGAATTTGGAGGCCGTCTGAAAAATGGCCATTTTCCAGTCGATTAAATTCGAACTAAAGTTACCAAACACGTTTAAATTTACCACGCTCACATACCAAACATTATGAAATTTGAAACCTAACAATAGTTTGACATTCTGGATCCAACAAAAGTGGTTTCATCGAAAATGGAGGTCGTTTGCAAAATGGCTATTTTTAAGGGCTATATATTATATATAAATATATATAAATTCCATAACGACTATTTTAAAATTTAAACTGGACATAACTTTCAATTTATATTATAAAATCTTAATTTTTCACATTCATTAGAAAAATATAATTAAATAGATTCAAATGTTTCTTATTTTACTGAAATCCGATTTATATGGAATTATATACATTCATTTAAAATTAAAAATTGAATTTTCAAACTACTGCACCATTTCAAACTCTATTTATAATTAAAATAAATTTATACATTCTAACTTCGATTCAAATAAAATTTTAATCGTTATTATTTAAAATAAATCATTTTAAATTTTCAAAACCCATTAAAATAGCTAAAATAAAAATTTTAAATTGGTTCAGAAATTCCGGGTTGTTACAATCTCCCCCACTTAACATCTTTTCATCCTCGAAAAGGAACGGAGCTGAAAAATGTTTGACCAACTAACTCAAATTCATTATGCCTTGAGTTCTTCAACTTTTCAGTTTTTAAGAACTTTCTGATTTCTCAAAAATTTAGCTAACACCTTAAATTTTCGAAAAATTTCGCCATAACCACCTTTGTACGGGGAGGGTTTGAAAATTTTATTGGGCCGTATTAGGTACCCAATAAATCAGTAAAAAACATATATAATTTTTATGACCTATTTGTGTACAAGGGAGAACGTGTAAAAGTCAAAATCTCGGACCTTGCCCTAGTGTTGGAAATAAAATAGTCCAGATGCCTTAATTAAAACAAGAGAGACGTGAATTTTTGTCATCTCCAGACCTGTGTAAGGTTTTTATTAAATCCTACCCCAAGCACGGTTACATGTATTACTTAATTAAGTCCATAATCAGTCTTCTGTTCAACCTGTATTTCAGTCATCGCCATACAAGCATCTCGCCCGTATGGAAATCCAAACCTCGTCATATCAGCGCCAAATGCTTATATGGAGTAAGATATGATATGCTGTCTTCATGTAGTATGTCATGCAGTGTAGTACATAATTTATTTGTTGGTATCCTATGGCATGGTTTATAATCTCACACAGAACAACCATCATAATGCATCCAATTTCATTCACAGGAGTTGATATAATACTAAAATTGCGCAACCAACTCATTAAGGTGCACCTATTTGTCGAGCACAAAATATATTTCTTTACTCAACAGGGAATCCATAACCTACCCAATCATACATGTATATGCATACATACATACATGCATACATACATACATATATATATATATATCCAATCCGAAGTAAATTTTCAACTCAGTTCGATCTTATATTTGACTTGGCTTTATTTATCATCCATTCTCATATGGGTTTAATCATCTGAATATTTCTATTAGTTAAAGTAATAATCAAACATCACAACCAGTAATCAATTAGTTGATTAGCTTTTCAAATACGTATCTTTTATATATATAAAATCATAGTTTCAATGTAAAATCACAAATAATAAATTCTAACTAAGTTTGGTTCTCACACCAGTCAATAGGAAATATATAGATATCCCACTTTCGAAACTCGAACATAAATACGGATGATGAGATCTCAATCAACAGAATAATTTCCGGGCGACTAGAGTGTGATTCAGTATCCATCCAGTATATTTGAGACTTCGCATATACGTTCGCGAGACGTATATGCAAAATCTGCTTATACTCGATAGTCCAAATTCTATATAAAATAAATATTCAAATGTGTATACTAAGATATAATTTTCAAAGCTAATTTGTTTTTGTTTTTTTTTAAATAACACTCTTCAAACTCATTCTAGGGTATTACTAACTCTATCTCTTACGAGTCATACTATAGGATGTTACCAATCCTATCTCTGATGAATTCTTTCATTTGGTTCTAATGTGACTTGTTCTCATGCTTTGTAAACCAAAACTCTGATACCACCTTTAACGATCCGAAATCCCCCGGTCTCCGAAGAGACGGGAAACACCGGATTTCTTTGAGAACACGACACATCAGAACATCAATAACATAACATTTCATTGGTATTACAACAATTTACATTAGAGCACAAGAATATATCAGAGTATGAATAAATATATACAGTGAAAAATATCAGAGATTAAAATACATAGCAGCGAAAATAAAAATGCATAAATACAATGCATAGCGGAAAATACATCAACTTGCACAACTGAAAGAGATACACGGATACAAAGCTTTCCGAATATAGCTCCAATTGTAATCTACGATCAAGTTAAATAAATATCTACAAAACCGAAACTACTAGCTGTCCGTATGGAAAATATGGGAACCCAGAGTTTAGGTGGAAACAATAAACTCTGAATCAGTCATGGTACAGGTGTGAGAACTAAAACAGCTATTAAAACTATACTTTAAAATATGGTAAATCACGGGACCACGCCGCATGTCACGGAACGGGTTTACCCCCCATGAATACCAGTGCATAAATAACCAATAATAGATATATAAATCTACTATGCGTCATACAACATGCAACTCCTCGATCTACCCATTTAGGCTTAATCCCAAATCTAGATTTTTCGAAATCCAATTCACTTTACTGAAATTATTTCTTTGGACTTTATTGCCGAATTCTTATTTCAAATCATTTGAAATACATATCTAGCTTTTATATCAAAGTAGATTTCACTTCCGGATCTCAAACCAAAATCTTTGGAAATATGAATTCCAAAACATCATAATGCATACAAAAAGATATGCAACCAAATATCGGGTTCCCCTCAGACAGAGCAAAGGGTACGCACCTCACCAACTCGATATATATATATATATATATATATATATATATATATATATATATATATATATATATATATGCACCTCCCACGATGGAGCAGGCTACACTGACGATGCACAATCCCATGCCCACGTGGACTACACTACCATCTCACCCATACCTTTAGTCGTCCGGGTTACCAGAATCTTTAGCCACATACTAAATCATTTTTATAGCCTGAAGTAGGGAAAATCTTTTCACAATATAATAATCACAAGTACTTTAAAAAATAAGTACTTTACATTAGCAATTCACACATACGATCAGTCACTATTAATCACATACCTTTGAGCTCGTGCGTCTCAAAGAAAGGTGTTAAGCAAGAGAACGAATTCTCCGCCACCAAACAGATACATCATCAATGGAAACTAATCGGTTACGTGATGAACCACAATGTCAAACACATAACAATTTCGAAATCATTTCGATAAAATCGGGTTTAGGCCTCGAAATCCTTTCAGTTTTATAAAAAATTCCCTATCCAAAATCGGGAATACATTTCTTTTCTCTTAAGAAAAATATCATTTCAAAATCATTCATTAAATTTGAAATGATGTCAACAACATCGCTAAACATCTCATAGTCAAATCGTGAAGTGTTTCACAAGATGTTAGCCTAAAAAAATTCTAACCAACCAATGCTAAATGTAAATGCATATTTGCTCATAAACTGGTTGAGCACAATCCAAACAATCAATCAATATCAACAACCAAGTATATTTGATTTATACCACACCTCATGTTTTGGTAAATTTAATCACCGTTCATTCATTCAAATCTAATTAAAGATTTATTAAAACTCTTCTTAATTTTAATCTCTAAAATTCATTACTTAATGATTGCTCAACTTTCTAGAAACTAATCCTTCTTTTAACTAGGTTAAAGAACCAATGTCATTTAAAACATAATTCACGATAAACCTAAAATCATCTTCCATCAAAATGGAATCTTCACGGAAATCATAATAGTATATAATCGATATAAATTATCGTATCAAGCTAGTACTATAAGTGGAACAACGGCAAGGCCTTTTAAATTTCATAAATAGTAACGGTCTTTCTTTACAGAACTTCATCTCGATTATTAAATCAAATTCCATTCAATTCCAATTTAATGTATTAAATTGGAAAACTTACTTTGGAAAATTCCATTAATCTTATTTAAACGATTCTAATTTCCAAATCATATCTTCACTGTTAATTGGGTTAAAGAACGAATGTTATTTAAAAAATTGTTCACTATAAACCCCAAAATCCAATTTGATATTAAATACAAGGTTCTGAATAAATATAATATCGGCTTATATTCAATATCAAATTCTGAAACTAACGGATATCGTATTGCTGATAACGATATCTGTATCTTCCAAATTCCTCAACAATATCCATATAATCACGGAATCCACTATCGAGATATTCTGAAGATTATTTCCATTCCAAATCCATTTGTAACAAATCGGAAAATCTGAACAAGTTTAAAAAAAATTTAATTAGCTATTTTAGTGACTTTTAAGTATTTAAAATAAATATTTTAAATAAGTAAGGCGAGATGTACGGTTGAATCGATGTTGAAAAGGAATAGAATTAATTTGAATTATAAACAAGGCCTGAAATGGCACGGCAGTTTCACAAATTGAATTCAAACTTTAACTGACTGTACCAGGTGCAAAATAAAACGGATTTTAGTGAAGCCAAAAATATTTAAATCTGTTAGTGAATACCTTTCTAATGAATCTGAAAAATCGAAGTTTCATAGCGGAAAGAAAAAGTTATGGCCAAATGAATTTTCAGAAAGGTCGCTTTGGAATTTATATAGCTCGTGAAGATGGCCATTTTGCAAACGACCTCGGAATTCGACGAAACCACTTTTGTTGGATCCAGGATGTTAAACTATTGCTAGGTTTCAAATTTCATAATTTTTGAAACTAGTATGTGAGCATGGCAAAGGAGAATGTGTTTGGTCGATTTCTATTACATTGGGTCGACCAGAAATGGACCATTTTTCAAATAGTCTCAAAATTCAACGAAACTAGTTTTGTTGGGACCGTATCGTCAAAACATAGCTAGATTTATTTTTCAGGAATTTTTAGAGCTAGTATGTGGCCCCGGCAAATTGAAATGTACGTTCAAATTATATATTGAATGTTTTATATTTTAATTTGAAGGAAAACTGACTGAAACAGTCGAATGGGCCTACGAAACATATCCCATTGTGTTCGGAATGGGGGTAAAACACTAGGGACGACAGTCGTTGGGTTTGAATCGGTGTTCGTTTGGAGGAAGGGGCATTTTCGGATTTTAAAACTTTATAAATTAAAATAAAATTCCTTGGCCAATCACATCCTTTCGTTGGTTTTCTTTCTCCCCGCAACTCCTAGGTCGACGGTGGAACACAAACTCCACCTTCTCTCCTCCATTCCTCCTCCTACACGCCAAATTAAATATAGGTTCTGTGGGGGTTTTTGTAGAGCTCGAGACGAGCTTCAAATTCATAGCAACTGGGGATTTTTTCGTTGACTAAATCGAGAGCTCTGGCCCCCCAAAGTTTCGACGTTCGAGCCGCCTAAAGTCCCTCCTGCCGTTGACGAGTTGACCACCAGTGGTGGCGCCGTGGAGCCCTCTCCACCCTCGACAACGTCAAGCAGGCTGATCGAAGCAACAATTAACGGATTTGAAAATAATTTGAAACCTGGTTTCGAATTAAAAAGAAGAGGTACGGGTTTGATATATTTAAACTGTTTTGACATTTAAAAGTGTTGCAAATGGTTAATTAACTTATAAAAATGATATCTTTTTCGTATGTTGTCGAAATTCAGTGAAACAAGAGATAGTGGACTCGTGTGGACGTCTTCTACATTCTAGAAGAGACCGCATATTTTTCTGAGCCTTCTGCTCTTTTTGGTGGAGTGGAACCCAATGTGAGATTTCTAATTTATAAACGATATGGAAACAACGATGTATAAATTATATAGTCGATGTATGAATTATATCAGCGTTGTACACCTCATGTATAAGCGTTGTATAAGTTGTATGTTCGATGTATAAATTATATATGCGTTGTAAAAAATGTATGTGCGTTGAAATGAATTGAAGTGAATCGAAATATATTTATATATGAATATATATATACTCCCCTCG
This sequence comes from Allium sativum, assembly GCA_030737875.1. Taxonomy (NCBI): domain Eukaryota; kingdom Viridiplantae; phylum Streptophyta; class Magnoliopsida; order Asparagales; family Amaryllidaceae; genus Allium; species Allium sativum. Next base: position 959,682,331 of record CM060918.1, read on the forward strand.
TCCACAGACCATGGACGATATTTATTGTTTGTGATTGGTGTGAAAATTGGTTGATTAGAATTGTTTGTGGTTGAAATTGATTGGTTGTGGTTGAAAAATACCCATTGGTGATTGAAACAAAATTATAATAGATTGTGGAAATGAAAATAAAACATGCCGCCTGCGTGCGAACTAGATGCATGAATCCCCATTGTCAAAAGCTGCGAGGCTTTAAGGTAGAGCGAGGAGCCGTACTAGGAACGACCCCGGTTTTAACTACCCTGCCGTTATGCTGCCGAAATTTTCAATAATATTCATGTGTTAGAATTATTTTCATATGTTGAAACTATATTCATGTGTTGAACGATATTCGTGTTTTGAAATAAATTGTTTTATAATAAAAATCATATTTTTATCATCTATATGAACTATATAAAATAGTCGTGTTTTGGAATAAATTGTTTTATAATAAAAATCATATTTTTATCATCTATATGAACTATATAAAATAGTCGTGTTTTGAAATAAATTGTTTTATAATAAAAATCACATTTTTACTATATACATAAATTGTTAAAAATAGTGAAGTGTTGAAATAAATGTCTGTTAGATAAAAATGTCATTTTTATCAAATGTATAAAGTGGAAATCGTTTTGAAATGAAAGGAAGAATTATATTTATATATATTTATATAAATATAATTAAAATATAGTGAATAACGAGGCTGTAGTTCGTGTTTTGAAACCGTGATTTCAAACGATTAGTGCGGGAGATCCGACCATCGGATTTTTCCAAAACCACAACCGTTGGGTTCGCCTTGAAAATATCTTTCCAACGGCACCAACTTTGTAAAGATCCAACGGTTGGATTGTCTGGAATGTTTAATTCAAATCTGAAGAAAAACAGCGCCAGAATCGATTATATTTATATATATAAAAATATAATTAAATTAAATCGAATAACGACGCTGTAGTTCGTATTTTGAAATCATAATTTCAAATGGCTAGTGCGGGAGATTCGACCGTTGGATTTCCCCAAAACTGAAACCGTTGGATTCGTTTTGAAAAGATCTTTCTAATGATATAAATTTTGTGAAGATCCAACGGTTAGATTTTCAGATATGTGTAAATCAAATCTGGAGAAAAACAGCACCACGACCGCGTTATGGCCTGAAGCGTAGTTTGAATATATTGGCTATTTTTAAATAAATAAAAATAGCGATAAATCGTGATAAAATATTATAAACGATATGGAATGAAAATAAACTGAATTTGCTCGGTTTTTGTGATATTTGATGGTTGAATGTGTTTGGCGTGAAAATTACACTAAAGAACAGAATTAGTGACATTGAATAATTTAACCATTGAAATAAATTGATTTGAAATTCTAAATATACGTGAATTATTTGAAAAGGCCGAGTTAATTCTCATTTCAAATAATTGATCGACGATTGAAAGTCGAAGGTATGAAGACGGTGCAAGACCGATGATCTTCACATCGAATGGAGGGGTGCTACTGATACTCACGATAGGAGTAGCTACCTTGACGGAGTTGAAGTAGTAGCCACCCAGACGCACTTGTTGATTGTACGGATATGCGAGGTATTGAGTGCCTCCGGTTTCGTTCAGACCCAGAACGAACGTGTAAATGGACTGTGTGTCTGACATTGGATTTTGTTCTGTGCTGATTGATCTCTATTAAATATATATCTGTTTGGCGGCAGAGAATTTATTCTCTTGCTTAACGCCCTTCTCTGAGACGTACAAGCCCAGAGGTTATATATCGATTGAAATCAGTCGCATGGGGTGAATTGCCTGTGTGGCACGCCAAAGTGATAGATGATCAAGGCTTCTGTTGAAAAACAAAGTCTTGTGGTTGATGATCAAAGCACTGCCTGTGTGGCATAACTTTGTGTATAACGTGAATTCACGAGCCTCACACCCCGGGATGGACCAGAAACGGGAGAAGGATCCAGGGAGGACATGCGTTTCTTTCTAGCTAGGGTGGTGTCAGTGACCTACCAGCCCTGACATTTATATACTTTTCACCTGTGTGGTTGTTGCTGTTGCGAGGCGCCTCGGATATATCGGTCGATCCGGGACCGATGGAGTCATTGGGCTCATTTACGCCCCAAAGGGTGGGGAAACGCAGTGTTCAGGCATTTTAATCCACATCGGTGGACCGGCCCTGTGGCTCCTAGGTGCAGTTGCGGCTGTAGCCTGAGGCTCGGGCTAGAGAGTCTCGAATTCGGTGAGGACTATCTTTTGCCTCGGTTCATGACGGAAATCCAATTTCCAAATACGACATCGTGCGGTTTTGATTGTATATATACATATGGCGACATGATATATGGTACCCATGCCGTCTATGATTCATAGTTATGATTGAAATTGTTTTTGAAACATATATACACTAGAAATAATATCAAATGATTTGTTTTGCTCATATCAAGCATATTTTGGCCATTATAAGGTAAAACTCTATCCTCTGGTTTGTGTTGCATTGTGTGATGGGAACTGAGTCTTATAATGACTTCATTTTTATAAAAAGCATTACGAAGTTTAAAAGATTTATTTGTTTTAAAGCACTGGCAATCCAATGGAGTAAACCCGTTCCGCGAAAGTGGCGTGGTCCTGTGATTAGCCGTATTTGAAAATGTGTTAAGTAGATTTCTCATACCAGTCCCATGACTGACTCGTAGTTTGTTTCACTTGCAAACTTGGGTGCCCCTTTTTCTACACGGGCAGCCTTGTATTCAGGTTTTAGCGGGCTCTTTCTGGATAACAGGAGCTGAAGATGGATTCTATCATTTATCTCTTTTTATGTTGTTCAGCTCCTGTTGTACATATTATGTTTTCTTTTCCGCAGTAGACATTTATGTATAGCTGAATTGTATTTTGTATTAAGTATGATCCTATATACTGTGTAACTCTGATGATTATATTTATCCAGTGTATTCTATTATACATTATCTGGTGTATTTATTTATTTCTGTTCTGTTATTATCTGTTTGTGTGTTATATTCCAAAGATTACCCTTGCCACCGTCTTATCGGGAATGGGGTTGTCACACCATTCAAGTTCATACGTTGGAAAATTCTGGTTAGATTAAAACCATTTACAAATCCAATTTATTTATTTAAAAACATTGGATTATTATTCTAGTTAATAACTAGTTCATTTCGGTAAAAATATATTTTTATCTTCCCAAACTTGAAATATTTTATCCAAAATCTTTTCTACTCAATTACTATGATTTTACATAATTTATTCATATATTTAATTATTTTAATAAGGCCCTTACAGTCGGTTTTCAATATCGGCTACCGAACTGCATTCATAGCGACTTTTTCCAAACCTGATTTGAGCATATCCCGAAATCCAACCGTTCAAAATTTTAATCACTTCTGTCCATTGGAAAGATCTTTTTGATATGAACCCAACGGTTCCTGTTTTAGGAGAATCCGACGGTCGGATCATCAATTTGAAGTTAATGGTTGAAATTCGCGAACGGTCGCTGTGCAGCGCGTTCTATTCAAGCCATTTAAATATATATAATATATATTTCGTCGATTTCCATTCAAAACGTATTTTATAAATCGTTTATAAATTCATTTTAAAATGATTTCAACTTCATTTTTCAATTTCAAATCAAATTTGAATATTCTATTACATGACAATTTTATACAGTGCATATATATGTTAAAACTTATATTTTTAACAATCCAATAATTTTTCCACTACATGAAAATTTTGTACATCTCATACATAAGCTGAAAATAATATTTTTAGCCAACCAATATTTATTTCAATGCATGACCATTTTACATATCTCATATATATGTTAAAAATTATATTTTTAACGAAAGATTATTTACTTCAATACATGACAATTTTATCCACTTCATATATACGTTAAAAAATTATATTTTTAACGAATAAATATTTATTTCAATACAAGGCAATTTTATTATTACATATATACGTGAAAAAAAATATTTTTAACTAACAAATATTTATTCCATTTCATGACAATTTTATATATCGCATATATATGTTATATACAATGCATATATATTTTATACAACACATATATATAATTTATACAACACATACATATTTTATACAACGCATATATATGATTTATACAACGCATATATATTTTATACAATGCATATATATGTTAGACATCACAATCACAAATCACTAAATCATCCATATAAGTAAATACTCAACTACCCAATGTCATTGACGCCGCTACATGTGGCCATTCGCGGAGTATGAAATGCGAGTGTCGCTAATATCCATACATCTCTTCCAATTTATGTGATTTGTATGAATTCGCGTGTTGAACTCCAAATATAAATAACATATAACAGACAAAAATCTATCCTGGCAATTTCTATATATTTATAGTCATTAAAATAAATTAAATAAATGTACAAAATTTTAGTGAGAGAATTCTCATTGTTCAAATTATAAATGGATATTTATAATTAAATTTCAACTACTACAATAATGTTAACATTATTTTTAATATGTTAATCATCACAATCACGACACAATCACAACACAATGCAGTCAATTAAATCATCCATGGTTTTCAAACAACAGTGAATTTGAGCTAATAAACACCGTACAACATTTTTGATAATTAAACACTGATAAAGATCAATACTGGCAGTTCATATATGCAGTTGTAAAATAAATAACTGTACAAAAATTATAGTGAGAAGTTCTCACTTTGGTTTCCACCACTTCCGTCTTTATTTGATGATTTGTTTTAATAAAATTAAACTGAGCATTTAATTTTATCAAAAATTCCAGGAGCTTCCGTTTCTACCCCAGTTTGTTCCATTGTGCAGCTATTTTCAACACGATTCCAGTGCACCCGATTTTACTCCATTCTGTGTTCACTAAAAGAGTTACAGGGTTTTGAAATCTTAATTACATTGAATAATTAGTTAGGAAAATTAATTAGGTAATTAATTTGCTTAACTCCTTCATCGTTTTCAACTGGAAAATAGCCGAACCCGTTGTTCGACTTTAGTCACTCACGTCGCCCTCACCATCGATGATAAGATGATGATCAAAAACCTCCAGTCGCAATGCATGTCCATGTCGTGCCCACTGACCCAATCCGAACCCCAATGATCACCAAAACTTCCCAATTTCCCCTAAAACCGTATGCCCTTTAAACCTCCGTCGTGCCTCTCATAATTCACCAGAGATCAAACGCCTCGATCCCTAGCTAGCCCTTGCCATCCCGAACCTTTCCCCTTCAGGGGTCATCGCCTTCCATTGCGTGGTGGAGGAGAACGGGCAAGAAGAACATGAGAGAACGAGGATCGTTGGTTCAAAAATGTCGGCCTGCTTAGGGCGTTGACCACGGCTCGGAATTGTTAAGGGTTTTTGACCAAAGATAGTATATATATATATATATATATATATATATATTTAAATAATAGAATTTAATTCGGGAATTTCTTACTTAACGCTACGACCTCCAAACGAACCCCAGTAACTGTCGCCCTAGCCAAATGCCCCCATTGAGGATGCAATAGGATATGTTTCGTAAGCCAATTTTACTGTTACGATCAGTTTTCATAAAATTAAAATATAAATTAATATAATGGTCAATATTGAATTTCAACGTACATTTTAATTTACCGGGGCCATATACTAACTTCAAAATTACAGAAAAATTAAATCTAGCTATGTTTTGATGATACGGTCCTAACAAAACTAATTTCGTCGAATTTGGAGGTCATTTGAAAAATGGCCTTTTTCCAGTCGATTAAATTCAAACTGAAATAACCAAACACGTTTAAATTTACCACGCTCACATATTAATTCCAAAAATTATGAAATTTGAAACCTAAGAATAATTTGATATTTCGGATTCAACAAAAGTGGTTTCGTCGGAAACGGAGGTCGTTTGCAAAATGGCTATTTTTAAGGGCTATATATTATATTAAAATATATGTAAATTCCATAGCGACTATTTTAAAATTTAAACTGAATATAACTTTCAATTTGTATTATGAAATCTGAGTTTTTCACATTCATTAGAAAGATATAATTAAACAGATCCAAATATCTCTTGTTTTACTGAAATCTGATTTATATTAAATTCTGTACATTCATTTGAAATTAAAAATCGAATTTTCAAGCTACCGCACCATTTCAAAATCTATTTATAATTAAAATAAATTTATACGTTCTAAATTCGATTTAAATAAAATTTTAATTATTATTATTTAAAGTAAATCATTTTAAATATTCAAAACCCATTAAAATAGCTAAAATAAATTTTTTAAATTGGTTTAGAAATTGCGGGTTGTTACAGACTCCTCCCCCCCAAAACTTTAGGCGTGGGTACCTCTCCCATGTTCTACAAATCCATTAAATTTCATTGCCTAACTCCTATTGGTTTGAAAGATATAAATTATTTTATGTTGAGGGGATTATGTGCAAAATGTTTTTGGGAAGAAGAAGAGGTGGCTGCAAATTTCGGTGGAGAAGAGGAATTAGGCTTATGGGAGAGATGAGATATGATAGGGTTTTTAAGGTTATTTTATTATTATTTTTAGTTCACATTGTCTTCGTTTGACGTTTATCGATGTCCCGATCACACACAAACTCCGTTGGTGATGAAAATTGACTTACAAATATGTTTTGATAATACGGTCCTAATGAAACTCGTTTTGTCAAATTCCGGGTCCGCTTGCTTAAAAAGTTCAATTTTCGGTTTAAATGATTGATCGGTTCACAATTTATTGCGCACGGCTACATACTACCTCCAAAAATTACGAAATTTGGAATATAGCAATAATTAATATTCCAGATCCAATAAGAGTGGTTTTGGTCGAAAACGGTGGTCGCTTGCAAAATGACTACTTTTAAGGGCTTTAATAATGTTAAAATATTAATAAATTCCATAGCGACTATTTGAAATGTTAATTTAGACATAACTTACAATTTATAAAGTGAAATCTCAATTTCTTACATTCGTTAGAAAGATATAATTAGTTAAATTCTAACGTTTCTTGTTTTATCAAATTCCGAATTATACTGAATTATGTATACTCGTTTAAAGTTTAAAACTAAATTTTCAAACTATCCCGCCATTACGAACTCGTTTTACATATCATAAATTTATACGTCCTAGCTTTGTTTTAAATAAATTATAAGTCTTTTATTCTCAAAATAAATCGTTTAAAATATTTAGTTTTCTTTAAAATCAATTAAAAATTAAATTTTAAGTTGGTTCCAAAAATCAAGGTCGTTACAGATTTCGATGTTTCTTTTGGACTCCTCCAAGACTCTGTTATGTAGATTATCTTTTATTCCGTTGTGTACCTATTATCTAGTTGAAACTGCTCTGTATGATTATGATCCTGAGATGTTGTAAACTCGGATATTATACTCTGATGTAAATTTATGTACATTATTATATGATGTAATGCAATGTTCTGCTATTATGGTTAATGTGCTATATTCCAATGACTATTTGTTCTTTTGGGGATCGAGATTTTGGGTCGTCACACTCCAAGAGACTTATGTTGTACATACGTTTGTTTCATAATTTAATTAATTTGCATACTTTCAATCTCAAAAAATGAAATAAAATTATTCCATATATTTAAATCTCCGTATGTTCTCAAATCATTTCTATGGTTTGAATATATTCCCTATTGTTATGTACTTTCATTACAACAAAACAGATCTATTACAACGGGCAATGCTCGTTGTAATAGAGGTTTTACAGCGGCCAGCCCGCCTGCTGTATTAGACTATGTTGTAGTATGTTTTCTTTTACAACGGGCAAAGAACATAGTAACAAGCGGTTGTAATAGACTTTTTACAATGGTCTTATGTTGTTGTATGTTCCCTCAATAGAATAGCAGCCCATTATAATATTTTTTGCAACAGGCATTGACTGTTGCAATAGACTCTATGACAACAATTAATGCATGTTGCAAAATATTGAAACTTGCAATGGGTTTGAATATACACATACTATTATTAAATATTTACAAGCATTGGATATTTAATTCAGAAATTATTTTTAAACAAATATTTATTCAAATAAATATTTATTACACTACCAAATAATACACATATTGTTTCCTTTCTATTACACAATCACTTGTACATACACTTCCTCACTACATTTCATTCATATACATTGACTCTTTACTACACACTTATTCATTCATATACACGTACACAGTCACTTACACTCTCACTCTAGTTTTAGTCTTCGGCTTCTTGCTTCTGAGTTTGTCCAACCGTCTGTCGTACTTGTCGAAATAAAATAACGCTCGTACCTGTCGGAATAAAATAACGCAGTAAAATGAAGAAAATAAACATTCTAATTCGCAAATAAAATTTTAATTTTTTTTTAATTTACCTCCGTTATTTGGGTTATTTCTAGATAGGATCAAATATATGTATATACTTACTCGAACAACGAATAAATTTCAATGCACCTGAATCATAATGATAACAATATTCCATAGATTACATTCCTGCTGCACTGCTTTAAAATACATATGCCATATACCTAAACACCAAATTCAAAACACACGAACACAAAGGCCAGTTGTTCCCAATGAACGACCTCCTTAAGCATGTTCCTAAAGAGTATTACAAGAATTTACCCAACTTGCACACGGATATTTCTATAAAATAAAATATATAGAAAACCAATACAAAACATGGTAACATATGCAGAAACTACTTTTTTTATATGCTGAAATCAAACAAATTTGAAGTTTCACATTTGTCCTTGTCTTATATATTAATTTTTTTTATTACCCAAAATCAGATAACATAATAGCTTATTGGATGTTCTAGTGTGTGCATAACATTGAATTATTGCATTATTACTTGGTAATACGTAGTTACATGCTAGTGTTCTAGGTCACATATTGGGTTTAGGAAGTATTTTAGTCACCAGCGATAGCCAAGGCCATCAGTGTAGCTCATGATATCATAAGCAAGTCAAAACTACATATCATAATGCTTTTGTAAAACAAGGGTGGTATACACATTAATTATACCGAGGTGTACGCAAGTAGCTCTTTTGTAGAACAATCGAAAGTTGCCTATACACATTTATTATACCGAGGTGTACGCAAGCACTTAACCCAACAGATAAAAGGGAGGTTGGTTAATCCCTTTTACCTATTTAAACACTTTTAAAAGTTGCCTATATAACTGTGGACTAGTTGAATCTTATATGTAGGGTGGTAAATATTCTTGACGACAAAGAAGAATTGCAAGTAACATAGACAAGGTGTTAATAAATTATGACTCTATGTCTATGTTCCCACTATTCCATATCATTGCACATCCAACAGACATGAGCGATCATACTCCCATTCTAAATGGCTTTAACAAACACCAGAAAATGTAAATAGATACTCCTTTAGATACATTAATGATTGGTGTTACATTCATGGTAATAAACAAGCGAATATTAGGCTTAAGTCCTTAAAATCAAACCTAATACACGAAAATTTCTCCATAAAAAAGTTTATAAATTATGTCCTGACAATTTTATCGCAAAATAACTAATGAAATTGCAATTATTCAATGAATAATCACAGATATTTATGCAATTATATCTAAAAATTGCATAAATTTTTGTAATTATTCACCGATGATTGCGGGCATCTCTGCAATTTTTTTGTCAATAATCTAATAGCGTGGAATCAGTTAAGAGCCAAAGAGAATACTGCAAACAAGTTGCAGGAGGAGTTTGATAAAGCGTTTCGTAGCGGTGATCAAAATCCTGAAGATAATATTCTTTTTTACATCATGTATATTAAAAGTTTGGAATTCAACAAGTAGTTTCATAAAAAAATACCATTTATTTAAGCAACAAAGTAAAGTGTTATCGTTGCAACA